>QEPC01013002.1:60545-80107 GCA_003113815.1 Sphenodon punctatus | reverse complement strand
CCGGCGCTGAGGCCGCCGGACCGCCCGCCGCCGCCGGAGCTCCCAAAGGTAAGCGAAGCGGCGCACTGACCTTTAGTAGGGGTGATCCCTGGGGGGGTGTTAAACACCCCCCCCAGGGATCGGGTCATACTTACCGGCGGCTGCGGGGACGCCGCGGCCGCTGGTGCTGGGGGGTGGGCTCGCCTCGCCTCTGGGTCACTCTTACTCTTTTTTTAAAACAAAAAGCCAGGCTGGGCAGGGTGGGTGGGGGGTGTCCCCCCTTCCACCCGCGCAGCCTGGACTCGGGGAGGTTTTTTTTTGAAAAAAACATTTTTGCTGGGGCAGTTTTTTTACATTGCAGCCATTTTTAAATGGCTGCAATGCAAAAAAAAATCCGGTACCCCAGAATCCGGTACCTGGTCCGGATTACCGGGCCGAATCAGATAATGCCGGTACGCCGGATACCGGCATTATCGGATACCGGATTCTACCGGTTTCCCACCCCTACTGTTCAGGTTGTAATTGGGTACCACATAGTACCTGATCGTTACCGGGTGGAATTGGGTACCAGAAATGTGACAGGTTACTTTGTAGCAGGGGGGTCCCCAGGGCCGCACAGCATGCTGGGGTTGCACTCTAGGGAATTAGTTCACCCCCTGCTACACCATTCCAGCCTTAAGCCTCTGCTGAATCCCCCTCTTCCAAGAAGGGGTACCCTCTCAGGACACACCATACAGTCGAGAGGGTATTAATCCACAGTCCTTTATTGGACACAACCCATGTCCTCTGTACCTGAGGCTGCCGGCTCAATCGCCTCCACCCGGCAGGCCCAAGTCCCTCTCTGCAGACTCAGGAGCTACACAACCTCAACCCACCAAAGTCCATCCAGCCAGGCCTTAAACTGCCCCCCCCCAGGTTCTGGCCAAGCCTTCCCCAGACAAGAGGCTCCCTCCTGGGCACAGCCTCTCCCGCTTGCCTGGGTTCCTCTGGCTCTCTAGTCTTCAGCACCCTGGAGAGTGTAAAACAGAAAAGGCTTTCTCAGGGAGATATTGCTCCTTCGACTCCTTGGCAGAGACTCTCTCCTCTCTGTCTTGTCTCTCCTTTTATATAGGCAGAGTGGGCATGGCCAGGCTTCCTCTACTCATCCTTAAAGGGCCATTAACCTGCCCATTCTGTCCCACAGTTTCTCAGCCTGTGCTCCCCATAGGCTGAGCCCCAGATCTGGGGCTGGCTCTGCCACACCCCTGTGTGTGCTCAGCCCTCTGGATGGCCCACACAGCCCCCTTCTTAAAGGGACAACAACCTCACCGGACTGCTCCCTGCTACATACCTGATTTAGTGGGTACCCTCTTTCAGCTCTATCTCAGGGTTATGGGTGTAATAATGGGACACAGTTGAGAAACACCCTTCCATCTGACAAACTGGTGTTGTCACCTCTTCCATAGTGTTACTTCTCACAGTCAGAGCTGGCCTTACTGTGGGGCAGTTAGGGGCGGGCGCCCAGGGCCCTGCACTTGGGGGGGCCTGCAGGTTTGGGGGTATAGTAATTTATTAATTTTTTTTAATCAGGTCAGGCCGGGGGCAGCAGGAGTGAAGGAGAGGCAGAGGACCTGCCTGGCACAGTCTCCACCCCCTGCCTGGCACAGTCTCAGCCAGGAGAAATGAGGAAAAGAGAGGCAGAGACCCCACCTCCCCCTCATTTCCCCTGACTGAGAGACTGACAGGCAGTGGAGGGGGCCAGTGGCATGAGCAAGAGGTGGGGCCTCTGATTCTTCCTTCACTTCCACCGGAAGTGAGGGAGAAGACGACAGAGGCCCTGCCTCTCCCTCACACCGCTGGCCCCCTCCACTGCCTGCCTGGCTGTTTTGGCCAGGGGAAATGCGGGAGAGGTGGGGCCTCTGCCTCTCTCTTCCTCATTTCTCCTGGCTGAGACTGTGCCAGGCAGTGGGGAGGGAGCGACCCGAGTCTGGGGCCCAGGACAGAGGTGGCAGCGGCAACGGCAACAATGGCGGCAGCGACACTGGTACTGGATCAGGTAAGTGATCCAGTCGGAAGCCATATGGCCGCTCAGGCTTGGGGTTGGGTGGAGGGGAGTGCCCCTATGCCCATCCCCGAGCCCAGGCCCAGGTAGCGCGCTGCCCCTAGGTCAGGGAGCACCGCTAGGCCCGGCGGCAGCAAAGGGCCCCGCTTAAGGTAAGGCCAGCCCTGCTCCCAGTTCTTGGGAACTTGATTTCCCTTGTACTTAGGAGAAATTGGGGTGGGTAGGTGGATAAGTATTGGATATTGGAAATCAGAAAGAGAGAGACAATGCCTGTGTGGTGGTCATGTGGTTTGAAATGGGTTGCGGGGTTGGTAGAGTGGCCAAATGAGAAGGCATGGCTCACTGCATATAGTGTGGGCAGGGATGTGGTTCTGTAGAAAGAAGGGTCCCCACCAGCAACTCTCTGGCCAATGTTACTCTGTTACTTAGGGGCATCTGGACTTAGATCAGTTATCTGGATAGTATTTTGCTCTTCTTTACACTTGGGTACTTCATTTCACTTCAGTGCTGTTTCTCCTCATTTAAGCTAGTGGAAGGGTCAGCAGCAGCCTATTCTACCTGTCCTGAGTAACAACAGAGCAATGGCATTTCAATGGGAATTGGGATTTGTAAAGAGATGGCTATTTCTCACAATCTGGTTCAGACAGCCTTTGGAACAGAAAGGATCCCAGAAACGACACCCCTGGCCTTACTTATTTATTAATAATTAGGGAAGATTTTACTCTACCACTTCTTGAATCCTAAAAATCCCATTTATTGTCGCCTCCTCCTCCCTTCACTGTAAGTTTTGCTTCTCTCCTCTGGTTCAAGTGGTTCATGACTCACATTGGTGCCCTTATGCACTATAAATCATAGTTGTTATTTCCATTATCAGCTGTGTGACTCATTGCTGCTTTTCACTACAAACTAAATTTTGCTTCCATAAAATTTTCTAGAGTCTTGCCTACACTGGCAGATTATCATACTTTAGATCCATTGTGAACTATTTATTTCTGTCATGAGCATTTGACTGCACTGTTCTTTACTACAAACTGGGTTCTGTTAACATCACCTGTAGCTTGTGAATCATCCCTGAAGCTTCATTTTCAATATATGGCTTCCCCTTCCTCCGCTGTTATGAAACAGGCAGAGTAACAGACAAACACTTGGAGCAGCAAATAAGAAAGCAGCAACTTGAACCAGGCATGCTTCCTCCCCAGTCCCCAAATTTGGAGGAGGCAACACTTCTGGTTAGGTTTTCCACTCCTTGTGGTTTGACCGCTAGACTCCCATTTTCATCTATGGGAGTCTTGGGGTCAAATTGTGAGAAGCAGCAACCCTACTTCTGGTTTATTTAGGTGACCTTTTAAATTTCCATGGGGGAGCTTTTCCCTTAGAAGGCTTGATGCTGCTATTTCCCTGCTTGATCAGCTGTTGAGTGGGAAAACAGGAGTGCTCCTTCCCCCACCTGCAGTGCAAACAGGTGGCGGTTGTGGCAAGGAGTGCATTTAGTAAATTACATCTGATCCGTCATCTTCGGACTTATATCTCAGGCTCTCATCTTGTTGCCACTGTCATCCATGCATTCATCACCTTGAGACTGGACTACTGCAACACGCTCTACGTGGGGCTACCCTTGGTGATGACCTGCAGGCTGCCTACAGCTGGTGCAAAATGCAGTGGTTCACCTACTGACGGGGACGAGCCACAGGGAACACATAATAATGCCTGTGCTCCGTTCTCTGCATCGGCTGCCTATAGTTTTCCAGGCCCAATTCAAGGTGTTGGTTATTACCTTTAAAGCCCTATATGGTTTGGGCCCCTCCTACCTGTGGGATTGCCTCATCCCTCATGTCCTGGACCAGCCCCTGTGGTCAGCTGGGGGTGCCCTCTTAGAGGTCCCCTGGGTTTCCCGGGTGGCAATATTCGAGAAGGTGTTCTCGGTGGCTGTGCCGGTGGAGATTCGCCTCTCTCTGGATCTCCCCTCCTTCCACAGAGACAGTGTGAGACCTGGCTGTTTTGCCAGGCATTTGGTGGGGGTGACAGATAGTGGGTGGGTGGGATTTCTTTTGGTGGGGAGGAGGGATATTTGTCTTTTTCAGGCCTGAGTTGTTTTATGGTTTTAATTGATGTTTTTATATTGTGTTTTATATTTTTGCATTCTGTTTTTTAATATATATTGTTTGCCATCCCGAGCTGCCATTGGGCAGGAGGGGGCGATTATTAATTATTATTATTATTATTATTATTATTATTAATAATAATAATAATAATAATAATACGCACACAGGTAGGTAAGTGGCGATTTATGATAATGAGAACTGCATTGTGCCAAACACGAGGTTAAACTCAAGAAGGCAAACATTTAGAATAAAATCAAGCAAACCTGACAAATTGCAGCAAGCAAGCCCCCAGCTCAGAGATTGTTCTGTGCGGTGGGGGAAATACTGCAACTTCCCCGATGATCCGTTCTGACCGTACAAGCCCCCAGCTTGAAGAGTGCAGAGGCAGGTGCAGGAAGCGGGTGAGGGGCGTTGCCACATTTTGCCTAGGGTGGCAGAATCATGTGTAAAGCTGGCCATGATGCCTTTGCCTGCCAGATCTGCTTGAACACTATTTGCTACCCCGTGGCATAGTGTGTTTCCAACACTATTATTTCAACTCAATTATTATCAGGGCTTAATAAAGATTTTCTGAGAAAATAGCTGTGTCTTCCCTGTCTGGTGTAATAAGCAGTCATTATTACACTCATAAACTACTGACCCAGATTATTTGCTTTGTGAATTAACAGAGTACAAAACATTTGCCAAAATGACATTGCAGGCTATTTCCCAAGGTCACTGAGAAACCAGGCGGTCTCAGAGGTTTATGTGTTGTGTACAGGGAGAAAAGACACAGGGCTTAGTCACAGGATGGACTTCTCTCTTGTAAATTCATCACTTCATAATCTCTCATTGCCTTGTCTCATAGCAATACATTATACTACTTATCTCGCTGCATTTCAATGGCCCACCCCTGGTATCAAATGGCAGAGAACACAGGGAACTCCTGGAGGACCACCAGCTAGGACATTGGCACAGGGAGGAAGAGAAGGGGCAATTTCTTCTGACTAAGAAACTAGGGGGAAAACATGGTACACATCTTACAGGTGCCAAAACAAACAAACCAATTGTCCAGGGAAGTAGTGCCCCTTATCTCTCCAACCAGGGACAGCCTTAAAATTCTGGAGGCCCAGGGCAAAGATAAAAATGTGGGGCCCCAAGTGACCTTTTCTTTGTTCCCCTTGGCCTACTCCCTCCACAGGGCACTAGAAGTGGTGGCTCTTGAGGTCCCACTGGGGATGAGTGGGGGGCTTGCACCCTGATGAAAAAGGGGGTCACTCTAGGTTCCCTGTAAGTAGAGAAAAGAGTAGGGGCCAGGATGGTTGCTCCAGGTTGCCCTGTGGTAAGTCTGGCCCTGTCCCCACCTTCCCCCTTAGCTACAAGCCTGAGGAGCACAAAAAACAGTAAGGAGTGGAGTTCATGCAATATTCAGAAAGTGGGGTTGTGCCACTTCCCACTCTATAAGAATGTTGGATGAGCTCAAAGTGAACAAGGTTCACAAGGTTTACAAAACAGACAGTAACAGCCTTAACAACAGCAAGATGGCAGCTAAAGCCAACTTACTGGCTTTCTGAACACAGACTATAACTCCCATAAAGTTATGTTCCAAGCACCATTAAACTACAATTCTCAGCAGACAATGCTGGGTCTAGTAATGTATCAAAGTTCGACCTAGGGACTGGCGGACATTGTGTGTAATATTCATGACTGTTCAGAAGTCTAAGACAAATCATTGGATTACTAGGGATGTGCACCAGGGCTGATTTAATTTTTTGTTTTTATTTTTGTTAATTAATTAATTAATTAATTAATTAGATTTCTAGGCCACCCCCTCCTGCTACTGCAGCTCGGGGTGGCTCACAACATGTTATAAAAGATCCTAATAAAATACCACCAATAAAACATAATACAATTACAATATAAAAATGGCACTAAAAAAGAACCTCCATGGCAAAGCTAAAAACCCTCCCTCCCCCCATTCCCAACCCCCACCCATCACCCATCTTCCTTGCCAAAAGCCTAGCAGAAAAGCCAGATCTTGCATTGTCTGTGGAAAGAGGGAAGATCTGGGGCCAGTTGGACCTCCGTCGGGAGGGAGTTCCACAGCCTCTGTGTGGCCACCAAGAACGCCCTCCTCATTGTCATCACCCAAAATACACAGGGAACCCAAGGAGGGCATCCAGGACCCGGGGGGTGAGGCAATCTCATAGGTAAGAAGGTCCCAGACCGTATAGGGCTTTAAAGGTCAAAACCAACAACTTGAATTGGACCCGGAAGACTATAAGCAGACAGTGCAGAGATAAGAGCACTGGTATAAGGTGCTCGCAGTGGCCTATCCCCACAAGGAGGCAGGCCGTCACATTCTACACTAGCTGCAGTCTCTGAACCATCACCAAGGGTAATCCCACATAAAGCGCATTGCAGTAGTCCAGTCTCGAGGTGATGAACACATGGATGATGGTGGCTAGGTCGGAGTCTGAGACATACAGCTGAAGCTGTAGTACCAGATATAATTGGTGGAATACACCACTTGCCACAGCTGCCATCTGGACATCCCGGTGGAGCTGCGAGTCGAGGAGCACCCCCAGACTTCAAACCTGAGGGACATAGGGTGGATCCCATCAATGACGGGTGCCACCACTCCCTCAGCTCCTCCCACCAGCATCACCTCCGTCTTGTCGGGATTAGTTTCAGACAGCTCACCCCCATCCAATTCCCCATAGCCATCAGACACCAGGTAAGCACTGAGACTGCTGATCCTGAGTCAGTTGAAAAAGAGAGGTAGAGTTGGGTGTCATCAGCGTACTGATGACCTCGCCCAAAGGCTGCATGTACATGTTGAACAGGAGGGGGGACTCCACACGTGAGGTCCTGGGGAGATGATGAACAATCACCCAGGACCGTATGTTGAGTTCTCCAGGCCAGGAAGGAAGGGAACCATTCAAGAACAATCCCGCCCACCACAGCAAGTGAGCCACCAACATCTCATGGTCTATGGTATCAAATGCAGCTGAGAGATCTAACAGGATTAACAGGTTCGACTGACCCTGGTCCAACTCACGGTAGAGGTCAGCAACCAAGGCCACAAGCACAGTATCAGTGCCAAAATCCAGCCAAAAGCCAGACTGTAAGGGATCCAAAAAACTAATGTGGTCTAAGTGCCCCTGAAGCTGCTGAGCCACTACCCATTCAAGAACCTTCCCTAAAAAGGGAAGGTTAGCCAATAGCTGGCCAGGGAGTCAACATCCAAAGATGGTTTCTTGAGAAGAGGCCACACCATGGCCTCCTTGAGGCATCCCGGCAATCTGTCCTTCCTAAGGGAGGCATTGACTGTCCCAGCCAGCAATGGCCCCAGAGTCTCCTGGCTGGCCTTTACCAGCCAGGACAGGCACAGGTCAAGTTCACAAGTGGCTCTAACAGCCCCAAGGACATCCCCTGCATCAGTGGGCAACACCCCGTGGAACCGATCCCATAAAACAGTACAAGGTGAGACTTCCATTACCTCTGGCTCGCCCACTGCCATAAGCACGGTGTTGAAGTCGTGATGAATCTGGGCGATTTTATCCACAAAAAAGTTGACAAACATGTCTCACCTTATTAAGGTGGTGGTGGATATGCTGGTGCTCGGCTGTCAAGGGATACGGTACTTGTCTGATGTCATGTTATACGGGGGCCACAATCTCCCAGTCAATGCAGAAGACCCGATCCACCTCATTGTGGAATGACATTGTGTGCCGGGGTAACCCAGAGGATGTAGTAGAGGTTGAAGTGGAGCTGGTGCTCACTTGTGACAGAAAGGAATACCTTGTGACAGATGTCAACTGGCTCTCCATCTGCAGCTGCTCTACAGGGCACCGTCCCCTATCGCTCCCCAGAATCCCGCTGCCTTACTTGGCCATCAGTGGGGACCATGGCTGTGACCCACCTGCTTCCTCAGGTGGTGGTAGTGGTGACAGCTGTGCTGGTGCTCACCTGTCAAGGGACACAGTACCTGTCAGCTGTCATGTTGCTCCCCCTCCCTGGCTCCTTGAGGCAGCATCCCTCACCCCTGCCAGGGGTGCCATGAGTTTACCTGGCTGTCGCTGTGTTGCAAATTAACAACTTAATAAATTAATAGGGATCTATGATCATGTTTAGTGTAGGACTCACAACCACACCATGGATGCGGTACAACACAATTTTATTGGGGGACCAAAGGTCCAGAAAACCAAGCTTGGTAGTTTTACAAACTATACCCACACTCAGGCTAAACTACACCCACCTTTAACATTTGCCTTACCTGTCCAGGGCCCTTAGAGTTGTATTCTGAAGGGTCCAAGAAAAAGACAGGGAGGGGGCCCATGCTGGACTGGCTGGGAAGAGCTGCTAGCAAGCAATGAAGTGTGTCCATGTGTGTAAGATCAGGAAGGGAACTGAAACCATGGAACTCACAAGAAGTGTGGAAGCTAGCCTTCAGTCCAATTTGCTGTGAGTCAGGTCTCTTCTTTTATAGGGTTTTGAGACCCTCAGTTCTTAGCAGGCTGATGGATCAGTTCCTGGTTGGTTTAGGAGCTTTGTGGAGATACCAGAGGGGAGGTGTCCCATGGATGGGGAGGAGGATCCATTTGCATCGTGCTGCTGCCCTCAGGGTACCTTAACCATGGTGCTCAGTGGTGCTTGACCTAAAGTCAGGATGTCTGTTCATCAGGCTGGTGTTAAGTGCATCAGGCTGGTGTTAGGCAGTTAGTCGTTTGTGAGATCCTTCTGGTATCTGCTACTCCTGTTTAGCATAATGGTTTTGTTTACCTGTTCCAGCAGTTCTTTTGTTTGTGGTTGAAACATCTTAGTTAACATCTGCTTAGAAAGGTCCTTCTGATTTCCTGAGAGAAAAAGTCTCTCTTTTTTTAGCTTCACATTGTTCTTTGAGGCCTGATTCTCAAGCATATCATCTGTTCAGCAAAATTTCACTTTAGCAAGAATTCATTCCTGGTGCTCTGATCAGTAAGGCTGGCATATTGAGCTTAAAACTAAATATTAAATATTTCCTATCAAATCTAATCCTAACAGCTGTGTCTGTCCACAGCACTGGATCTTTTCTTCTGGGGGGTTAGGGCCATGGGTGGTGTTGGAGCCAGTGTGCCCATCTCTTTGGGCACATTTCCTTTAAGGGTTCCTGGATGGGCTGGTAACATATCATGAGGGGGGGGTGTCTGTCGGTTGAGAGCTGGGCATTGTGCCTCTCTAGCCCTTGCATGACCTTTCTCTATGGTGGTGGTGGACTTGTTCCATGAGTGGGTGTGCTGACCTGTTCACATGGGTCGGTGAGGGGTGAACAACACCCATCTTGACCCATGCTCCTGCACAGAGCAACCCAGCTTTTTTCCAGTTGCTCCATACAGGTGAGTCTGTGTGTGTGGGTCATAGGAGCATGCACCCACCCACCCACCACAACTTTTACACAGGCATTTGCACATGTGGGGAATGGATGGACCTGCATGGCAGCATCTCATTTTAAAATGGCCTTTTCCATACAATTTGGATGTAATTTGGACTCATTGTGCCCCTCATGAATGGGATGATACCTGCCAAATTTAAGAAAGATTGGATAAAAGGTCCTGATTTTATAAGTAATTTAATCATTTCATGGTTTGCACACACATTGTCAGCAGTTTCCCATCCAATTTGGATGAAATGGGGACAGGCTATTTCCTTCACCAAAGGGAGTATCCTTGACAATTTTCAGAGATATTGGATACAGGGTCCCAATTTTATAAGCAATGAACGTTTTGCAATTTTAACAGAGGTTGCAAATTTCCTTAAATCAATTGCAGGGGTTGCTTCTGTTTAAATTATAGAGGTTTACCGTTTTACTAGATGCAGAGATCTGCCTTTTGGATCATTTGTAGAGAGGGTGAAGATGACAGGAAGAGGTTAGCAGAGCAGAGGAGGAGCAGGTTCTAGAGGTACTGGCACTGGCATAGGGTTCAGTCATTGGCACCCCAAAGTCTATAGGGGCATACATGGGGGGGAGTAATAGGTGCAGAGTTCTGATTTTATGAGCACTTACAGTGAGGCTGTAGACTTCAGCACACACAATCACACACAAAGAGAGCACTAAACCAGTCTACAGGTCACAGAAGATCTAGCAATGGTTGGGGCTGTGTAGCTTGGCAGAATCTTATATTTGCTCCCCAATGCTCACCCCAAGTCTCCCTGATTGCAGTGATTTTGTACTGGCAAGTTGGAAGCCTGGGCAACATCTTCAGAGAATGAGCCTCTCATATCACAAATTCTCTTATGTTTGTCACAGTAGTACAAGTTCTGATTGTAATGCCAGTTGGCCAGCAGAAATTTCAATCATGTATCCTCATTCTGTACTGTGCTCACCCAACCCCCCTACTTGTTACTGGGAACTTGGAAGCATCTGCTTAAGAAAGAGCCAATAAGGGATTATCTTACATTCTCTGTCAAGGGCTGCAGGATGTGTTTGGGATGCCAATTAGCCCGCCTGGATATGTCAGTCATGTCTCCTGATTGCTTGACTGCTTCCCGTCCGTCTCTGCCTTGCTGCCTGAAGCCCCGGTTATGTCCTGAAATTTTCATTTTTGTCCCAAAAGTTTCTGGACTAGTATACTATTTGCACAACTTCTGTTAAAAATCACAAAAAGATCAATTGCTTATAGAATTGGGGTCTTTTATCCAATATTTCTAAAATTGGTCATGGATGATCCCGTTGGGGATGGGCACATTCTGTCAAAAGTTCATCCAAATTGGATGGGAAGAAAACACATTAAAGTCAGGTGACCAGTGCCCCAAAATATGAGTATTACTGGGGTTTCCTGGGACGCCGATCCCAGCACACACAGCTCCACATGCTGACTTACTTCCCAGCTGTTGCTGCTCCTTCAGTCCTGGTTCTGGCTCCTGCTTGCTGCGCTTCCTCAGCCCAGCTTTTTCCGAGTGGGGGGAGGGAGCGATGAGATTGATTCCTGTGTGCTGCACAGGACTTGTGCACACCCCCATGATTGATTTATTATTTATTTATTTATTTGTATTTATTAGCCGCCCCCCCTCCCATGCCTACGGCATCTCAGGGTGGCTTACAAGAATCAAAAATACATTACAATATAATTCTATTAAAAATACTAAAACTATAACATTCTAAAAATATCTTAAAACCCCCAGATTTACCCCCAACCACCCTCCCCTCTGAAGGCCTGGGAAAACAGCCAGATCTTGCAGACTCAGTGAAAAGCCAGCAGACCTGGGGCCAGGCGGGCTTCCTCCGAGAGGGAGTTCCAAAGTCATGGCCCAGCCACCGAGAACGCCCTCTCCATTGTGGTTCCCCGTTTTACACAGGGGACCTTCAAAAAGCACCTCCGGTGGACTGAAGGGATCTCTCTGAAGTGCAGAGGTTGATGCGGCCCCTCAGTTATGAGGGGCCCAGACCATACAGGGTTTTATATACCAACACCAACACCTTGAATCTGACTTGGTACGCTATAGGCAGCCAGTGCAGAGTATGGAGCACAGGTGTCATGTGCTCCCGCCGACCCATCTCTGTGAGGAGATGAGCCACTGCATTCTGCACTAGCTGCAGCCTCCGAACCAGTGTTAAGGGAAGCCCCACGTAGAGCGCGTTGCAGTAGTCTAGCCTCGAGGTGATGAAGGTGTGGGTGAGGGTGGCCAGGTTGGACCTCTGCACTAGATACAACTGGTGAAAGGTGGCTTTAACCACCACCTCCACCTGTCGATCCAGACAGAGGTCTGAGTCCAGAAGCACTCCCAGACTCCAAACCTGCTGGGCTACCGGAGGGCGGACCCCTCCTCCCCTCCACAAGGGGAGCCAGCACCTCCCTCGCCCTACCCACTACCATTACATCCATCTTGTCAAATCAAATCAAATGCATTTTATTGCGTGGTCATAGACCATTGCAAATTACAACAAAATAAAATCCAAACAATACTCACAAACAATCGTTACTATCAAAACAAACAACTGTTATCGCCCAACAGACACCAGTGACAAGGGGAGCAGCTGATAATCAAATTACAGTTACACAGACAAAGAGATATATTTTAAAAACTGGCTTCTGAGATGGACAGCCATCAACAGAAAAGAAGCTACATTTTGGATGATGACTAAATCCGTGCTATCTAGTAGCACTGCTAGTAGTGCTTGGTCTGTTCTGCCTGGGAACTTCCCAATAATAGATTCTAGGAGTTCCTGGCGTGGGTCATCATACAAATGGCAGCACAAAACTATATGTCCGACTGCCTCTGTAGTTAGGTTGTCAAAAGGACATACTCTGTCTATATATGGAATGCCCTGGATCCTGCCATCGAAGATCCGAGAGGGGAAAGCATTAAAGCATGCACTGGAAAGGAGCTGTTTAGCTTTACCGGAAATAGGGGCAGTCAGATGGAAGGCAACCTGCCCCATATCTGGGACATATATCAGATAATCTCTTATAAGAGGTGATAGCCTAATTCTACCAAGCTCTGATTGGTGGCCTATATCCCCTAACCGAGAGAGCACCTCCTTCCTGCGTGCAGTGGGTGGCTTATGTTTGAGATATTCTGGGGAGATACCCATCTCTCTCAGTTGGGCATCCACCTTCAGGGACCAGTAGTCCAAAAAAGGGTCCTCTGTCTTGTCAGGATTGAGCTTCAGTCTGCTCTGCCATATCCAATCCACCACAGTCTCTAAACACTGGGAGAGTAACGAGACAGCAGGACCTGGGTCGGTTGAAAAAGACAGGTACAGCTGAGTATCATCAGCATATTGGTGACATCGCACCCCGAACCCTCTCACAATCTCCCCCAACGGCTGCATATACACATTAAATATTAACGGAGACAAGATCGAACCTTGCGGAATACCACAAGTCAAGGCCTGGGGGCTTGATGTTTCAGCCCCCAGCACCACCCGCTGGCTTCTCCCCAAGAGGAATGAGCAGAACCACCCCAGGACAGTCCTGTCCAGGCCCCCCGGGTCTCGCAGCCGTCTCAGCAGCAGTCCATGGTCCACTGTGTCAAAAGCGGCTGAGAGGTCTAGCAGGATCAGAAATGTTGAACATCCTGCATCCATCTCCCAGCAGAAATCGTCCACCAAGGCCACCAATGTCTCAGTACCTACCATAGCTGGGATGGAACCCAGACTGAAAAAGGTCAAGGAAACTGATGCACATGGAGCTGTATCACCACCGCCCATTCAATAATCTTCCCTAAAAAGGGAAGATTAGAAACGGGTTGGTAGCTGGTGAGTGCATCCACATCCAAAGATGGCTTCTTCAGCAGGGGGCGCACCACAGCCTCCTTGAGACTGGCTGACAATCTCCTCTGCTGAAAGGACGCGTTGACTACCCTCGCCAGCACCATCCCCAAAGTCTCTTTGGAGGCTTTCACCAACCAGGATGGGCATGGATCTAATTCACAACTGGTGGCCCTAAGAGACCCCAGAACATCCACCGTATCGACTGGTGTCACTTCCTGAAACTCATCCCAAGAAGGTAAACCAGACAGTGCCTCCATAGTCTCATGCTCATCACCTACTGTCTCCAATCCAGTGTCAAAGTTACTCTGGATCTGAGCGATCTTGTCTGCAAAGTAGGTGGCAAACTCCTCACAGCAGGCCTGGGACAAGTCCCCGTCCAGACGGAGGTAGGTCGGACTGACCAGCCCCCGCACCACCCAAAACAGCTTTGCTGGACGTGACTTTGCAGATGCTATGAGGGCAGCAAAGAATGCTTTCTTTGCTGTCCTCACAGCCTCAATATAGGACCGCAAATGGGCCCTATGGAGAAGTCGGTCAGGTTCAGAGTGAGGTCGATGCCAGCGTCGCTCTAGTTTCCTGCCTGCCTGTTTCATACACCTCAGCCCCTCAGTAAACCAAGGGACTCTGTGGTGACAAGACAGAGTCAGGGGATGTCTCGGAGTCACTCTGTCAACGGCCTCCCCCATCAAGATGTTCGCTGGACCAGCTCATTGACAGAGTGACTGTCAGGGTCTAAGGTTAACTCCCTCCGAGCCTCCTGGAACCGCTGTGGTTCCATCAGCCTCCGAGGACGGACCAACCTAACTGGCCCAATCTCCTTCTGGAGGTGGTGCGCTGAGAGGCTGGCCTGCAGGATATAATGATCCGTCCATGACAAGGGTGTGACCCTCACATCCCCCACTAACGGGTTACCTGCCTCAAGGCCAGAACAGAAGACCAGGTCGAGGATATCCCCCTCCCCCCATGGGTCGGGCAGTTGACCACTTGGGACAAGTCCATGGTTGCCATGGCGGCCATGAACTCTCGCTCCGCTCCTACAAGGCCAGCATCGGCATGGGCGTTGAAGTTCCCCAGGACCAAAGTCCTGGAGGAGTTCAGCACCACCTCTGAGGCCAGCTCTGCTAGAGTGGCAAGGGATGCTGATGGACAGGAAGGGGCCTGGTATACCAGCAGCACCCCGAGATTTCCCCCAGTCAAATCAAACACCACATGGAAGGCCTCAATCCCTGGAATCTCCTGGACTGAATAGCACCTAACAGGCCAGTCCTCTCTAAAAACAATGGCTACACCACCACCTTGGCCCATGGGGCTGGTTCTGCACAGCATACCCGGCCGGAATGAGATCAGCCAAATCCAAAACTGGTCCCACCTCCTCGTCCAGCCAGGTTTCTGTAATACATGCAAGATTCGCTGCCCCATCCAGGATCAAATCTCAGATTACTGGGGCCTTATTCACTATGGACCTTGCATTTAGCAGCAGCAGCAGCCCTTTACAGGCAGACCTGAGATTCTGATCCTCCCTCACCCTCAGTGGGGGGTGACTCTCTTAACATCCACCAGGAACCTCGGTCCCCTGGGAGTGTGAGTCACCTGTCCCCTTGGACCATATGGTCCTCGCCCCACAACCACTCCTATAGCCGCTCCTCCCCCACCATCCACTCCTTCCTGACCCCTTCCCCTTGGCCACTCGCCCAAGGTCCTCCAGAGTCTCCCCCCTACCCTGTCCCCTACAAACCCTTCCCCTCCCCATCCCTCTCACAGGGAATCCCCCCTCTCACAGGGAGTCCCCCCAACCCTCCCCAGGGCTCCCCTCCCCTCCTCTCACCAGGGGGGTTGGCCATATCCACCCTAACCCACTCCCCATGCTCCCCACCCTCAAGCCCCATCCACCTCATCCCCCCCAGAACCCCTTAAAACCACAAGCTAAAAACAAGATAAAAGTCACCCACCCCTAATCCCTCCAGTCCTGCTAAGGGCTACACGCTGACTGCAGTACAAAATGATGGTGGCAGCGCACAATGGGTCCAACATTGGGTCCAGCAACAGCAGTGGCAGCAGTGATATCACTGGGGCAGCAGCAGCAGCAGCAGCAAAGATGGGCCGCACGATAACAGGTATTGTGTCTGTCAAGCAAAGGGGCCCCCAGGCACCCCAGGCTAGCCAACTGCCTAACCAACGGTCAACACCCTTTGGGTGTCGCCAAGGACTGGCGCCCAAAGGGCCCTACCCTGGATGTTATTACCTGGGGAGGAGGAGGGAAGAGCTTGATGCCCCCATGATGACCCTATGCTCTGCATTGGAAGAAGCCTCCTTACTCTCCACCTCCTTCAGATACAGGAAGACCCCAGGTCATCTCAACGGTGAACTGAGGAGGAGCAGGGAGCAGTGGGCAGGACCGGGAGCACTGCTGACGGGTGATGAGTCAGCCCAGGGAGCCGCAGGTAACCCATTGGGTAACAAACTTGAACAGGTTCACTTAGGCACCCATGATTCGACGGGGTACCCAACTGGGCAGGTGCCCATTTGCACCTCTAACTAGAACATAAGCAGTAAATGTGTCTAAATATAGTAAAATAATTTGGCCCAATTATTCAGTGTAAATGTTTATAGGCTAATGGTTTTAAGTCACCAAGAGTAAATTGTTTATTCCAAGGAAAAGTTTTTAATTGGGTAATTAGATACTTTGTTTTCTTAAACTCAGAAGTGACATACAGTGTTTTGAGTTCTATTCCAGTTTTACAGCAAACTACATTCAATTCTATTTATCAAAGTATGAATCTTCCTAATACTTGTTTTTGCTGTCCTTCTGTTCACCAAAATAAACCCCGATATTTACCCAGAAAAATTATTATTAATTTTTTGGCACCGATTTTCACCTGTTTTTGTTGCAATAAACACTGATAAACTCCCTGGAAAAATAAAATAAAATAAAATAAAAAATGAAAATGAAGGGCTTCCTTCTGCTATAGAGCAATGCTTAAGCAGAACTCCAACTGTCTGAGCAGGGAAGAGCTTCACTGTGTAAGCATGAAAGCTTAGATTGCAGGGTGCTGGAAAATAAATACTTTGACCATGATTTTTCTAAGTGAACTACACAGAGTCGAGGATGCTTTTTGATCATCGGCAAAGGAAATCTCAAGCTTTCAACTGTCTACAAGGTTTAAAAGTCTTTATGTGAACTGCACCTTTTACTTTATACCCTTTTCAGGACAAAAGAAATGTCCTCCATCACAGCAGAGGGGACTGTCCCAACACAGACCTGCTTGACAGTGCTCACTGCACTGCTTCTTGTGCCCTAAAGACAGCTACCTTCATATCCTCTGCTTCTGGTGGTTTTACTGCTCACCGCCTGGTGAGAGAGAAAGGAATACACTCAAAATGCTCACATGTGAAAATGGGAAAAATCAATTTCCATCCCCCAAAAGACAAAACTTGCAAAAGTTCACTAAATGCTAGTGGTTATACTTTATGATATAGTCAGGCTCAAAGTGGGAGACTGGAAGTAGAACTGAAAGAGGGTACCTGGAAAAACAAGCACCCTATCAAATTTGAGGTGTCTGAATCAACCTGGATGTATTCGGGCATCGATCAGTAACCAAGTGCAACCCAATAGGCTACCCATGCACTCCCTGGGCTGACTCACCTGTCGTCATGGGGGCAGTCTGGGAGTACCTAGACTGCACAGAGGCTGATATCTAGGCAGTGAGTTGTGCAGGTTAGTGCCACTTTGTGATGCAGTAGTTGCAGAATGACAGTCTACTTGAGTAGCACTAGGTCTGTTGAGATGCAGATGAGCAGGAAATCTCCAGAGGCTGTGGTTCAGAAGCACGAGGCAGTGCTAGGAGGTTTAAGCAGGAGGGACCTTCCAAGACTTGATTGAGCCAGCATGGAATGCTGGGGGAGAAGAACCAGCAACTCAGTGAGTTCCTTCAGAGGTTCTAGGGATGGGTGAACAGAACCGAGATCGGAAATTCGGTTTGGTTCAGTTCAGAAATTCGGTTCGGTTCGGAGGTTCGGTTCAGTCGACAGAACTATTCGAGTTTGGTCCGAGCTCCGAACTTCTGAACAAAGTTTGGAAATTCAAACCCCATTGAACTAAATGGAATATTAACTTTTAGGGATGGGCAAACAGCTGAGTTCGGAAATTTGGTTTGGTTCGAAAATCAAGTTCGGTTCAGAAGTTCCGTTCGATCGACCAAACTGGTTGAGTTCGGTCCGAACTCCAAACTTCCGAACCGCGTTCGCCCATCCCGAAAAGGTTCAAAGCAAAAAGCAGTGGGGATGTTCCAGGCCAGAGCAGGGCTGATATGCTGTGAAGCTCTGAGAACTCAGACCCAGGCTAGACTGAGCAGAAATCTGCACAGCTTACTAGCCTGTGAAGCAATAGCAAGCTGCTCTTTATATAGGAGCCCTAAGAGTGCTGGGACATCACTCTTGGGAGGGAAGATGGCCTTCTCTCATTGACTTGGTTCAGAACACATGGCATAGTGTTGGTGCTACTGGTGGCCTGGTGCTCTGTTGTCCAGAGGATGGCTTGTCTTCAGTAGGCGCTAACTGTAGGCTGATGCTTGCTTAGCTGTAGGATACCTGATCGTCTGGGTGCTTGCTCTGCCCTGTCCTGGCACCTTCCTGTATGGGGGATAGTTCCCTGTATGCAGGGGCTACCTGTGGTGCCGTGCTATCTTGACCAGAGGCTGCCTTGGCATTCCCCCTCCAAGAAGCTGGTACCTTGCTCCGAGTGGAAGGCGTTCATACTGCTGGGTGACATGCGCCTGGCTGAGCCGCTGCTTCCGCTTCTCCTTCAGCCACTGCTCCAGGTGCTCCTCACAGCCCTGCTCACTGCACAGCTGAGGCAGTCCCCACAGTGGGGATGCACACAGGGGACAGAGGAGCAGAGGGTGCTCATCTTCCTGACTGAACCACTGCTCCTCTGGGATGACTCACCTGCTTGGCTGTCCTGTTGTTCCAGCCGCTCCTCTGGCCCCATGAACATCCCTACTACGGAGACTGTAATGGTCTAGGAAGGATCATTTGTGGGCACCTCTAGTGGACACCCGATGGTTTACCTGGTCTGCATCAGGTGCCTCGATGTCTGAAAATGAAAGTCTTTCCAGGATGCCCTGGGGAGCTCATGTATTCATGCGCACCTGGGCTGATTCACTTTCCTGGCTGCTCACAGTGCTCCTCAGTCTGCTGATTCTCATGCTCTTCCCAGCCTGGCCTGTGTCGTGAGGTGGTTATGGGCTGATTCACCTGCCTGGCTGCACCACTTCTCCTGCTGTTCCTCTGGACTGGCTCACCTACCTGGCTTTGCTACTGTTCCAGCTGCTCCTCTGGACCCATGCGGCCCCCTGCTATGGGGACTTGAGGGTCTAGGAAGGACCAAAACCCTGTCCTCCCACAAGCACAGGCACTAACACCCTGTCTGGCCCTTGGCTGGGATGTGTAAATGGTTCCTTGTTTGTTCCTCTACACACAAGGCCTGCCTAAAACAATTTAGTCCCAAATAGGCTTGAAGTCCAACCCAAAGAGCTGCAAGTCAGCCTAAAAGAGGCAGGTAGGTTAAGGGGAAATGTGAAGCCAAACCTTGAGCCTGCAGAGCCGGCCAAGAGAGCCACACCGAGATAGTAGGGATGGGCAAACGCAGTTCGGAAGTTCGGAGTCCGGCCCGAACTCGGCCTGTTCGGATGACCGAACCCGAACCTGAATCCAAAGATGAACTGACCAAACTGAACTCAATTCCGAATGTCGAAATGACCGAACAGTTCGGTCAGTTTGGATCGTGGTCGAGTGAGTTCGGGTGGCAAAAAAAGGTTCACTGGAAGGTCAAGCGTGACAGGGAGGGGTAGTCACTGAGGAGCAGACTTCCAGGCACCAGGGGTGGAGAGGCTTTCAGGAAACTAAACTATCTGCCTCCCCTTTTCCCAACACCTTCTGAGCTAGTCACTGTTCCTGAACAGCAGGCATTTCAGAAGGCTCCCTCTCCCAGCATTTCCCAGCTCTCCAATCCATTGCAATCCTCCTCCCATTTCACCCATCCAACCCATCTACCCCCATATTATCATTCATTTATTTAGCTTAGCTTAGATAGATTTAGTGGTTATTTTTTGTTTTTACCCCTCCCTGTGTTCAATCTTCCTCCCTCCCTCCCCCCTCCATTGAATCCTTTCCCTCTCCCATATATTCCATCCCAGATTCCCTTCCC
>QEPC01013002.1:38511-60422 GCA_003113815.1 Sphenodon punctatus | reverse complement strand
TTGTAGGAGTTAGCTTAGTGATAGAGATAGCGTTAGAGATTTAGTTTTAGTGTTAGGAGTAGGCCTGTGTACTTATTAGATAATCCATTTAGTTCATAGCATTTAGAATAGTTAATAGCAGTTAGATTTAGTGTAGATAGATATATATAACATTAGATAAACAAATTAAAATTTAAAAACCCATATAAAATTTTTTTTAAAAAATTAAAAAAAAAAACCCCCATATAAAACCAAATAAAAAAAACAAAAAACCATATAAAAAACAAAAAAACACCCCATAACAAAACATTTCCCGAATGGCCAAACCCGAACCGAACGGCCGAACTGAATGGCTGAACCCGAACACGGTGAACTAACCGAACGGCCGAACCAAATGGATGAACCGAACGCGGACAAAATGGCCAAACCTGAACCGCGATCTGTTTGTCCATTCCTACGAGATAGGTAAGCAGTGCGTCCCAGCTCCCAACTCAGACCACTCCTCTCCCTAAGGTTCATGGTTGGTTACAAAAGATAAAAATATAAAATATACACTCATAAAACCAATTAAAAATCCACTATTTCAACGTCCTCACCCCTATTCCTGCCCAAATGGGGTTGTGATTAGGGCTAAAACTAACATGCCCTTTTGTATTCCTGAAGATAATTTGCATATTAATTCTTCTTCAATGAATATACAAAATCATCATGGTTACCACTGCAAAATTCACAACTTCGTTTCTTCACTTCAACTTTTGGGTCACTTTGGTATTTCATGGTCAGTATTTGGGTCATTTCAAAATTCAGTAGTTTGGTTGTGTGATGCCCAGAAGGGCATAGCTCCTTAAGGCATGTCGCAGGATACAGTGGTCCAAGTGCTATTTTGCTCTGGGAGGGTACTGTGGCCCTGAGAATCGGCAATGGGAACTGACACCCCAGTCCCTTGGTGGGGCAGCCCCATGTTCCCTCCCCTTAGTCAAAGAAGGATGTCTTTTTTGGCTAGGACCCAGGGTTGGGAGTTCCCACCCAGCCTGATGTTTGTCCACTCTGGCCCCCTCCTGGGGCTTGCTTTTCTCCCACCTAGCAGGTCCATGTGCTGGCCTGGCTGGCAAGTCACCTGTATTGGCAGGAGGCTGATAGAGGGAAGCAGACGTGCAGTGCTGTGGCACTACCCCCTCTTCTGCTGTGGCCGGCCTCATTGTGTGGGCAATGGGTACCTTTTATTTATTTATTTATTTATTTACAAATACTTATATCCCGTGCTCTCCTGCACACAATGGCAGCTCAGGGGGGCTCACAACAAAAAGAATAATATTTATACAATTCATAAAATTAATTTACATTTTAAAAGGGCAGAAATAACCCTCCCCAACAACCCCCCCAACAACCCCCAACACCACCAACAACACCACCTGTCTCCCTCCACAAAGGTCTGGCAGAACAGCCAAGTCTTACACTGTCATTGGAAAGAAGGAAGGTCCGGGACTAGGCGGGCCTCCGACGGGAGGGAATTCCACATCTTAGGAACGGCCACCATGAACACCCTCCCCATTGTCGCCACCCAGGAACCCAGAGAACTTTGAGTTGGGCATCCGCAGCCAACAGCAGGGGCTGTACCATGGTCCGGGCCATGAGGCAGTCCCGCAAATAGGTGGGGTCTAGCCCATTTAGGGCTTTATAGGTCAGCACCAACACCTTGAATTGGCCCCGGAAAACAATACGCAGCCAGTGCAGAGAACGGAGCACTGGTGTAATGTGCTCACGACGGCTTGTCCCCGTAAAAAGATGTGTCGCCGCATTCTGCACAAGCTGCAGCTTCCGGACCGTCACCAAGGGTAGCCTCACGTAGAGTGTGTTACAGTAGTCTAACCTAGAGGTGATGAAGGCATGGATGATGGTGGGCAGATCAGAGTTTTAAACATACAGCTGCAGCCGTCGCACCAGATGTAATTGGCAAAAGGTGCTCCTCACCACCACCTCCACCTGAGAATCCAGGCGAAGGTGCAGCTTGAGGAGCACCCCCAAACTACGAACCTGAGTGGCTGGGGGGAAGACCCCATCAATGACAGGGGCCATGACCCCCCACCCAGTCTTACCCACTAACAACACCTCCATCTTGTTGGGATTCAGCCTCAGATGACTTGCCCTCATCCAATACCCCACAGCTGCCAGGCACCAGGTAAGCATCGAGACTGCCGGGACTCAGTCTGATGAAAAAGAAAGGTAAAGCTGTGTATCATCAGCGTACTGATGAAATCGTACGCCGAACCCTCTCACTACCTTACACAGAGGCTGCATATACACGTTGAACAGGAGGGGGGACAGAATAGAACCCTGCAGAACTCCAAACATGAGGTCCCAGGGAGATGATGAGCATTCCCCAAGCACCACCTGCTGAATTCTTCTGCTCAGGAAAGAGTGGAACTAATTGAGAACAATTCCGCCCATCCCTGCTCAGTCCCACAAGCGAGCCACCAACATCTCATGGTCAACTGTATCAAATGCTGCTGACAGATCTAGCAGAATCAAAAGAGATGATTTTCCCTGATCCAACTCACGACACAGGTCGTCAACCAAAGCTACAAGCGCAGTCTCTGTGCCAAACCCAGGACGAAAGCCAGACTGTGAGGGATCAAGAAAACTGATCCAATCCAGATGCCCCCTGAAGCTGTCGAGCCACCACCCATTCAATAACCTTCCCTAAAAAGGGAAGGTTAGAAACTGGTCGATAGCTGGCAGGGGAGTCAATGTCAAGCGATGGTTTTTTGAGCAGGGCCGCACCACCGCCTCCGTGAGGCGGTCTGGCACTCTTCCCTCCCTAAGGAAGGCATTGACAACCCCAGCGAGCAACGATCCAAGTGTCTGACAACAAGCTTTAATTAGCCAGGATGAGCAAAAATCTAATTTACAACAGATGGCGTTAACTGACCCAAGAACGTCCGCCTCATTAGCAGGAAACTGATCCCACGAAATCGAACAAGGCGAGGCATTATTACCTCTGGTTCTCCCACTGCTATAAGCGTGGCATCAAAATTGTGGTGCATCTGAGTGATTTTATCCACAAAAAAATTGGCAAACATATCACAGTGAGCACTGGAAAAATCCAGTTCCAGGTGGAGAAAGGCCGGACTGACCAGCCCCCGCACCACCCGGAAAAGCTCAGCTGGACGCAACTTCGTGGACGCTATGAGGGCAGCAAAGAATATCTTCTTTCCTGTCCACACAGCCACCACATAGGTTTTTTAACTAACTATGCCGCAATCGGTTGGCTTCAGCTCAAGTGCGATGCAACCGTTGCTCTAACCACTGTCCCTCCTGCTTCATCCGTTGCAAATCCTCCGTAAACCAGGGAGACCTGCATCATTGGCATTCAGGAAGCAGACGCCTTTTGAGCCTGGCACCCTTGGTAGCTCTGCTCCCAGCTTCCTAGGGCCTCCCTTGCCGAGGGGTAGGGAGGTGCAGCCCAATGACAACATCGGGATGCGTGCCAACCAGTCTTCCAGAGACAGGGAATCCTCTGTTCAGCTCACTGATGGGCCGGCTGCTGAAGACCATGCATGCGGGAGTGGAGCTGGGTCTGGTGAGTCCTCACAGGTTGATTTGGTGATGGTAAGTTATTTACAAGTCCTGAGGAAGCCTGGAGGCATGTGGCTGAAGAGGGGTATGGTAAAGCAGGGTTGCTGCTGATGCCTGAAGGGGCTCTTTGCAGAGGCAATGGGTGTTTTTAGACACACATTTCTCCTGGATGTTTGCTGTAACATCTAGAGCTTTATGTGTGTCTAAACCACTCATCCAGATCTTAAACCTCCGGATCTTTGAACTTCTGCGTGAAACTTCTCCCAGAACGTGTGTGTGTAAAAGGTTATCCTGGTAAACTGCTTTGCTCCAGGCAGCTGTGGTCACTTGGTTTCCATGGCAACCTGTCACGTTTTACAGCTGTGGCTACTTTAGGCTGCCTCAGGGCAGTGTTTGTGTGAAGAATGCATCCAGGAACTGCTTCAGGGCAGTGTGTGTGTGAAAAATGAATCTGGAACTTTCTTGTGGACTTGTAAACCCAGAAGACTGAAACATCCGGAACTTTAATGTGTGTCTAAAAATGCCCATTGTCTACACCCTCCTCCCCTACCAGGTATTTACAAGCCGCAAGGGATCCTGGAGGTGTTGTCCTCCAGGCGTCGGTCGATTGGTGACAAAAAGGGGCACTGGCAGTTTGGTGGCCCTTTGTCCTTGTGTAGCTATCACTAGGAAGAAGACCACGTGGAGTCATTACTTCCTGAGATGGGTGACTGGAGTTTGTATGTAAAATTGAAATCTCTCCTCTGANAGCACTGGTGTAATGTGCTCACGACGGCTTGTCCCCGTAAAAAGATGTGTCGCCGCATTCTGCACAAGCTGCAGCTTCCGGACCGTCACCAAGGGTAGCCTCACGTAGAGTGTGTTACAGTAGTCTAACCTAGAGGTGATGAAGGCATGGATGATGGTGGGCAGATCAGAGTTTTAAACATACAGCTGCAGCCGTCGCACCAGATGTAATTGGCAAAAGGTGCTCCTCACCACCACCTCCACCTGAGAATCCAGGCGAAGGTGCAGCTTGAGGAGCACCCCCAAACTACGAACCTGAGTGGCTGGGGGGAAGACCCCATCAATGACAGGGGCCATGACCCCCCACCCAGTCTTACCCACTAACAACACCTCCATCTTGTTGGGATTCAGCCTCAGATGACTTGCCCTCATCCAATACCCCACAGCTGCCAGGCACCAGGTAAGCATCGAGACTGCCGGGACTCAGTCTGATGAAAAAGAAAGGTAAAGCTGTGTATCATCAGCGTACTGATGAAATCGTACGCCGAACCCTCTCACTACCTTACACAGAGGCTGCATATACACGTTGAACAGGAGGGGGGACAGAATAGAACCCTGCAGAACTCCAAACATGAGGTCCCAGGGAGATGATGAGCATTCCCCAAGCACCACCTGCTGAATTCTTCTGCTCAGGAAAGAGTGGAACTAATTGAGAACAATTCCGCCCATCCCTGCTCAGTCCCACAAGCGAGCCACCAACATCTCATGGTCAACTGTATCAAATGCTGCTGACAGATCTAGCAGAATCAAAAGAGATGATTTTCCCTGATCCAACTCACGACACAGGTCGTCAACCAAAGCTACAAGCGCAGTCTCTGTGCCAAACCCAGGACGAAAGCCAGACTGTGAGGGATCAAGAAAACTGATCCAATCCAGATGCCCCCTGAAGCTGTCGAGCCACCACCCATTCAATAACCTTCCCTAAAAAGGGAAGGTTAGAAACTGGTCGATAGCTGGCAGGGGAGTCAATGTCAAGCGATGGTTTTTTGAGCAGGGCCGCACCACCGCCTCCGTGAGGCGGTCTGGCACTCTTCCCTCCCTAAGGAAGGCATTGACAACCCCAGCGAGCAACGATCCAAGTGTCTGACAACAAGCTTTAATTAGCCAGGATGAGCAAAAATCTAATTTACAACAGATGGCGTTAACTGACCCAAGAACGTCCGCCTCATTAGCAGGAAACTGATCCCACGAAATCGAACAAGGCGAGGCATTATTACCTCTGGTTCTCCCACTGCTATAAGCGTGGCATCAAAATTGTGGTGCATCTGAGTGATTTTATCCACAAAAAAATTGGCAAACATATCACAGTGAGCACTGGAAAAATCCAGTTCCAGGTGGAGAAAGGCCGGACTGACCAGCCCCCGCACCACCCGGAAAAGCTCAGCTGGACGCAACTTCGTGGACGCTATGAGGGCAGCAAAGAATATCTTCTTTCCTGTCCACACAGCCACCACATAGGTTTTTTAACTAACTATGCCGCAATCGGTTGGCTTCAGCTCAAGTGCGATGCAACCGTTGCTCTAACCACTGTCCCTCCTGCTTCATCCGTTGCAAATCCTCCGTAAACCAGGGAGACCTGCATCATTGGCATTCAGGAAGCAGACGCCTTTTGAGCCTGGCACCCTTGGTAGCTCTGCTCCCAGCTTCCTAGGGCCTCCCTTGCCGAGGGGTAGGGAGGTGCAGCCCAATGACAACATCGGGATGCGTGCCAACCAGCCTTCCAGAGACAGGGAATCCTCTGTTCAGCTCACTGATGGGCCGGCTGCTGAAGACCATGCATGCGGGAGTGGAGCTGGGTCTGGTGAGTCCTCACAGGTTGATTTGGTGATGGTAAGTTATTTACAAGTCCTGAGGAAGCCTGGAGGCATGTGGCTGAAGAGGGGTATGGTAAAGCAGGGTTGCTGCTGATGCCTGAAGGGGCTCTTTGCAGAGGCAATGGGTGTTTTTAGACACACATTTCTCCTGGATGTTTGCTGTAACATCTAGAGCTTTATGTGTGTCTAAACCACTCATCCAGATCTTAAACCTCCGGATCTTTGAACTTCTGCGTGAAACTTCTCCCAGAACGTGTGTGTGTAAAAGGTTATCCTGGTAAACTGCTTTGCTCCAGGCAGCTGTGGTCACTTGGTTTCCATGGCAACCTGTCACGTTTTACAGCTGTGGCTACTTTAGGCTGCCTCAGGGCAGTGTTTGTGTGAAGAATGCATCCAGGAACTGCTTCAGGGCAGTGTGTGTGTGAAAAATGAATCTGGAACTTTCTTGTGGACTTGTAAACCCAGAAGACTGAAACATCCGGAACTTTAATGTGTGTCTAAAAATGCCCATTGTCTACACCCTCCTCCCCTACCAGGTATTTACAAGCCGCAAGGGATCCTGGAGGTGTTGTCCTCCAGGCGTCGGTCGATTGGTGACAAAAAGGGGCACTGGCAGTTTGGTGGCCCTTTGTCCTTGTGTAGCTATCACTAGGAAGAAGACAACGTGGAGTCATTACTTCCTGAGATGGGTGACTGGAGTTTGTATGTAAAATTGAAATCTCTCCTCTGAAAGTAGAGTCCTTGAAGGTTTCTATACCATTGTTAAGGGGCAATAGCAATATATCTACACAATTTAAGGTTACCAGGTTTATTGTTTGTAAAGAAACCCAATGTAGCTACAAGAGCTTTACATACTGCAGTTGATGGTAAGGAGTTAACTTTTCGTGGTCTGGTAATAAGCATCAGGAAGATTTAGAGGGTCATTGCACTATGGTTCTTAATATTTCTGATCCAGTTTCTTCATTATCCCTCTTATCTAATTTAGGTCAAAGTTTTTACAATTTACCTAAATCTTTAAATACTAGTGTTTGTAATTTACAAAATATTAAGTTGTGGTAAACACGATCAGCCTGGGGAAATATTTGATTTTAAAACGTCGTGTGAAATGTTTTTCAATCAATTAGAGGCTTTGAGATTGGAGTTTTATGAGATGAGAACTGAAATTAAGTCAGTCTTAATGGCATTACATAAGTTATGCTCTACTGAGAAACATTCACATCAGTCTTATCTTATAATTAGCGAAATTGAACAATTTAGTGTAGAAGCTAATTTATAAATCATACCACAAAGTGTACAGATATTCCTGATTTATTTATTTTAAAAATTTACTATCCCGCCCCCTTCTGCCAAAGGCAGCTTGGGGCGGCGTATAGTATAAAAACATAAAATAAATGTACAGCAAGACTTAAAACAATAACAATAATAAAACCAACCATACTCCCCCCCCCCCCCAACCCAATCCCACCTCTCCCCCTACCTGTCTCTCTCACCAAATGCCTGGTGGAACAACCATGTTTTACACTGAGGCCTGAAGGAGGGAAGGTCCCAGGCCAAATGATGTAGGTATTCCAATAGATGAATGGCGAGATAATTCTACAAGTTCAAAATCTGTTGTGGTTTGTAACAATTCTAGATATTGGGTATTTTCAGACGTGACGGGGCTCGTAATGGCCCCGTCACAGAATCACCCATTGATCCCCTGCCAGGATCAAACCGGCATGTCCAACAGATGTGCTGGCTGATCCCAGTGGGGAATCGGGGAGGGGGCGGGGTCGCACAGCTCAACGTGTGGCCACACAGCCCGCCCCCCCTACGCTCCCCCAGCCACCCACCCTCTTGGGAGATGGGCGGGCGCTGTGGCCAATGCGGCCGCAGCGCCTGTCCGCATGACCACGATCCGGAATCCCGCCGCTGATTCCGGGCCATGGTAGGGGGACAGATGTTACGGTCCCCTTAATCACGGGGCGGAATCACATTCAACACGCAAATGGAGATGGTCCAGCCAGGACCTCTGTTTGCGTGTTGAATGTGATTCCCCCCCCGCCCCGTGATTCAAGGGGGTGAACATCTGGTGGGGAGCTTCCGTTCCCCCCAACAGACGTTACGGGATCACAATCACCATGTGGGGATTCACCATGGTTGAGCGTGATCTCGTAACGTCTGCGAATGCCCATAGTGTCAGAGATAGAGAGAAAAGAGTGAGGGACCAAACCCCCCCCCCAAAAAAAGTTTTAAAGTCTTTAACTTTTATACATGTAACTTAATCTAGAAGAACCCTAAGGGAAAAAATAATATGATTTTGAGTTAATAAACTGAATCTCCCTTTTAAATTAACAAAGGATAATAGAATATTTCTCTTGAGAGTGTCTAGTGAAAATTTTAGTTCTGTTTACCAGCTAGAATAGGTTTTGCAGATTTATTCTTAAGACATCTAATTTTGCAGAAAAGTTCTATTTCCCTTAAAGGGTATTTTGAGGTTAAGGAAGATTCCCTGACTTTCAACAATGTTAGATTTAATAAAAATACTAATTGGAATCAGATTCCTTTGAACTCTTTATGTCTACCCTTTTCACATCGACATTCTAACACTGATAAAATGGGTGGCACATTGTATTATACATGTTGCATGGCACCCATAGAGCACAACTGCAGCCCGACAACATGTATAATAAAATGTAACCCCTATTTTATCAGTGTTAGAGTGTCGGTGTGAAAAGGGCCAAAGTAATTTACAGAACGGCAGTTTAGATAATCATAACAAAGGACTACCTGTTAATGACCTCTCATTTCATGATCATGTAGGAGGGATTTGCCTTCTTAGGTCATTTTTACATGGACGCTCCCTCACCCACCTCCCACTGGGTGTGCATGAGGGTGTTCAATGCTGGGGGGGGGGGATCTGTGTAAATACTGCAGTGGTGGGTGGGTGGATGGGTGTTTGTCTGTGTGAAAAGCACGGGCGATGGGTGGGGGTGCATGGAGCACTCCCTACGCACCCCCACCTCCACCCATCACCCACCCACAGAGCCATCTGACAAAGCGGAAGAGGCTCCGTGGGTGGAAATAGGTGGAGGTGGGGGTGCGCCCGTGGGAATGGGCACACCACCACCACCACCTCCACCTACCGCAGCAGCACACCCATCCCCCCACCAACCGCTGCCCATGTAAAAAGGGCCTTAGTTGGAATATTGCGGGTTTTAAAAAATAAATTGTCATTCTTTTTTTATCCAATGACCTGTGGCTACGCTATAAATAAATATTTATTATTATAAAATAAATTAGTTGATCCTTCCTGGTTGACTTTTATTTATAAGTTTCAAATATTACGTTCCCAAGAAACCCTAACTTCTAATTTAGAACCCAGTACTGTGTACATAAATTTTGAATTTTTTTCCCATGTGCATCACTTGCATGTGTCCACATTAAATTATCTGCCATTTAGAATGATTCCCAGTTACCCAGTCTCTCAAGATCTCCCTGCAATTTTTCACAGGGTATTTTCAGATGTTACAGGATCACAGTGAACCCCACTGAACAACAGTGAATACTGTCGGGTGGCTGTAATCCCTGGAATGTCTGATTGATACCAGCCAGATGTTCACTGTGGTGAACATCCAGCAGGGATCAATTCCAACCATGGTTTCGGCCCTGTGGCCGTCAGCAGAGCTGGAATTGTGGTTAGATTGACCACGAACAGGAAAGGGTCAAAAGTAATATCTGTTACCATGGCCCATTCCTGATTGTGGTCCCGGTCACTGTTAGAAGTCAGGTACAGCGGCCTCATTGGTTGATCCCTGCTAATACTTCCTCAAATGGTTATCATAGGAATTGGTTTGACTTTGAGTGTGTCAAGGCTAGGGAAAATCTGCTGTCTTTTATGAGACTTTTCAAACACACTAATGATGATGAAAACTACCAAAATATGAAATTGGCCAAATTGGAATATAAGAAATTGCTAAATAAGAAGAAAACATCCTATCAAGATGCTTTGTGGGGTAAATTATATGTAGTTGCAAGAACAGAGAACACTAGAAATTTCTGACAGATAATTGCCAGAGGCTCTAAGAATTATGCAATAACTGTTGATCAGGGATGTGTGAACAGAGTTCCGGGGTTCGGTGTTGGCGCCCAAACCCGAACTGCCCCCCGCTTGAACCGGCTGAACAAGTTTGGGTTTCAAACCCATTCAGGCGGTGGGGCAGGGGGAACCTGGTTTTCTCTCCCCCCTCCAGGCTGCGCAGGTGGAAGGGGCACTGGGGCTCACCTCCCCCATCCACCCTGCCCAGCCAGGTAAATTTAAAAAAATAAAAAATAAAAACCCCACCCCAGGGATCAACCTACCTGGTGTTGCTGGGATCTCCGGTCCCGGGTCCAGCGGTGGCAGCAGCAGTGGGTCCAACTCTGGTGGCACTCTGGAGTGCTTCAGGCCTCTTCTAGGCCTTCCGGGAGGGGCTGGAAGCCCTCCTTCAGTTCCTGGAAGGCCTAGCAGAGGCCTGAAGCTCTCTGGACCCATCACTGCTGCTGTCACTGGACCCGGGGCCGGAGCCCCGGCAGCACCAGTTAGGTTGATCCCTGGGTTGAGGTTTTGTTTTTTATTTTTTTTACCAGGCTGGGCAGGGTGGGAGGAGAGGTGCACCCTGGCACCCCTTCCACCCGCGCAGTCTGGAGGGGGGAGGGAAAACCGGATTCCCCCCACCCCTCTGAACGGGTTTGGTGAAACCAAACAGGTTCGGGCCAAACAGCCCGAACCCAAATGGTTTCAGGGGGGGCCGAACCCCAAACCTCCCAGTGTTTGCACATCCCTACTGTTGATATCCTTATAAATACCAATAGATGAATGAATTTTTTCAATCTAAATTTAATACTTCAGAATTAAGTGAAGTGGATCAATTAGAGGAATATTATATTAATGATTATGAAAGTTTGAAATTCTGTTTTATTAATGAACATCTGTTAAGAAAATATATACTATCTCTTACATCTGGAAAAGCTCTTGGTCTTGATTTTATCCCCCAAGACCTTGTTAAAACGTTTGTACATCTATGGATCTCCATTTTGGTAAAAGTTATTAATGTGCTTTTTTCAGGAAGGTATTTCTCCTGATTAATCAAAAGAATATGTTATAGTTCCTATTTTTAAGAAAGCTCCCCATTGTTGTATGGAATGCAAGTGAAGAGAATAATAGGTATGTTATATTTGAAGGTTTAAGGTGAGTTTTTTAACGGTGGTAGGCTAATTTAGATTAGAAAACTTTTTTTATTATTATTTATTTAGAATTTTAAGTTTAAACCGTTTTTAATGGTATTTGATTTATTTATACTTGTTTTTCCACTGGAAGGACTCTCAACAAACACGGTAGAGATATAAAGTAGTATAAATTGGAAAACAGCCCTGAAGAAGATTGTAAGGACAAAACATGTTGGCTTTTTAAGACGACGACACGGGACAATATAGAGCGAGATTAAGAAGAGCTTGGAATATTTTGAACAATTTTTGGACTTTGTGTACCTTTCGTTTGTGCAAATTGATAACTGATTGATATTATGTATATAAATATCCATTATATAATTTATTGTGACATATAGCACCCTTTGGTGTGTGTATCTGTTATTTAGAATATGGATCCTCTCCTATTAAAATTGATTATCCAATATTACTCATAGACTTATATGAAAATTTGTTTTGGTATGCAGGGTCAGCTAACTGATAGGTCTAGGATTACTAAGGGAGTTCATCAGGGTTATTTGTTGGCATCTGTACTGTTTAATTTATTTATAAATGATTTGAACTCCCACATAAATGAAGACTGTTTTCATTCTCCCTTAATTTTAGATACTAGAATTCATTGCTGATTTTAATTTTAGATTCTAGAATTATATACTGATGACACTTTGATTATTTCACATACTCATATTGGTCTTCAGCATCTGATGAATGTGTTCCAAGCTTATTGTGATTCTAATCACTTAGTAATAAATGTATAAATGTATCTAAGTCAAAGATTATGGCTTTGGGAAGCAACAAGTTGGACGGTAAATGGTTTTTATAAAGAAATAAGCTTGTGGTGGTATCATCATTCAAATATTTAGGTCTTTTCCCAATAATAAAAAATGGAATAGACATATAAAAGATACTGTGACAAAAGGTATACAGATGACTGGTGGCATATTGACATTTTACAAGAAAACAGGTAGAAGGGCAGTTTCTGCTACTACACTGAAGACTTTTAGAGCCCTACACGGTCTAGGTCCAACTTAACTGAAGGACCGCCTCATTCCCCGGGCCCAAAGCCAGCCTTTGCGGTCTGCCGGGAGCGCTCTCCTTAAGGTCCCGCACCGTCGGTAGATGGCCACTATGAGAAGGGTGTTCTCGATGGCTGTGCGGTTCCTGTGGAACTACCTCCCGAAGGAGGCCCACATTTGCTCAGATCTGCTCACTTACTGGAGGCTATATTAGACCTTATTGTTCAACCAGGAATTTGGAGAAGGAGATGGGGAGGGTCGTTTGGGGCGTGGGTTGGGGGGAGATGGATTAATTTATTTATATTTTATTGTAATATTGTTGATGGCGTTCTTATTATTTGATACTGTTAGCTGCCCCAAGCTGCCTGAGGCAGGAGGGGTAAGATACTAAGAATGTTAAATAAATAAATAAATAAATAAATAAATCTAAGACTGAACCCATACTCCTATATGGAGTAGAGTTGTGGAGTGTAGACTCCTCTTTAAATAAGTTAATTGAAAAAGGTACCAAATCAGTTTTTAAGGAAACTACTTGGGTTACAGTCATCTACTCCGGGTAGTTTAATGAGGGCTGAAACTAGTATGTTAAATGTGACAAAATTAGCTCAATTAACAGTTATAAACTACTGGTTCAAAATTAAAATGTATTGGCCTAATATATTTCCAAAAATATGCATTTTAGAAGTTCATAGTTCTCCTAATCTTTTAAACTATACCTGGTTATTAGATATTAAGAAAAGACTTTCTAGGCATGGACTATCATATATATTTGATTGCGGTGATGTTGAGATACCACCAGCTGCATATAAGAATGCAATTTTGCATAGATACGGAGATGAGAGTATACAGACTGATTTGGGAGTGGTTGCCTCTTCTATTAGTTTGCCTTTTAAAATATATATATATAATGCTCTTTTGTTCTGGAGCCTTACTTAATTGTTATTACTCATTGTAAACAGTGAGAAGCAATCACTAGGTTACGTTTTAATCAGATGTATACTGCTGTTCTTGAAGGGAGCTCGAGGAAAATCTCTTATAAAGAAATATTATGTCCCTGTGGTGTGAATGAAATAGAGGATTTGCAACACTATGGGTATTTTCAGACGTTACGAGATCACGCTCAACCACAGTCAATTCCCTGTGATGGGGAATGGTCCCATAACATCTGTTGGGGAACCGGAAGTTCCCCCCCAGATGTTTACCACACTCAATCCCCACTGGGAATCACATTCACCATGCGATCGGCTGAATCCGTGGGGCCGGCGCCGATCGCATGGTGAAGGTGATTCCCGGCAGGGATGAAGGGGCCCGTCACGTCTGGACGGGGATCACGGCCCGGAATCCCTGCCAGGATTCCGACCCGTGGTCATTTCGGACAGGCGCTGTGGCCGCGGCACCTGCCTGTCTCCCCAGAGGGCGGGCGGTGAGGGGGCGGGGCTGTGCGGCCGCACGTTGCGCCATGCGGCCCCGCCCCCTCCCCAAGTCCCCGCCGGGCTCCCCCAGCACGTCTGTTGGCCGTGCCGGAGTGATCCCGGCGAGGAATCTCAGGGTTGTTTCCGTGACGGGGCGAAGCTGCCCCGTCACATGTGAAAACACCCTATGTTCTTGCTTCTCCCTTATATAGAGCAATTTGTGTAAAATGACGTACTCCATTAATCCCTGATTTATTTTGTTGGGCTAATAAAGAGAAGTGTATCTGGATGATTTCTAAAATTTCACCTGCTGTATTTTATTCTTTGGGCACTTTTGCTCTTTTAGTTTGGAGGATAAGAGAGAGTGTTAAATAACAAAACTACTTTATATTATATTTTTATATTAGTATTTTTAGTTTTTCTTTCTATTGTTTCTATATGTTTTGGTGGGTGGTACTAATCAGTTGAGTTCGTTGTTTTTTAATTTTGAATGTGATTGGTCCACTTTTGTGAAGTAATGCAGCAATTACATTAGCATTCCCATTCAAAAATTCAAAGCATCCACAGAATAGTGCCACCAAAATGACTGGAATACTGAACATGAAATACCAAAACTGCAAATGAAGATGGAAGCTAATTATTTAATTCTGTTATTCACTTTGAATATGCCACAGGTGGCCAGGAACGGCATGCATATGACTCTTGGGAAGTTCAAGAACAGCTCTGAGACAGGGCTAGTTCTAGGCCTCACACAGCCTTAATGGGCCTGTCTTATTTCTTTGCACCTGATTGCAGCTGACACTCAGAATCTTAACCACCAGGACCACAGAGCACTGGATATACCAGCCAAACACAAAGCAGGAGAGTTTTCTGTGTGTGTGTGTGCCTTGTGGCTTCAAGATTTAAGTACACGGCTCTTGGTTTGGGAAACTTATACCAAATTTGTGGAATTCAATTTGCTTTGGATATTTGTTTCAGTTTGAGTCATTGGGCATTTTTACACACACCTTAAAGTTCTGGGGTGCCTGGTGGGGTGGCCCGCATAGTGTGGCAGCTCCCCTCCCCCCTCCCCTGTGAGGTCCCCCTGCCCCACCCTCTTGTGGGTTGGCCCCCTGGCAGCTGCTCATCGCGGGTGGGACCCGTGACAGTCAGGTGTGCCATGGGGGCAGCTGTGGGCCCAACAGCCACTCCTGCCTGCCCCCCATACCCCCACCCCTGTTGGGCATGGCTGGTTGTGGTTACATGCCCCCTGGTGCCCCCCCCACCCTGTAACTCCACCCCATCCAAACCCAGTCCCCCTGTGGCCCCCTGGCCGGTGTGCCCCGCCATGGAGGTTCACCCACCTGGTGGTGGTGGAGTTGCCGGGCCTGCCACGTCCTCCTCCTCCTCCGCAACCTCCACTTCATGCACCTCCAGGCTGCCTTGTGCTGCAATGGGAAGGGGGGCCGTTAGTGTTTGCTGGCCCCCGGCCCCAGCTGCTGTGCCTCCATCCAGGCCGTTCTCCACCCCCCGGCCCCGCTGGGGCGATCATACCTGGATCCTGTTCCTTTGCTTCTTGGGGGCCGTCCCGGCCCTCTGCATGCCCTGCGTGTACCCCCTGTTCCTGTGGCCGGTAGGCCTGTGGGTGTTGGGGGCGGGCGCTGAGCATAGTGGTCTGGCGCTCAGATCCCGGGGGTGCCTCCTCCCTCTGTGGGTTGGGGATGTCCCCTCCCACTTCCTGGCCATCCTCGCCAGGGGAACTCCCTCCCCTCTGCTCTGTGGGGTCTGTCAGGAGGGCGTTGTGTGGTGGCCCTGTGTCTGCCCCTGATGAATGCTCTGCTGTGTGTGCGGGAGGCCACAATGTCCCCGTCCAGGCAGAGGAACTTGTCCAGCTCCTCCTGGAACTTGGATGTGCGCATGACCTGGCTGAACTTGAGATTGTTGTCCTTGATATGTTTATATCCGGACCTCAAGTCCTTTGCCTGCTACATGCAATGGGTGACATCCCTATTGTACCCCTGCCACTGCATCTCCTGGGCGATGTCTTCATAGACCTGTCTGGTCTTGTAGCTGTGCACCAGGTTATTCTGGACCCTTTCAGACCCCCACACATGTATAAAGTCCCTGATCTCCTGCCTTGGCCAGGGCTCCCCCTTTTGGGACCCCCGTGTGGGCGGACGACTCGCTTGGTGGCATGGGGCCCGGCCTGTGAATGTGGTAGCTGTGGTGATGGTTGTGTCCTTTTGGGGGTAGTGCAGTAGGGGTTACTCTGGGTCCTTCTAGACCCCTCTGCGCCCCCGAGGGGACTGCCCTCCCCTCTCCCCCCTGGGGTGCCCCTCTGCTCACCTGGTTGTCTGTGGGGCCCTCCTCAGTCATTGTCCCAGTGGTGTGGTGCTCCATTGTCTGGGAGCTGTCCTGTGGGGATGGGGGACCAGGTTATGTGGCTGCCGCTTGCCCTGTGTTCCCTGGCCCATGGTGCCGGGCCTGGGGGCGTGGCCCTCCCATCCCTGGTGGGGGGTCCCTTGTGCTCACCTCACTCTCGCTGCTGCTTCTCAGGCCATGCCCCTGGGATGTGCTGGGATGGGGGTCCTCAACCAGGGGGGTGGTGCAGCCCCTCTGCCCTGTGCCAGGATATGTGCACTGTGTTACAACCTGGTGTGTTACCCCCTTTTCCCCCATCAGGGCACCCCCTCTTACCTCCCGGCCTGGGTGCCCCCCCTACCGGGGGCTCTCCCTTGTACCTCCCGTTCGGGTCCCCTGTACCTCCCTGTCGGGTCCCCCCTTGTGCCTTCTGTCTGGGGCGCCCCCCCCCTGCATTGCCTTGCAGGGGCTCTCCCTCCCCGGGTGCTACTGGGTCCCCATGCTCACCCGGCCCCTTCCCACGCATGGGGCATCATTGGCTCCCTTGGTCTTCCTTGTCGCCATCGTGGGAGCCCGTGCATGTGTGCCGTGGTTCCACCTTCCATTACGGGCTCTCAGCCAGACATCCGGCGTGCCCCCTCCCCCGTGGACATGTCTGCATGGCGGCGTGTGCGTGCCCCATGGCACCGGCACAGTGAGGCTCCACCTGTCTGGTCTGCATGGGTGTAGGTGTTTTCACTTTTACACTGATTCTCAGGTGTTGAACAACCCTCTACACCCATCTCCACACATGGAGGGTGCCGGCTCCCTCGCGGCTGCTCCGTGGGTGTTGGTGGGTGTCGATGAGTGGGTCGGGCATGCGCCCCCACCCACTCGTGGACATTTACATGGATGCTCTCCCACCCATCCGATTGGTGTTTCCGGGTGTTCCTGTGGGGGGCGTCTGTGTAAAAGTGGCCTAATACTAAAACCCTCATCTATCCAGGAAAATGAGATGAACATTATAAATAGATTGTGATATGGTGCCAGCTAGGAATATTTTAGATTATTGTATAAAATGCTTATTTTTTTTATCACTAATGAGATTTGTTTTAAGGGCAAATTTTAAGGAAACATGAAGATCAGTGTATGTTATTAAAATTCCTTTTAATGTCTGCTAAAAATGCCAAGCTGCAGCTCTAGCAGGCACCATTGTGTAAGGAATGATTCACATGACCACTTTGTCTTCTGTTCTGCACATACATGTTTTTACAATGCAAAGGTCACTACGCAATTAGAAGTTATATTTTTTATGATTCGCTTTTAATTGTTATAACTCATGTCTAAAATCAATGACTAAGAACTATTTCAGCCACATCTTTGTATGTGTTTATTCCCACATAACTTCACTGAATCATTTTGGGGTTTTTTTGCATCTAAACTTTTTAGAGACTTTCATAATAATCAAGTATGTGAACTGTACAACCTTTTATACTCCCAGATGCACTGTGGTGTATTTGAAGAGCAATAATACAATTTTTAAAGGTCTGACTCTAAATGTAATTAAGATTTCAAAAAGATAAACTGGCCATATGATGTATATTTAGGTACCTAATTAAACTTATTTATTTATTTAAATTTTTATTCTGCCCTTCCCATAGAGGCTCAGGGCAGTTTACAATTCATAAAACATAACAATAAAATTAAAACAAAAACTCCCACCATCCCCTCAAAACTCCTCCCTTCCCTCCTCCCTTCCTTCCCTACCCAAAATCTCCACCAACCCCTTTCCCCACCTGCCAACTTGCCAAGTGCTTTTTCAAATAAAAATGTTTTACACTGCCTCTGGAAGATGCTTAGGTTCAGACTAGAGCAAGCCTCCGGGGGAAGGGAGTTCCACAAAATCGGAGCAACAACCGAAAACACCCTCCTGCTCAACTATGCCCCATGGAGAAGGGTAACATTGGAATAACGTTATTGAAATAACGAAAATGAAAATGACAAAATAACATGTTTGCTGGATTGGGCGAAGTCCAGCAAACATGTTACTGGACAGCATGCTTTGTGGGGTTTTATTATTTGGTGCTTTCCCCCTAAATGATTATTTATTATATTCCAAAAAGTAAAACAACAGCCATTTGTGTATTACCTAAAATTTACACAGCCTGCCACTGGCAGAGTATCCTCACTTAATCTAAGGCCGCATTCACGACTTATGGTGGCACGGCAGTGGCACTCCTGCAAAGAGAAGCTGCAGTGGGGGAAGGAGGCGGACACCGCCATAACTTCCGGTGTGAACGGGGTTTAGTCGCAACAATACTTGCAAATGACAGGGCTGGATTTTGAGCCCTGTCATTCACGAGTACTGTTGCAGCAGAACCCTGTTCACACTGGAAGTTGTGACGGCATCCGCCTCCTTCCCCCACCATGTTTTCTTCTCACGGGAGTGCCTCTGCTGCACCGCTGCAAGGTGTGAATGCAGTATAATACAGGGATGAGGATGCTTTTTCCTTTTGTACATCACTTTGAAAATCAGTACTGCAGGCCAGGTAGGAGTTGGGGAATTTGTTCAGCATTGAGACATGAAGGGGAGGATCCAGATCATGGATCTACATCATAGGTACATCCCTTGTCCTTGAGCACGTACCTTCATCCCTGCTCTCTTCTCCTGAGTTCTTTCAGTGAAAGGAGATGGTCTTGATCCATGAGCCAGATCCAGAAATTGGAAAGGGTGGGTGGGTTAATGGTGCAGCAGCCATCAGGCCATATTATGCCAAACACATGGTGAGGAGCAAAGATAAAGTAAAATCCACGACAAAACAAAAAAATGTCAAAACTAAATGTGCGTCAAAAGAGAAGTTGTGGAATCACCCAATAGCCTTCAAAAAATTAAACAGTACAGTAAAAGCTGCCAGTACTGCTCAGGTGGTGTCAGAGAGCATGAAAACAGAAACTGGGGCCTTTTCGCACAGGTGCCCCCTCACCACACGTGTGCAGTGGGGAGCGCCCATGTGAGCGCTGCCTGTGGTGGGTGTGCAATGGGGGGGAATACGTCTGTAGGAATGGCACCCACGGTGGGTGGAGGTGGGCGTGTGCACTCCCACGCTCCACCCATCTCCACCCATCACCCATGCACAGAGCAACGGGTTCCAATGCTTGTTGCTCCATGCATGGAGATGGGTGGACATGGGTGTGCACCCATGGAAACACACCTACGGACACACACCCATCCCCCCCACCTACTGAGGCCCATTTACAAAGGGCCATGGAGTAGTAGAAGGAAAGCAAACACATGACCCAAGGCTGAAGGGTGGCAGAAGCCCCATCCAAAGACAGGTCCAACTCCTGCAAGAGGGACTGCATCTGGAGCCCGAAGGGCTGAATGACAGAGTTCCAGGCTGCAAACAGGGTCTCGTACTGGGGCCAAAACATGGAGTTCCACATGGGGTGCCCTGGCAGGGAGCAAAGCTTGCCAGTGTATTGCAGAGTCAGCTGTATGTAGCATATGCTGAGTGGAGACTCAAAGGCATCAACATACAAACTACACATGGGCAAGATGTGAAATACTCCTGCGTGCAGACAGAGGTTCTGGCGATGGACAGGGTCCAGCTTCCACAGAACAGAGGTCCTGGCAAAGTCATAAATAATGGAGGCATAATAGCTTGAAGCATGCAAGAGCCCGGGTACAATTGTAGCAGAGACCAGTGGTCAGAGCCCCAAGAGATAGCAGAAATAACCCACAGAACATATAACACCTTCTCGCACTTCCCCATAGCTGATGCATGTGGGGGGAAAAAGTCAGCTTCCTATCCAGCACTAAGCCAAGAAACTTCAGCAAATCAGGATCAGAGTGGAGGCCCCACAAAGGGCAAAAGTGAATGTCAACCTTTTCCAAAAACCAAAAACAATTGTGAATAGCCCATTGAGAGAGACAGTTCAGGGCCATTTGCAATTGCTGCTAAATGAATCACATACTAGGCAACTGGCAGCAGATCAAGTTGTCCACATATAGCCAGTTGTGAATAGCTAGAGGCAGGGAATGAACAATTCCATTAAAGCGCACAGAAAACAAAGTGACATTCAGGACACTGACTTGTGGCACCCTCTTCTCCTGCTCAAAAGGGCAGAAATAGGCAGAAGTAAGGTGGACGCAAAACATTTGATACTGTAAAAGGTTCTGGATAAAAATGGGCAGGTTACCCTGCAGGTGTCTCAGAATACCATACTTCCAGGAAAGTGTTATATTCTTTCTCCAGGTCAAAGAACACAGAGACCAGGTCCTCCCAAAGGACAAATGCCTCCCAGATAAAGATTTCCACATGCATCAGATGGTCCAACATGGAGCGTTGCCAACAGAAGCCACACTGGGTGTTAGCGAAGAGGTTATTCGTCTCCAAAACCAAACCAAGTGGGTGTTGACCATGCATTCCAGCTCTTTACAAACACAACATGACAACCAGGGCTGGACATAGGAATTTTGCACACATAGGCCCTTCTCAGGCTACTGCGCCCAAGCCAAGCCCCACCCCCATGCTTCATGGGTGAGGGAACTCCGTGTGAAGGATATGGCGTGTGCACGTGCGGTGACTGGGGGTGCGTGCATGCACATGCCTAACACGTATCCCCACTCACCCCATGCATGGAGCAACTGGCGGGAAATGGAGGTTGCTCCGTGGGTGCGAATGAACGGGGGGTGAGTGAGGATGTGTGTGCGCAGCCATGTGCACGCCCCATTCATGCACCAGAACAACCACGGACCCCCTCACCCGGAAGAGCCATGTAAAAAGGGCATGTGAGGAGCCACTCAAAGAAGAAGCCCCCTTCGCCTACAGAATGGGGGTGATGGGCATTTGTCACGCCCCCCCCCGCTGCCTCAGAGAACGGAGCAGGGAGCCGTAGGCAGGGAGGCATTTCTAGAATGCTCCCTGCCAGAGAATGTGTGGTTGCTAAGCAACCAGCCCAGGGAGTGCTGATGAGGGGATTGCAGCACGGGCAAAGTTAGCAGCCCCGCCCCTTTTAGGAGGAGCCAGGGTTGCTCTGAGCCATGTGGAGTGGCCATTTCAAGATCAGGCTGTGAAGAAGCAGCAGCCCCACCCATCCCACCCTCTAGCACTGCTGGTTATTACCGGTGGCCTTTAGGGAGCCGAGGAGGAATTTTGGCAATTAACCTTTATTTAAAAGGATTGCGAGTTTCGCCTCCTCAGCAGTGCAGAATAGGTTAAATAGGTTAATATGGCATTTGTTGGATTGGCATATCGCATTGTTCTAATTGGCATTTAATTGGCAACTCAATCATTTTATTAAATAGGGAAACCGAATTGGAATAAGGAAGTGCATGTTACAAAGGTGTTAATTTGGAATTTGATACAGGAGAATTGAATGTCGCACTTGCAGGGGTCCAGTGTGCTAGGATAGGATAATTAGGCAAAGTATAGGATCAAGAGTCATCTCCTTAAGAGATGGGGAAGTGGTACCCAGTGTCAGGCTCCGGGGTACGGAGCTGGGGAGGGAACAAGGAGGGAGAGGGAAGGCCAGAATTACCAGGTTCCAGGAGATGGAGCTGGGGAGAGGGAAACAAAGAGGGAGGAATCTAGGCCTGGACACCGGGGGGAAAAGGGTGGCCCCAAGGCAACCCTCTGAAACCTCTCAGTCGCTCTCTTGCACCCGAGAGATTATGTACTCAGCAGCGTTACCAGGCACCCTGGGCTAAGAAGGTACGCGACTCATCATCGAGGTCAGGGTCCGGAGCCAAGGGAGGAACCCACCACAGGGATGTTGGCGGG
>QEPC01013002.1:4951-33778 GCA_003113815.1 Sphenodon punctatus | reverse complement strand
CTTCCTGTGGCCACACCAAGGCTTAAATACTTCCTGTGGCCAACCAGGAAGCTGGGAGGCAGGGCTAAGGCAACTGGCTACAGCTGGGAGGGGGCATGACACACAGGGAGCAAGCACACAAGGGAGACAGAAGGGGGAAAACTCAACACCCTCACAAGCCCACCTGGTGGTGCAGGGTGCTGGAGAGCCTGCTTAGCACCCTAAGGGCCATGGGTTCAAGACCCAGCCCTGACACCCAGAGGCATGCAGGGCACAGCAAGCTCTGGGGTCACGACCCTGGGAGTGGTGTCTTACCAGATCTGTAAGGACATGTGCTGTCCACAGACTCTACAGACAATTAACTCCTTACTCATGCCCAAAGTTGGGGCTGGTTCACCCCCCGATTCGGCCAGAACCTGAGTGTTGTCGAAGGGGGGCAGGTGAAGTTGGTGCCCTGATTAGGGACGGCACGTCCTGATCAGGCATGAGTTAATAAGATAAGTTAGAGCTAGCACACTGGACCCGAATTGCTGAGCAATTTACCCACCATCCTTATTGAATGAGAATAAAGTGCAGCCAGTTTTAACCCAACTACTGTCTCCGTGTATTAATGTTGGGAGGTGCGTTGACAACAGAAGGTTGCTGCCTTGTAAACAAGATTCTTTGAGATGGCTCCAAACATTCTCACAACACCCACCCTTTCAGCCATGCATGGAATTTATTTTTCTTATATTCTTATAAAGGGTTGGAAAGAACTGTCATTCTGAGGGGGGAGAGTGCTTTTTATAGTAGAGGAGCTCGAGACCATCACATGGTCTATTATTTGAATAGAGTGAGCATGCACAACCCAGTTGTGAGAATGTTGGGCTCTATCTTGAAGAACCTTCTTTACAAGGTAACAACCTTCTGATCACTCACATGGGGAAGAGTTGTTTGTAAACAAACAGCTTTATCTCCCAGTCCTATCGGTGTCCCACTGCTGCAGCACTAGTAGCAGGCAGATGGCAGAGGCAGGTGAGGGATGGGGACCCAGGCAGCAGCCTCAGCTGTGCAGGAAGAAAAACAAAAATGGAGTGGAGCAGAGCCAGTGCTAGGATTGCCGCCCCACTAGAAAATGCCACCCAAGGCCTGGGCCTAGGGGGTCTGCCTCTAAGTCCAGGCCTGATGATAACACTATCGGCTGAAAAATCAGGTTCTGAGGATCAGACCCGTTTGGTAATAGGAACTGTAATTGCTATGCATCACAACTCAGGGAACTCCCTGTCCTGACAGACCCTATGGTAAAGTTTCAACAAAAGACCAAAAGTAGGAGGGGACAGCTGCCTCAGCATCTCATGATGTATGTCATCCAGCCGAGTGGCTAAGATGCAAGCCAATTACAACATTGTGCAGAGTTCAAAGATGGAGAAAGACCAGTTTTAACCCTCCAACTGTGAGGAACCAAATCCGAAAGGGGTCACATCCACCCTACGTTTGATGGAAAGACAGGCCTAAGAGTAACTGGCTGAACTAGAGCAATGGTAAAAGGTCTCCAAAATGGCATTGACAATGCCAGGCAGGTCAGCCAACTCGCGTCTCTGGTGATGCAAGATCATGACAGAGTGGGAGATGTAAATCCCAGAAACCTTCCAAATCTTATCCCAAACCACATTTGTACTAGAGATCCCAGAGACAAATTGAACTCAGGATTCTTTCTGTCTTTGGTGACAGATGCAACGAGCTACAGCCCACACCCATTTGAAGACCAGAAGGTTGGATTGCATCCAATACTGGAGGAAGTATGTTTTATTATCCAAGCATGCTTTATTGCTCTCTGTGCTATAGCACAGGCAGCAATCCACCACAGCTTCAGAAAACAAGAGTAAGACACCAAAGATTTAGGGACAGACTGCTCAGCTGTCCAAAGGATACAGGAACTTAACTGTGCCATGCAAGATTCGATATCCCCTAAGCAACTACATCATCCGCCACCACAGCCAAGCCCTGAAATTTAACCCAATCTACCTTCCCCAGCCACCAATGGGGCAACTGACCTGGAAGAAAACTGCTCCCGATGGCATTCCTCAGGAGGACAGGAAAGTGATCGCTCCCCCTAATGGAATCATCAACCCTCCAAAGAAAGCACAAGGCCAGATTGGGAAGTGATGGAAGGGTAAATGGCCATTAAGGAGTGACTAGGTGAGTGGAAATATGTAGGTTCACCAGTATTCAACATCAAAAGGCCATTGTCTGGGACAAAGCATTCAGTGAGACGCCCCTGAGGATTCATGTCTGGTGAACCCCAGAACCCATGATTGCTATTGGAGTCCCCAAGAAGCGGGAATGGTGGTGGCAGCTGAGAAACCAAATTCCCCAACTCCACAGCATCCACACCATCCTGTGAATGAATACAGAGCAGAGGACAAGGCCACCATGAAGTAACAGCTGGACTGCCACAGCCTGAAGAGTCATCAGAGGAATGGAGGAAATGGAGTGCCTTCCCCAATGAAGACAACCACCGTACCTGAGTCACATCACAGAGAAATTCCAGACAGAGCAGGTCTGTGCAGCAGAGAGGAGAGTCTCCTGAAAACACAGAGCCTGTGGGCAGTAACCGTCTCTGAGAGACTTGACATCTTCAAGCTGGGAGTGGAGACCACAACAGTTCCAATGAATAAAGGTAGCTAGTTAGAAGGCAGAGACAGAAGCCTGGAAGCCTGACAACCACAAGCTGGGAGTGGAAAGGTGCACAAGTACACCAGGGGCCAGGTTGTTGCAAAGCAAGAGGGTCCAACTGACCTGTCTCCATATGCTCAACTGCTGGATGGGAAGCAAACCCTTCCAAGGAATGATGTCAACCAATGGCCTTCCTCCCTGGGCAGGAGGGGTTTGAGCATGGAAAGAAAACCCAAAGGTTGAGACAGACCTGGAACATCCAACGAAGGATCTGTGGTAGCAGAGGCCCCTGATGGCAACCCAGAGGGGTGAAAGAGAACCTCACCTGCAGGGGAAATTATTTGGCTGGGGGAACTGATATCACCACTTGCATTGCCATGCTCTTGGAAAGAGAAGAGCATACCAGTGCCACAAAGGAAGGTGCAGCTTGGGAAGTAACCTGCCTACAAACCTCAGGATATGACAAATTCCACTCAACCTTAACCCACTGGACTGCCTTCTCGGCTTTCCATATGGTACAAGAGTGAGAATATACCAGGTGGACATTCGCACAGTTGACATAATATGGAGTGGCCTGAAAACTCCTCCCCTCATGATCCACAACACCACAGTGGGAATAGGTGAGGGAACCCTGGCAAGAAATCATGTCCAATTCACTGGCACTTAAAATATCACAAAGGATTTCAGATGTATAGTTGTGTGGAGCAATGCAAGTAGCCCGCAGTGATGGAGACTGGCAGCAAGGATGTACAAAACATTGGGACAAGGATATTAATTGGAATGAGAACACTATCCTTGCGGACAGAGATCCTTGAGATGGTGGTAACACCCTGGGATGTCAGGCCCTCAACAATTTCAACCTTGGGGACATCATGGATGTCCACCTCCAGAATAACTCCCCTGCACAAATTCAGGCAGCTATGGCGCAGCAGACAAAAGGACACACACACACACACACACACACACACAGTGTCAACATGGTGAAGCAAAGCTGTGCTCTGCTTATCAGAGCCAGTCTCAATCAGCAGATCCCCCAACTGGAGCCTCTTTCAGGAGGCCAGCAGCACCCTACAGAGGTGAGACTTCTTAACAAAGAACAGAGCCATACATCCCCAAAACCTATTTGTAATTGAATGAAAAATCAAGAAATGAGGCACAGGAGGGGGAACCTCCTGCCACCTGAGTCCAGAGTCAAGAGGTGAATCTTTGGTCTGGAACTGTTTACCAGTATCGATCAAAGGGGGTTTATGAGACAATCCATAAAGAAAGTTGGAAGATTCCTTGTCCATGCTCCCCACTCACCTCAGATCCTAACAATGACACATTACACTAACTCCAGGGATACATAAGCACTATACCCACGCACAGCTAACTGAACACAGGTCCAGAACAGCACCCAGTTGACCGTTGCAGAAAAGTCAAATAGCCAATTAGTCGCAAGTGAGCCACCCCAAGACTTCCTGCTTACACAAATAAGGGGCCAAAGTGGTGTGTTTCAGCTTTCAGGAACCCTGACTCCACTTTATGGTTCTCCACGCATGGAAAACATGAGGGTGGATGCTCTGCACTCAAGCGAGGCTAACCACAAAAGCAGGAACCCTCGCTGGCAGGAATCCACATCGAGGGCATTGAAAAGGGACCAAATGACAAACAACTATTGGATGAAGGTTTCCCATCTTGATATAGAACCTAATGATCCCAATGAAGTCAATGGGAGCCTTTCTTTCATTCTCAAGTGCTGGGGCAAGGCCAAGCTTTGTTCAAGTATACATACTTTACACATAAGTTTATATACGGGAAGACAGAATGACCTCCCACTTGACTGCTACAAGAATTGAATTGCAGGGGCTCAGTTGCAGTAAAAGTTATAGCATGAAGAAGAAAATAACTTTTAATGTTTAAAATGGAATTCAAGAAGGCCATAAGCTTGTTAGTAAAATTGTTAAACACACCTAAGTGACCTAAAAGCCAACAGTCATTTACATTTTTAAAAAAAACACTTAGGAAATGAGAGGCGGAATCCTTCAGCTGTTGCAACAGCACTAGCATGTAGCACTGCTAGAAGTCCCAGTGATGTGAGTGGGACTTGTACTGGTGCTAAGAGCTAGTTCTGTCACTGACCTGCTGGAGGATCACACTAGGGGTGTGCATGTTGTTTTCGTTATTACAATAACGATAATGAAAATTGTAATTTTTGTTTTCGTTATTGCAATAACGAAAATGACAACTGAGAATAACAACAACGATAACAAAAACAACCGAGAATACCAAAAATGACAACTGAGAATACCGATAACGGTAATGATAGCGATAACAATATCGATACCGATATCAAAAACGATACCAAAAATGATACCAAAAACAATACCAAAAATTATAACCAAAATGATAACAAAAACGATAACAAGAAACAAAAATGATAATGTTGTTATCATTGTCATTATTATTAGTGCTGTGACAGTTGGGTTTTGGAGGGGAAATGTTGAGAGGGGAGGAGGGAGCAGACATCTCGGAGTCTTAACAAGGTTGAACTTTTGATCTGTGCCTCTGTTGGGAGGGGCGAGCAACTTAGCAGTATCTGATGAATGTATCCCTGGCCAATGAGCAGTACAAGCAGGCCCCAGCAGTCTCATGGGACTCTGTGATTGCTCAATGCCTGCTTCCTCCCACAACCAATCAGGGGGGCTCTGGGAGAGGGCACTGCAACTCTTTATAATGGGAGGGCCAGGTTTTTTCTCTCCGTTGTGTGAGAGCTCTGCTTGTCAGGTTGCGTTTACAGAACTGTGGTGCTTCACATAAAAAATGCTCCCTAGCCCTCATAGTATTATTTATTTATTTATTTATTTATTTTGTATTCCCACCAATACCTTTCCTTCCTCATATCCTACATTTTACCTGTTCCCTTTTCTTGCCCTTCTCCCCCCTGTACATTATATAGAGATAGGTAGTATAGATTTGATCTAGATATACAGTATAGATATATAGCTTAGATTAGAATAGTTATATAGATAATTGATTAGATAATAGATAGTTTTCCTTTCCCCTTCCCCTGTCTCCCTTAGATTTAGATAAATATTAGTTATGCAGAGGAATCAATTATACTGATACCAAAAATAAAATCTTTGTTTGAAATGGTACTGATATCAATAATGATAATGAATATCAATACCGATAACGAAAACGATATCAAAAACGATACCCAAAATTATAACAAAAACGATACCAAAAATGATAAAAATCATGACAACGAAAATGAAAACAACATTGTTGTTAATAATGATAATGAAAAAGACATTTTTGAACAATGAAAATGAAAACTAAAAACGAAAACGACATTGGGGCCTGGTGCACACCCCTAGATCACACTTCCTGACTCATTTAAAGATCCTAGTGCAGGGGTGGGGGGAATCTCTGTCTCAGGAGGTTTTAATTTGGCCACTTTGCAATTCCTGCATCTAGCCCCTGGACTGGACCCATCCACTACCTCAATCACTGGAAGATTGAACTCAGTGGAAGGGAGCAGAGATAAGGGCATGATCATGCACTCAGGAGCAGAGTATGGTTTCTTGGCACAGTTCCACATTGTGCCATTCTGAAAACAACTTTTAAGCACTGCCCACTTTATCCTATCCAGCTTGTGGAGCCTGTACTAATTTTTAATCTGGACAGCAGGAGGAAAAAAGTTTCCAAATTCTAGCCTAGTGGGTCTGGAATTAGGCAAGTGCAGATGCTCTGACGTTAGTAAGTTTTGGCCTAACTTCTTGAGGCTTGCCACCCCTTGTTAAAAGGAAAAGATGGGATCTGCATTTTTTTTTTACCTGCTAACCAAAGCTTCTACAATTTCTAGCGAATGGTGTCATTTTACAAATACTAGGAACTCTTGAATTATTAGCCAATTAGCATCCTATCATTCAAACAAAGTAATGCATATAAAACAAAATGATAGAATATCAGCAGATGGGATAAAACATTTTAATGTCTCATAAACAAGTACCTTCTTCAGTCCTCATTTTCATGCAGCCCAATAATGCCATCTAAATATTATAAGCACACACTGCAGCTATAGAGTACATAATATTGGCATTATCAAAGGCCACGTAAGCACTAGCATCAACTTAATGGTGGCTGGCAGCTTGTAAACAAATCTCTCAGATGGCTTCTAAAGACTAACAATGCATGTCATTTTTAAGTTGTCAGATACACTGTATAATAAACAGACGTTGGATGTGCCATGCATCCTGATGCTGATACAAATCAAATTTGGTTGTAGATAGCAGAGAGAAAAGAGGGGGAAAGGAATTTGGCAGCCCTTGAGAGGTCTAGATTTCACCTGATTGTGTTTCAGAGTTTCACATCAGCTCAAGAATTAACATTTAATTACAAGAAATTGATAGTGCCATTTCCCAATACTTAACCAATTTCTTCAAAGCATGGGGCAAAGGGGTCAAGGCATGACAAAATATTGCCCCAAAGGAATGCCCTGGAATGAACAGATGATGATAATATACATTTCATGATTACTAATGAGAAAAAAAAAATAGTTATTGTCAAAATCCTGATTTCCGTCAGAATGACTGATAGGTTAATGCCATTGTTAAGTAATACAATTTAAGATTTGTATTTTAGCCTCTCACAGGATGTTTGTCGCCGCATCTCGGATTTAGACAGGGACACAGTCTTGGAATTTAATGGCCGCACTCTTTAATACCACATTTACATTCAATCAAATGGAAGAGCGAGGAGTACCTAACAACATTAGGAGTCCAGGTCATTTCTTTAACCTTAAATGAAAACTTGAGCTGCCTGAGGGTTCCCAGAATCCCAGCCCTTACTATAACTAATAATCATTACTCTCATCTCCCACCCCCCCCCCCCCCACACACAGCGGAAATTGCTGAGGTGGGTAAGCGAGGTTTGGCCCCTGTAGGGAACCTTACCTAATTTTGGTGTGGGGGGTGCCCTTAGCTGTCATAACCCTTTGGGCTTACCACCCCCCACCTCCTGGGATGAACCTTGACCTGGCTGCGCTCAGCCCTTGGCCAAGGTTCACTTCCCCATCTCTTAAGGAGATGCCTTACATACAACCCTACCCCTTACATAACCCATAATTAACTACAACCTGGACCCACGCCACAACAAACCACTAGACTATGCTAGACCGGATTTGGCTCCCACTCCCTCTACCTAAACTACAGCTTTTATTGCTTCAGCCAAGCCTTTCAAGTATATGTCCATAACCAAGTCTGATAGGTGGACACTGTCCATCCAATACAATTGAGGCTTGAAATACCTAAACTCTTTGAATGCCAAGACCTGGTCACCTTCCCCTCTAAGCTATTTCTCCATCTGCTTATTGACTTTCCTTCTTCCCCTATCTAACTTCCCTGGCCTGTTAGCTCACTTCCAAACCCTTCTTTCCATCATCTGAATCCAAATTATTAACACCCCAGGGAAGTTAAGCTTAATCTGCATAATATCTGCCCTCATCCATTTAAATAATTCCAACCCTTTAACCCACTCGAGATTATTTCCCCCTAAATGGATCACAATAACATCAGGATGGTGTGGTAACAGGTCAGTATGGACCAAGGGCAACAGCTGTTGCCAAAGCATTCCCCTCTTTCCACTCCACACTAGCTCTGCTTTAGCGCTGAGTCCCAGCTGAGAGCCCTGCTTCTTTCTTGCTGCTTTGGCTGCCCAGTGAATAAAGCTGTGGCCCACAATCCAAACCAAGCATATTTGGCACTCGGAAGCTGACCTTGCAACATTTCAAATAACAAGTTAACATCAAACTTATAACTTTACAACCCCCATTAATTCCTTGAGAGGCCTAATGTAAGACCGGACCTCTCCCGACCTCCACCGACCAATATCCCTTATCTTTACTTCTAGGATGCCTTCTGCTGCTGCCATGCTTGCCGCTCCAATCCGGAAAGAATGAGAGCAGATCCTTTGGTCATTTAAACCTCCCTTCATCATGGATTTGTGCAACACAACACAAAACTGGTATCGCGTAACCAACTAATCATCTTCATGAAAAAACAAACTACCTTCCCCTCTATTATGCATCTCCAGATATTCTCCCATTGCTTTAATGGGACATGGGTCCCCTGCCTTTGCCCTATACAATGTTACCACCTGCCCTCTCCCCCTTTGATCTGTCTTGGATCTGTGCAGTACTACCTTCATCATACCCTTATTAATTGAAACATCTCTTTTCTTTATGCCTAGCGCTGGACCCCTACGTTTGGAATCCGCTACCAGCTCCCCGACTCTAAAAGCCCCCCAAAATGCTACCATAAATATTGTTTTAAATAAAATGACCTCCCAATGACTAAAACAAACTCTGCCCAAAACACCACACATTTTGGCCAGCATAGGAACTGTAATCGGAACCCTCGTATGCTTTCTTTCCAGGAGTTGCCTTGTCCAACCTTCCAGCATTTTCTTGATATAAAAATTGTGTTCCTTAACAGGGAATCCTGCCAAACCACTCATGAATGCAAGGGCAGAATACTTGCTTGCTATCGTTCCCGGCTTGAGACCCCTATGATGAAGCTTCAAACCAAATTGGATCAGCTGGTGCTCCATAAATGGGAAACCCAACCCCCAACCTTTTTGTTGCCTTGGAAATCCCTAAATGCCCCTTCATATGCCACCCACATTCTAGGAGCCAGGGAACCTCACACTGCATTGAACAACTCTATGGGCCAAGGCTCCACATATCCAGTGGTAGCATCTCCGGAACTTCACACGCTCCCGGGGTCAAAAGATGGAAATGGTCAATCTGGAAGTGAGAGAGGGCATCTGCAATGCTGTTGTCTAATCTTGGCACATGCTTCACTACAAATAGGATATTCTTGCACAAGCCTTTTAACACAAATGCCCTCACCAGATCAATTACCCTTCAATTCCTAGATGACAATGTGTTAATTACATGTACCACTGCCATGTTGTCGCACCAAAATCTAACCGTCTTATTAGCAAAAAACCCACCCCAAAGATGGACCTCAACAACCAACAGGAACATGTCCAAGAAAGTTAGGTCTCTCATCACCCCATTCTTCACCCACTCCTCCGGCCAACATGCCATGCACCACCTTCCTCTAAAGTACAAACCAAAGCCAAGGGTGCCTGTCGCATCCGACTGAACCTGCAGTTCTGCCTCCAATAAGAGGTTCTGCCTTCAAAATCCCACACCATTGAAGTCAGATAGGAATGAAGCCCACGTCTTAAGGTCTGCCTTCATTTCACTAGTTAATCGAATGTGGTAATGAGGTGGAAGATCACTTGATACCTTTTTGTACAGCCTTGACAAAAATGCCCTTCCCAGAGCAACTACCCTACAGGCAAAATTAAGGCTTCCCAATAATGACTGCAGCTGTCTAATTGTCACTTTGTGTGCCCCAAGGCATGCAGCAATACCTTGCCGCAAACTAACTATCTTTTCTTCAGGGAGGGAAGACCTTTCCTTTTCTGTATCTAACTATCCCTAAGAAAGTAAATGAGGTAGATGGACCCTCCGGCTTCTCGGGAGCCAAGGGGATTACCAGCTCCTCTGCCGTGTCTTGAAACAATCATAATAAACGCTCTCATTCTCCTGACCCCTTCCTCCCAACCAACAAATAGTCATCCATATAATGCATAACAACTAGGTCCAACCCCGATCGCCTCCTAACCAGCCAGTTCAGCATTGAACTAAACTTCTCAAAAGCCGCACATGAGATGGAACACCCCATTAGCATCACCTTATCGAAGTAAAACTTCCTCTGGAATTTAAGACCGAACAGGTGAAAGTCGCTTGGCCTAACTGGCAGGAGACGAAAAGCCGACTTAATGTCACTCTTGGCCAGCTGAGCTCCCACCCTGCACTTCCTCACCATCTCTACTGCTACATCGAACGAAGCATAACGTACAGAACACAACTCACTAGGTATGGGGTCATTCACTGATGCCCCCTGGGAGAGGAGAGATGGTGAATAAGCCTGAATTCCCCCGGCACCTTTTTTGGTACCACACCCAGTGGCGAGATATGGCGGTCAGCTAAGGGCGGATTATCAAAGGGGCCCGCTATTCTACTTTTGACTTTCTCGTTCTTGAGCTTGGCATAAATCACGTGCTCAAGACCTCTAACAGATTGTAAATTTGCTGCCACCCTGTGAGGGGTAATCCTAACAGCAGGTATGTGAAAACCCTCCGTGAAACCGTTAACAACATAAAGTAATGCATCCTTGTCTGGGTAATCCTGAAGACCCTGCCATAGTGCCTCATACCTGACCAGGGTTGGGCCCCTTCCCTCCCCTGCCGGCCTGGTTACCACGTTGTGCTGCTCCCTGCCCGCCCTGCCTAAATTTGTTAAACATTCGTGCAATTGGTTGCCATGTGGGGGGCACCAGAGAGCGAGCAGGCATGCCGAAAGTGACATGGTGACTCCTTACACTTCCCCCGATTGAAATCCCAGCAAGGACCGCTAACCGCGTTTCCCCCTATGCCCTTCACCCAGCGTGTGATCATAACCACCAATCCCCCCTCCTTTCACCAGCACATGACCACTATCAGTCCTTGCTGCACTAGTGGCATTATTCATACTTTCCAGCCACAAGTCGTTCACGTGGATATCCCAATGCAACCCTGGAGAGATCGCTGCCATGTGCCTGAAAGCTTCATCATAGACTAACCATGCACCAGGCTTTCCTGTGTCAAATGGCCTCCTAATTATATCCTGGTATTTTATCAATTCAGCTGCATGACCCGGGAAAGCCTGGACCATCGCCCCCAAATAGAAAGAGTACGCAACTGCCCAGTTGGACCAGTTACAGTCCACCTAAGGGCGCTTAAACCGCTCCTTGTCCTTCTTTTCTTCCTTATTGTTGGGATCCAGTATGGGATTGCTGTACAATAAAGTAAAAAGATCAACATATTCACCCCTCCAAATCCTCTCTTTTGTGGACTGAAGGAGGTGAGCTCCAATTAGAGAGGACACCGCAGCATACCCTCCCCCTAAAGGGGGATGCTCACTTGGGAGTACACTACCACAGCAGACACTCGCTTGCCCGCTCCCATGAACACTGGTGCAACACACACATGTCTGAGCCATGTTCCCCCCATACCATACCTGTGCACTTGATTGACCTGCTTGCGCCCTCCTAACTTGACTCTGGCAATTGGATTGCTGTGTCACACAACCTCCTGCCCCGAGCCGACACTGACATGCCTGCCCAGACTGGGGCTGATCCAACCCCACCGCCATTTGAGCATAATATGGCTGCATTACACTGGACCTGCCCCGGCCATGGCACCCACTTCCCCCTGCAGGCCATCCTATGCTCGGCCCCACCGGAAGGAGCCTGCAGCTGCTGCCCCCCTACACACTTGCATTCAGCCTCAACCGCACCCGATCCGGACGCTTCGCCTCCCTGCTATGCTGGAAAATTCAGTTGTGGCTTCGGTAACTTGGCCACTAGCTCCTTGATGGTCCTATCCAGCACCGCCACCCTGTTAGCCAGCTCCTGCGCCGGGTCCAATCCATCTTCATTTTGTTGTCTCCTTGGTCTTTTCGGCTCAGATGCATCTTCCTGGAATGAGAAGAAGACACCCTCCTCCTCCCCACTCCATACTCCCTTGTCTGACCCACACTAGCAAACCCTTGTTGATCCTATCCTGCTGCACCCTGGCAACTGTCCCCCAAATCGTGCTCCTCACCATTTTGCATCTCTTGCTGCTCTGAAGCATGCACAGGTTGTGTATCATCCAGGCCCCCACACCCCAGAAGCACCAGCTTCCACCAACCCCAACACTGCAGTAGCTAGGTGCTGTATCATTTCTTCGCACTCACATATTTTTTCTTGCAGTACCTCAATAACTGGGGAATCTTGCTGGGCCTGTGCAGCTTGAGCAGGGCCACGCTTCTCTCCTTGCCCCCCTCTCTCACTATTTGAGCGCCTGAATGCCTGATGCACAGCCCCAGCAGGGGGACACCCTTCCTCATCTCTCATTCCCCTTTCTCATCTCTCATTCCCCTTTCACTTGAATTGCGCCTGGCAGATCCCCGCCTAGCATTACCTCGCCCGCGCCCTCTCTGGAAACTCTTTCCCTGGGCCTTAGATATTGCCCACAATCTGCACTTGCCTGACACAGCCACCTATTCACCTTGCCCCAGTGCCCCTCACTGGTCCCGCTGAGCCCGTCACCTTCTGGATGATCTGAGTGTGAGGGCACAGACTCCCTTCACACTGGCCTAGCTGCTTATAGTTATAACCACAGATAGATCATGAGGGATAGAGCCTCTCCACTTGCCCTCAGAGTGTGACCATAGCCAGCTGAGGCCTCGTGAGTGTGTATAGCCTCCCCCACCCCCACTTTCACGTTTCCTAATCCCCCGAAGGCGAGAGAGATACACCCTCTCTACCCACTCTCTGTGAGATGGGGGCTTAATATGAGAGGGGTGACGCTGCCTCCTTCTGACCCCACCAGGAGGCTTTCTTAGAAAGGGAGCAAGGTGGATGTAACCCCAAAGATCACCCACTGTGGATGCAGGGGTTGGGAGATGGGTGGGGATGCCACCTCTCCACTCACCTTATAGGACTGCCACTGCTGGTGTCCTTCCCCAGCTCTCTCACCTGGCCTCCCCCTTTAATGCAGGGTAGACAGTTCTGTTCACTGAACTCCGCTCACAAACTTGTGAGCAGAGAAGAGGAATAAATCTCCGCTTCTCTGCCTCACTCCTGCAACTGACAGAGCAAGGCAGTAATCAGATCAGCCCTACCCCTGCTGTGAAGACTCACATCGTGAGACAAAAATGCTCGCTGAAACCCCCAGTTGCCAGGCAACCTCCCAGGGCCTTTCCCACCAGCGAGAAGATTGCACTAGCGCCTCCTTGCTTTTTTCCTTTGCCGACTTGATGTGTCCCCGCTCTTCCTACAATCCTGCAGGCATGGGACAAATCCCCCCGCCGCATAGCCCGCTGCTGCAGGCACGGCAAGGGGCACTTCAAGACTGATGTTTGAAGCCCAAATTGACTTTTAGCCATAGATTGAGTGTGACTACGAGAGATTAGAGGGGCTAAGATCTCATCCACCCACCCCAAATTGCCCTGTCTCTTGGTATCAGGAGCCATCTCCTCTTAGGTCACTTTTAAACGAGCACTCGCAAGGTAGTGAGACTGCCCTCTCACTACCTTGAAAGACGGCAGATCGCTGATGTGGATGTGAGGGGGAAGGATTCCAGGGCCGGTGTGATGTGCGAAAGACGCAACTCCAAACCACATGAAGCATTTAAACAAACAGGAAGAAAGGCGGCTGTTTAAAGGACCAGCTGTGAATTTTGTCTCGTTTAAAAGCACCCTTACTCCCCCTGGTACCAGATTGCATGTCCTGTTTGCAGGTCCCTGCACTCCTGCTCCTATCTGCGACGGCCTCAGGCACCTGCTTGCCAATCAAGGGGTTTTATGATCAGCTGTACGTTAAAAGCAGAATCTAGTAGATGTCTTCTGGTTACTGCAGAACCTGTTGTGAGGAATGAACCTAGGTGAGGATGGTGGGAAATGGGGCTGCTGGAGCTGGCTTGTTGCAAATGGGGAAAGGCATAGGAAATGGCTTACGTGAGGATTTCTACCCATGTCATCATTTACAGCCAATGAAATGGGTGTTTAAATTCCAAAGACTGCTTTGGCTGCAATCCTAGCAGCACTTACTCACAAATAACAAGTACTTTAAATTGTGGTTTTAGAATTTTGACCTTTCCATTCATTTAACTACCAATGCATCACAAATAAATCTATAAATCTATTGATTTACCATTCTGAGTACTGTTGTTATTGTCTACATTCTGACAGCACCAGTCGATATATTAAGAAAGACACAATCCTGGGACCTGAAGAACTCAACTCACAGTTTACAGGTCTGATCCTGCCGGGTGTGCAGGGCTTGTGCTAGTAGGAAAAATTGATCTGCTCCATTTTCACCTCTGGGTCATAGCCTTGTGTTGAGACCTCTGCAGGAGCCCCACCCTTCTTGTCCCATTCTCATATAAAGAGTACACGACAAAGGGGTATGTCAGAGTTGGAGGGGCTCTCAGGGCATGATGCTATGTGACACATGGGCTCATGCTCTTGCATTCTAGGAAGACTGGCAGACATCGCCCTTGTTTTCTACATCCCCTATACCTAATAAGGACATGACAGAAGAGGTACAAGTTCCGCCCACCTGCACCAGCCACAGCTTTATTTAAGTCTGCACTGGTATAGCACTGGCAATGCCAAATGTTCTGCACACAGAGCAGAGCGCTGGTCTGTGCTCCCTGGTATAATCAAACCCTAAACAGACAAGCAGCAGTACAAGCGTCCACAGGTTGTGGATCATCCACCCCCCTGGAAGTACCAGTTTCCACCAACCCCACCACTGCAGTGGCTAGGTGCTGTATCGTTTCTTCGCACCCGTCTAATTTCTCTTGCAGTGCCACGATAAGTGGGAAATCCTCCTGGGCCTGCGCAGCTTGAGCGTGGCCATGCTTCTCTCCTTGCCCCCCTCTCTCACTATTTGAGCGCCTGAATACCCGATGCACAGCCCCAGCAGGGGGACACCCTTCCTCATCTCTCATTCCCCTTTCACTTGAATTGCACCTGGCAGATTCCCACCTAGCATTACCTCACCCCCTCCCTCTCTGGGAGCTCTTTCCCTGGGTCTTAGATATTGCCCACAATCTGCACTTGCCTGACACAGCCATCTATTCACCTTGCCCCCGTGCCCCTCGCTGGTCCCGCTGAGTCCCTCACCCTCTGGATGATCTGAGTGTGAGGGTGCAGACCCCCTTCACATTGATCTAACTGCTTGTAACCACAGATAGAATGTGAGGGATAGAGCCTCTCCACTTGCCCTCAGAGTGTGACCATAGCCAGCTGGAGCCTGGTGAGGGTGTATAGCCTCCCTCCACACTTTCAGGTGTTTCCTAATCCCCCCAAAGCAAGAGGGATACAGCCTCTCTTCACTCTCTGTGAGATGGGGGCTTAATATGAGAGGGGTGACGCTGCCTCCTTCTGACCCCACCGGGCGGCTTTCTTCGAAAGGGAGCAAGGTGGATGTAACCCCAAAGATCACCCACTGTGGATGCAGGGGTTGGGAGATGGATGGGGAAGCCACCTCTCCACTCACCTTATAGGACTGCCACAGCTAGTGTCCTTCCCCAGCTCCCTCACCTGGCCTCCCCCTGTAGAGTACACAGTTCCATTCACTGAACTCCGCTCACAAACTTGTGAACAGAGAAGAGGAACAAATTTCCACTTCTTTGCCTCACTCCCGCAACTGACAGAGTGAGGCAGTAATCAGAACAGCCCTATCCCCACTGTGAAGACTCGCATAGCGAGACAAAAATGCTCCCTGGAACCCCCAGTTGCCAGGCAACCTCCTGGGGTCTTTTCCACCAGTGAGAAGATTGCACTGGTGCCTCCTTGCTTTTCTCCTTTGCTGCCTTGCTGTGTCCCCGCTCTTCCTACAATCCTGCAGGTGCAGGACAAATCCCCCTGCCACATAGCCTGCTGTGACTATGGCAGCGACTGGCATAGCCCACTCCGACTGGCAGACATCGCCCTTTCTTTCTACATCCCCTATACCTAAAAAGCACATGACAGAAGAGGTACAAGTTCCACCCACCTGCACCAGCCACAGCTTTATTTAGGTCTGCACTGGTATAGCATTGGCAACGCCAAATGTTCCGCACACAGAGCAAACCTTAAACAGACAAGCAGCAGTACAAGGGTGAAGAGAAGAGGAATATAAAAGAAAAAATGATCTATTTCCCTGGCTCTCAAATCAGTCAGCTGTTGTTGTTATTCACTGGTGATGTTTTATAGGCAGAAGCAGGTCTTCAGGTGAGAGGAGCCTTGGAGAAGGAGACATTAATTAGTTACACCCTGAGCATTCCTCAGGGCCATAGCTAGGTTGCACTGGGCCCTAGTGCAGAAGATGGATTGGGCCCTTCAGCACCCCTTCCAGTGGCAGGGGACATATCTGCACCAGAGAGCGTGGGCCCCCTAAAGCTTTTGGCCCCCAATGAAGCTGTATCACATATCCCTATAATTTATAGCTATGCCTTTGGCATTTCTTGTATAAGAGGCAACATGGAAGAAAGTGTATTTTTACATGGACCTTGGAGTGGCCACCCCTGGGTCTGCTCAGGTGAGGGGGCACCCTCAGGTCTGCTCTGGCGGGGTTTACACTGAGGAAGCCACTGCCACGGACCAAAGTCCACCCGTGTGGCATACCCCTCCTCCACACCATAGAGCTGCAGACAGAATGCCTGCCACTCTAGACTGCTGCCTACAGCTGTATGGCCATTGCCGAGGTAACCCCCGGTCTGAAGCAGAGCTGCAGTAGCCTGTCTGTGAGTAGACAGACCACTGCTCCGCCCACAGCTTGTGTTCTGGGTTTGGGTAGCCTGCTCTCCTTGTGGAGCTCTGGGATGTTCCTGCTCTACCTCACCCCAGGGTGACCCACCTTTACACAGATGAGCCACCTGGGGGGTGGGGGGTGGAGCAGGATCAGAGTACGTGTCCTTCTACAAACACCTGAAGTGTGGAGATGGTTATGGGTGTAGCAGAGAAGAGGCCAATTTGAAATCAGAGTTGGAATTACTATAGAATGTTAGATGGAGATGAAGTAGTTCAAACGGCATCTTTTATTGAACTAACTTTTGTTGGTGAGGATCTGCAAGCTTTCAAGCTACACAGGGCTCTTCATCACCCTTTGTGGCTTGAAAATGTGCCACAAATTAGCAGGGAAAAAGATTAAAAAAGAAAGGATATGACGACTACAGGGAGGAGGAAATAGGGTACGTCTAAAGCACTGTTGCTGGAAGAAGAATGAGTTAGAATGTGGAAGGGAACAGAAGTGGCAATATAGGGGCAGAAAAGCCCAATGACCTCATCATGTTCTTTTGAGGATGATTAGGGCAACAATTGTGGGTCAAGGGTTTCCCGGGTGTCTACCATGAGGAGGGCATTCTCTGTGGCTGCACTGCAACTGTGGAACTCCCTCCTGTTGGAGGTCCGCTTGACCACCAACCTCTCCTCTTTCTGCAGACAGTGTAAAACCTGACTGTTCTGTGGGGCCTTTACCAAGGAAGATGGGGTGAGTGGGTTGGGTTAGGGTGAGTGGGTGGGTATGGGTTGTTTTAGGTAGTTTAATTGTAGTTTTATTGTTGTTTATTTTAATATGTTTTTAAAATGTTGTTATCTGCCCCAAGGTGCCTGAGGCGGGGGGGGGGGAGGCATATACGTTTACACATAAATAAATAAGTTTACATATAAATACTATTGGAGAGAGAGACCGAGAGAGTGCAGCTGCTGAGGCAGATTTGAAGAAGGGAATCCATATTTAGATTATTTCTTGATCATTCCTTTTTGTTAGTGATATTTATTATTTAAAACCTTCACTATTCCTTCTGCTTTGTTTGCAAACACCATATAGTTTTAGGGCTCTATTTCCTTTATCCTCACTTTATAGCCTTCTGGAATTTGGAATCAGTTTCTACTATAATGAAACTCTTCACAAATAGATTTAAAACCTCGGAACTATAATATAACATGTCATGTTTGTGAAAGCGTCACAGAAAGAAAATACAATGAATAAAGATGGACAGCGTCTCAAGTGGTTTTATAAGACCTAAACTAGGTTTCTACAGATCCAGGTCCAACTTATCAAATAGATCAAAATTCAGGTAGTAGTAATAAAAAATTATTCCATTTCTAGTAATAAGGCAGGATGAATAATGGAAATCAAAGGAAGAGAAGAGGGAAGTCAAGGAGGTATCTAACTAGAGACCCAGTGTGGCCTAGTGGGTGAAGTGTTGAATTTGGACCTAGGAAACCAGGGTTCATGTCAGAGTGTAACTAACTAGCCTATGGCCAACGTGGTGTTGGCTATGGGTGCATTTACATGCTGGGTGCCAACCAACCATGTCCCAGGAAGGCTGAATCATCAGCTGTGTATCTGTCATTCTGCAACGGCCTGCCCCAAACTCCCTTAGTACTTAGCCAGTACTAATGGGTGGGTATGGGGCCTTACAGAGGGCCCCCATTAGTACTGGCTAAGCACTTATGCTTAGCACTGGCTAGCAGAAGCAGCAATGAAGGGGCAGGCAGCCGTGACATGACAGACACTCAGCTGATGATTCAGCTTCCCTGGGGCAGATGGTTGGTTGGTGCCCCTCATGTAAATGCATCCATGGCCACCGCCACGTTGGCCATAGGCTAGTTACGGCTCAGGTTCGTATCACAGCTTAGCATGAACTAACGGCATGGCCTTAGGCAAGTAACTATGGGCACTTTCCCACATGACAAAACAAGGGAAACTCCATGAGAAACTCCAAGAGGCACATGCTGCGTGGCTTTTGTCATGTGGGAAAACAAAGCCGTGCGACTTTTCTGCTGATTATGCAGAGGATGCAGAGTTGGAAAATCAAACTTTGCATCATCCATATGATCAGCGCTGAAGCCAGATGGCTTTGTTTTCCCACGTGACAAACATCACTCACCATGTGCCTCTTGAAGGTTCTTGTGGAGGCAAACAGTGTGCATTTTGTCATATGGAAAAGCGCCCTCTCTCTCAGCCTCAGTACCCCATCGATAATGACCTACCTTACAGGCAAGTTGTGAAGATGAACTACATATGGGTTGTAAAGCACTTTGAACACTGAAAATAACAACAACAACAACAACAAACATTTAGCTAAATGTTGAGGACTAAATTCCACCGCTGTTATGCATGTGTGGAGCTCCTTCTGATTAGCTAAAAACACTATTTGTCCTCCCACTTATTCCAGTTCAAATCAACACCTCTTGAACTGGGGGTTCAATTCAGTGTCATGGTAAAAATGGCTCATGGCAAAACAATTACACATGGGTTTTTCTTCCTTTACTTGGCCATCTGTCAATAAGACTATCCAAAAAAGAAAGGCAATCAGTGCAAAAATGCTCGCAACACCTACATCTGGGAAAGTTACCCAGGCTGAATACTTAAGTTGTCTCTGCAACCCTAAAGTCAGTCTCCGGTTTAGAGAGTTGCATTCTAGAAAGTTCAAACTTTCTCATGTAATGATCTACCACCACAACAGTAATCAGAAGGGCTGAAATGAGAATCAGTTTCTTTATCACAAAAATCTCTCAAGAATCAAGAACCTTGAGATGATCTCGATTATCGTTTGAGATCTCGGTCAAACGATTTTCTCAATATACCGTTTACAGTTCACACTTACAGTTTAGAGTTTACCATTACTGTTTACTGTGTACTGCATTCTTTCAGGTAATGTGCATGCGCAAAATGGCCACCATGGCTGTTCTGTGAGTGTGCAGCCCTCTTACAGGATGGCACTAGTAGCCTTGCAGCCATTTTGGAAAAGGGCAGCAAATTTTGCACATGTTCATTATATGGACAAACACACAGCACAGTAATGGTAAATGGTAACTGATATATTGAGAAAAGATTGCAACCAAGAAAGTGTCTAGAATCAGGATTTCTCAATTATTGACTCTTGCAAAAAACGAGTCAAGAACCGTGGGTGTTAACACACATACTGCAAGCCCGATTCAGCCTGTTTTTGCCCATCTGGGCCAGTGCAGCATTATGGCAGTATGTGTTCTGGGCCTGCCAGATTGTGAGGTTTGGGGATGGGAGGAGAGGAAGGGATGGCAAGGGGGAACACACCAGAAACTCACAACAGACAATAAGGTCTTGCTCATAAACAAACCCTCAGGATCTTGATTGGTTTTTGGATTTATAAACCCCCAGCCTAGATCATCACGGGGTGGCAGAGAAGAGCGCAAGGCCTTAAGGTTGTCACTATACACACACACGGGGGTATAGGAGAAGGGCAGAGAGGTGCAGGATGGTGGAAGGGATGGAGGTGCACACTCCCCGGGGTCTGGAAGCTGGAAAGGGCTAACACACAGGAGAGACCCAGGAAATGAGAGAAGGGAGGTAAAGGAGTAGGATCCCCACACCCACACTGTAACTAACCCACAACTACTCATCACAGTCACTCACACCAAACACTCACCACAGTCACTCGAATCAACACGCTCACCACGGTCAAGAATATCACACCAAGCAAAGTATACACAACAGAACGGGGCCAGTCTCACAGGCACAAAAGGCACTGATCACTGGCAAGGCTTAGGGAGACACTGAGCTGCTTAAATCCCCAACCTCACGCAGGGCACGCAAGCGCTCTGAGTGCCGTGGCAGCGAGGCTGGGAGCGTGACTTCCGCTTGGGGTAGCAGAGCATCAATAGCCCCGCCACCAGGCTTCATGTCATGATGTGGTGAGGTTCCCTATGGATTTATACTATTAAGAGCTGTTATGAGACTCAATTGTATTAGTATAAAGATATTGGTCTGTTTTTGACATTAAGAGATTCATTTGTATTAGTTTAAAGACTTTGGTTTGCCTTGGTTTTTTGCCATATTGTTATATTAAATTGCTGGTATTATATTATATGAGTTACAGTCCCATGTTTTGAATTGGGGGATCCTGTATTGACAGGAACAGTTCCCACCCCATCCTGCTGCAGTCCTGGCAGTGTCGATGGCTGCGTTGGTGGCGCCAAACCCGGAAGTGACAAGGCCCAAGCTGACCGGGACCTGATGCTGAAGGAAACAGCCCTTCGGGGCCACCGAGCCCCACGTGCCCTCCCATAGCTCCAATCCCATACCTGTGACCCCAGGACAGGGGTCTGTCACCCACACGTCATGCTGCACAGCCCCACCCCCTCCCCAATCCCTGAGCAGAATCAGGCTGGCACATCTAAAGGACGGACGGCCTGATTCCAGACTGGGATCCGAAACGTATCCCGGGCTGTGGTAAAAGGGAGGCCCGTCACATCTAAAAATACCCAAGGAGACTCTGTGTGACTTCAGACGTTACGCCACCACGGTCAAGCATGGTGAATCCCCCTATGGAAACTGTGATGGCGTAACATCTGTTGGGCCAAAAAGTGATTCCCACCATATGTTCACCTCCGGTGGGAATCACTTTGACCACGCTTTCGGCGGTCCGGCAGTGTGACATAGGGTGTTTTCAGACCCATGTTGGCCCCGTCATGAAAACAATAAAGTCATCTCCCGCCGGGACGACCCTGTCATGCCCTAACAGATGTGCCGGGGGATCCCGGCAGGGAATTGGGGAGGGGCCGGGGCTGCGTGGTGCAACGTGTGGCCGCACGGCCCCGCCCCCTCCACGCTCCCCGCCGCCCTCCCTCTGGGGAGACAGGCGAGCGGCGGGGCCAATGCAGCTGCAGCGTCTGGCCGAATCCACCACGGCCTGGAATCCCGCCAGTGCTTCTGGGCCATGGCGACTGACCAGATGTTACTTTTCTTTGATCCCTGCCGGGGATCACTTCCACCACACTTCCCGGGGAAATGGTGCAGCTAGCCCTGGAAGCGTGGTTGAAACTGACCCCATGTGGGGATTGAGCGTGGTGAACATCTGGCGGCCGCCAACAGACGTGCGAGTCACAGTGACCACAGGTGGGTATTCACCGTGGTTCACTGTGATCTCGTAATGTCTGNNNNGGTTGAAACTGACCCCATATGGGGATTGAGCGTGGCGAACATCTGGCAGCCGCCAAACAGACGTGCAAGTCACAGTGACCACAGGTGGGTATTCACCGTGGTTCACTGTGATCTCGTAACATGTGAAAATACCCATAGAGCTCTGCAAAATTTCATGTACACTGGTTGGACTACAAAGATGTTACAGTCAGACATACATTTATAAGTTAATTGCTTACAATAGCAGGATCCTTTATCCAATTCTTATGAAAGTTAGCAGAGATAGTAAATTTTGGAAGAGGTGTAAACTTGCCAAGTTTCATCCACATTAAATGTGAGGCAAAGAAGTTTCAGATAAGAATGTATATGAAGATTTTTGGAAAATAATATAATTAAACTGCTTATAAAATTAAATTCCTTTATCCAAACTTTTTGGAATTTGGTACACATAATGCCTTCCATTGGAAGTACACACCCTCCATGTCTCAGCCAAATATGATGAAATACAAAAAGGTACAGCCAAAAATGTGTTTTACATTGAAACCAATGGAAAATGAAAATGAAATTAAAAACGAAAACAAAAATTTAATATTTATGAAAAGGAAAATGGCATATTTAAATAACAAAAATGAGCAAATGAAAATTACATGGACCTCTGGTGCACACTTCTAGAAAACAGGGAACAATTTTTTTTCTCTTCTCCTTGCCAAGATCTTACTTTGTCCTGGAGCCACACGAATTAATTTCTGTTTGTTTCTTTCTCACCTTCGAGGTGCAACCCAATTTGTAGCTCACCTGAGCCACCTGCATGTTACACCTCAGCAGGTGAGAAGTAATGTTCTCGGAAAGCATAAACTGAACAGTGTTCTTTCCTACTTATTAAAAAGGAAAGGCTGCAGCTAAATTAAAAATAGACAAACTCACTTTGCCTAGTTCTAAAAATCACTGAAAAGTCAAGCATTTGACAGTTGGACTCCAAATCTCCATATGGCATGCATGGAGGAAAACAAAATCCAAAGGTGAGGGTTTCTGGGAGTTTGAGATCATCTGAAAACAGCAGATTATGCACATAAAAATAACAGAGTGTTTTGCAATTGTAACTATATAATGCACATATTATACAGAAAGACTGCATGGTTGTTGTGTTGGCTTCTTCCATATTATATTGTGCAGGGTCAGCCTGGTCCTTCACTTGCCCCACCTATGGCTACAGCCTGCCTCTCTACACCAAGTACACTGTGTCTTTTTAAGTGGAAGGACTCAAACACGGTATATTAATTACAATTGCAATTAAAAAAAACATTTAACTTAAATTACAACAAAAAATAAACACCAAAAAGCATCAAAATTATGTCCATATTTTCTATCTATTTTCCATAATTTATCATCAACATTACTGGAAGCTATGTACTAAATTTATTACCACACATACTTACTCTTCTTACTATTATCCAATGAAGCAGAATGAGCATAAAGAAAACATTGCACGTAGGGGTTTCACATGTAGGGGATCCACTGCTGGATTTTATTCCTTTCCTTTAAACATTGGGTATTTTCAGATGTGACAGGGCCAATTGGCCCGTCACAAAATCAATACATTGATCCCCTACCGGGATGACCCCGTCACGCCCTAGCAGACGTGTCGGGAGATCCCAGTGGGGAATCGGGGAGGGGGTGGGGCCGCGTGGCGCAACGTGCGGCCGCACGACCCTGCCCCCTCCATGCTCCCCGCCGCCCGCCCTCTGGAGAGACGGGCGGCCGCCGCGGCCAATGCAGCCGCAGTGCTCGCCCAAATTGGCCATGGGCCGGAATCCCTGTAGGGATTCCATGCTGTGGCCGCCGTCCAGAAGTGACAGCAGGGTTCACTACAGCGGGGAATCGCCTTCGCCACGAGATGACCGCCGGTCCCGCCGCTTCGGCCGCTCGCGTGGCGAAAGTGATTCCCCGCCGTGGTAACATCTGGGGGGGGAACATTCGTTCCCCCCATCAGACGTTACGCGGTCACAGCCACCACAGGGAATTGACTGTGGTTCATTGTGATCTCGTAACGTCTGAAAATATCCTAAGTTTTTTAATAGATTGTATTTTGCTGAACTATTTTTGTGAAGCATCCTGAGTGCCATTAGGCAGCAAGATGCTATATAAATAATTGACTAAGTTAATGATTTATTGTCAGGCATGTATTTTATACTCTAACAAATCCCTAGTCATTGCAGGATCAAGCCACAAATGGGCATGGAAAGTTTTAGCAGAGTTCAGTTCAGTGACAGTCTGGTCAAGATGAATAACACTAGGGGTTAAATAACTGATAACCTAGTTGTTCATCTGGGAGCACAGGAAGGAAGTTACTAGCCACTGGGGAACTGAGTCAAACAGGACCACCAGGGAGAAGGGTGGAAGCCCTGTTTCATCAAGGAGCTGACTGTCAGGGATGCAGTAAACCAGGAGACTGGAAGCCAAGAATAGGGGCTTGCTTCAGAGAGACTATAATGTATATACTAAGGGTGATGGTGGCACATAAAAGCACGCTGGGGAAAAACCTGGGAGCAGTGTGGTTTGGGACCTGGGGCCTGCTAATACTTATGGCAGGGGCAGTCCACTCCATTCAATATAGTTTATAACAGTACCAATAGCTTGGTCCTATTGGAACATTACAGAATTGGGTATCTCAGCGTCATGCTTTTAATAAGTGAACCAAATTATACTTCTTTTTGATGTGACAGAATGCGCATCCTTTGGCACCGCGGGGAAGTCTGGAAGTAAAAAGAGGCATGTCTCCCATCATATGGGAAGGGTGTAAGTGTGCATCCTTGGCTGCAATCATGCATGGCCAGCAGAGTAGGATTTTCTACTTTGCTGGATGTGCATGATTGCAGATAAAGATATTCCCCATGGCGCCAAAGCCGAAGGGTGAGCATTCTGTCACATCAGAAAGCACCCATAGTTTGGTGGTGAAAGCATTTGTATGGAGTGCAGGAGTCTTGCATTCTGCTACTGACTCTGCTGCAGACTTTTTGTAGGACTTTGGGTAAGTCATACATAGAGCCACACTACCCCTTCTCCTCATCACTAAGAAGTTCAAATATATTTATCCTCCATTCAGTGAGACCAGTTCCTTATGTTGGATGTTGAAGTACTGGAAGGCTGAATTGGAAGGCTGATGTCAGAGTATCGTGAGGCTGAAGTGTTGTAGCTGTGTAAAATCCTCAATCTCAACCATCTCTGTCATCTGCCCACAGTCATTTTTGTATGTCGTGAACACCTTGCTGTATTTTAACACAAAAGGCTATAAATTTGCCTTCAATGGATGATTCTCAGATTACGGATAAGGAATATTTTTGATCTGGGAAAACTGAAACCTCTGCTATTCTAAAAGCATATATGTTGACTGGTTGGTTTCTTATGGTTGTCACATACAAAAATCAATTTCCTACATCAATTATACATTCATTTGGAGCTAGGAAATCACTTCCTAGAATATTCTGTGATTTGGAAAGTCTGACCAGTGTAAACTGGTGTGTAGTTTTCCCTCACCCAGGTTAACAGGTAATGGAATGGAAATCCTATCTGAAATTTTCTCACTACTTAGTGCATTCTCACATCGTCTCTCTCCAGAAGATAACAAAGATGTGTCAGGATTAGAATCATGAATTAAATTTAGAGTTGCCTTTGTGTCAATCAGGAAATGAATCCAGTGGACCCCAACCATATTCCAAATCCATGGACTCAAACCCTTATCAAGTTTGAGTCCATGGATTTGGGGGGATAGTCATCCAGTACTATAGCTGGTAAGGGCCAGTACTATAGCTGAGTTTAAAAGATGTTTGGACAAGTTTCTGGAAGATAGGTCCATTAGCAGCTATTAGCCAGGCAGGATCAGGGAACGTGACAGGAGCTGGGGGAAAACAACAGGGAATGGATCCCCCATTGTGACCTGTTGGGTGCTTCTCCCAAGNCTCAAACACGGTATATTAATTACAATTGCAATTAAAAAAAACATTTAACTTAAATTACAACAAAAAATAAACACCAAAAAGCATCAAAATTATGTCCATATTTTCTATCTATTTTCCATAATTTATCATCAACATTACTGGAAGCTATGTACTAAATTTATTACCACACATACTTACTCTTCTTACTATTATCCAATGAAGCAGAATGAGCATAAAGAAAACATTGCACGTAGGGGTTTCACATGTAGGGGATCCACTGCTGGATTTTATTCCTTTCCTTTAAACATTGGGTATTTTCAGATGTGACAGGGCCAATTGGCCCGTCACAAAATCAATACATTGATCCCCTACCGGGATGACCCCGTCACGCCCTAGCAGACGTGTCGGGAGATCCCAGTGGGGAATCGGGGAGGGGGTGGGGCCGCGTGGCGCAACGTGCGGCCGCACGACCCTGCCCCCTCCATGCTCCCCGCCGCCCGCCCTCTGGAGAGACGGGCGGCCGCCGCGGCCAATGCAGCCGCAGTGCTCGCCCAAATTGGCCATGGGCCGGAATCCCTGTAGGGATTCCATGCTGTGGCCGCCGTCCAGAAGTGACAGCAGGGTTCACTACAGCGGGGAATCGCCTTCGCCACGAGATGACCGCCGGTCCCGCCGCTTCGGCCGCTCGCGTGGCGAAAGTGATTCCCCGCCGTGGTAACATCTGGGGGGGGAACATTCGTTCCCCCCATCAGACGTTACGCGGTCACAGCCACCACAGGGAATTGACTGTGGTTCATTGTGATCTCGTAACGTCTGAAAATATCCTAAGTTTTTTAATAGATTGTATTTTGCTGAACTATTTTTGTTAAGCATCCTGAGTGCCATTAGGCAGCAAGATGCTATATAAATAATTGACTAAGTTAATGATTTATTGTCAGGCATGTATTTTATACTCTAACAAATCCCTAGTCATTGCAGGATCAAGCCACAAATGGGCATGGAAAGTTTTAGCAGAGTTCAGTTCAGTGACAGTCTGGTCAAGATGAATAACACTAGGGGTTAAATAACTGATAACCTAGTTGTTCATCTGGGAGCACAGGAAGGAAGTTACTAGCCACTGGGGAACTGAGTCAAACAGGACCACCAGGGAGAAGGGTGGAAGCCCTGTTTCATCAAGGAGCTGACTGTCAGGGATGCAGTAAACCAGGAGACTGGAAGCCAAGAATAGGGGCTTGCTTCAGAGAGACTATAATGTATATACTAAGGGTGATGGTGGCACATAAAAGCACGCTGGGGAAAAACCTGGGAGCAGTGTGGTTTGGGACCTGGGGCCTGCTAATACTTATGGCAGGGGCAGTCCACTCCATTCAATATAGTTTATAACAGTACCAATAGCTTGGTCCTATTGGAACATTACAGAATTGGGTATCTCAGCGTCATGCTTTTAATAAGTGAACCAAATTATACTTCTTTTTTATGTGACAGAATGCGCATCCTTTGGCACCGCGGGGAAGTCTGGAAGTAAAAAGAGGCATGTCTCCCATCATATGGGAAGGGTGTAAGTGTGCATCCTTGGCTGCAATCATGCATGGCCAGCAGAGTAGGATTTTCTACTTTGCTGGATGTGCATGATTGCAGATAAAGATATTCCCCATGGCGCCAAAGCCGAAGGGTGAGCATTCTGTCACATCAGAAAGCACCCATAGTTTGGTGGTGAAAGCATTTGTATGGAGTGCAGGAGTCTTGCATTCTGCTACTGACTCTGCTGCAGACTTTTTGTAGGACTTTGGGTAAGTCATACATAGAGCCACACTACCCCTTCTCCTCATCACTAAGAAGTTCAAATATATTTATCCTCCATTCAGTGAGACCAGTTCCTTATGTTGGATGTTGAAGTACTGGAAGGCTGAATTGGAAGGCTGATGTCAGAGTATCGTGAGGCTGAAGTGTTGTAGCTGTGTAAAATCCTCAATCTCAACCATCTCTGTCATCTGCCCACAGTCATTTTTGTATGTCGTGAACACCTTGCTGTATTTTAACACAAAAGGCTATAAATTTGCCTTCAATGGATGATTCTCAGATTACGGATAAGGAATATTTTTGATCTGGGAAAACTGAAACCTCTGCTATTCTAAAAGCATATATGTTGACTGGTTGGTTTCTTATGGTTGTCACATACAAAAATCAATTTCCTACATCAATTATACATTCATTTGGAGCTAGGAAATCACTTCCTAGAATATTCTGTGATTTGGAAAGTCTGACCAGTGTAAACTGGTGTGTAGTTTTCCCTCACCCAGGTTAACAGGTAATGGAATGGAAATCCTATCTGAAATTTTCTCACTACTTAGTGCATTCTCACATCTTCTCTCTCCAGAAGATAACAAAGATGTGTCAGGATTAGAATCATGAATTAAATTTAGAGTTGCCTTTGTGTCAATCAGGAAATGAATCCAGTGGACCCCAACCATATCCCAAATCCATGGACTCAAACCCTTATCAAGTTTGAGTCCATGGATTTGGGGGGATAGTCATCCAGTACTATAGCTGGAAAGGGCCAGTACTATAGCTGAGTTTAAAAGATGTTTGGACAAGTTTCTGGAAGATAGGTCCATTAGCAGCTATTAGCCAGGCAGGATCAGGGAACGTGACAGGAGCTGGGGGAAAACAACAGGGAATGGATCCCCCATTGTGACCTGTTGGGTGCTTCTCCCAAG
>QEPC01012986.1:117740-159626 GCA_003113815.1 Sphenodon punctatus | reverse complement strand
CCCCCCCAATACTGGGTTCCATATTCTGTATCCCCAATAAAGCTGCTCCCTGTAAATTGCTCCCCTTATGCATGGCTTCCACTGTGGAAGCTATTTACACAGGCTCTGCCCCTACTCTCTCCCCTTAATGCCCCCCCCTTTGTGTGTGCTCCCTCCCTCCCTGCTCCCCCATAGGATTTCCCACCCTGGGCTGAGGCTCACTCTCAAGAGTCCTCCCAAGAGGACTACACTTGCTACTCTACCTCACAGGGCTGCTCTGCACCGGACCCCACCATCTCCCTGCCCCACTCCTGCAGAATGCCCACTGTATCAGCCCAGAGTACCTGCCTACCCCTCATTCCTTATTGGGTTTGGGAAAGTCAGAGGGAGAAGTGCTGAAAGAAGACTGATTCCATTCCACCCGTAGCCTCCTGTCCCTGTCTCTGGGATAAACCTCTGCCCTCTTCCTGCACCTCGGACCATCCCAGGCAAACTTCAGCCTTCCAGTCACAGCCATGCTGCTCCAAGGGGGTGTCCTATTGGGGCCACAGCCCAGATACCTCATGTTTTTGGAGGCGAAAGTGCTGTCACTGAAATCCATGTGCTCTGTGTTTCTGGGTGGTTTTATAGGTCAAGATCAGCCACCCCACATCACTGTGGCATTAGCTAGCTCTGTTGTTTAGCCATCTCAGAGTCCCTGGCCCCCAAGCCGAGGTGCCTGCTGTGTGAGATCAGATCAGAATGACCTTCATCTCTCTCCCTTCCACAGGCCTTTCTCTCCTCCTCTCCCCACCAGATCAGCTCTAAACATGGTTTACCATTCACTCACACTGCCCCCTGGGAGGTGCAGTTCTACTTCGAGATGGCTCCTCCTATTCTCTCAAATGGGTTTGCGCATGCGCGCCCTTCTCTTACCGGCATATACCAAGCTCATATTTAAATTTCACGTGAACTTCACGCGTCCCCACACTATATAAGTGTCAGCCGCCGCGGCCGGCCGCCCTTGCAGTGGCGGCTCCAGAGGGAGAAGGGCCCCAGCCCCCCCAATGCAGTGGGGCCACCTGCCCGCAGCCCAACACAGATAGCGGGGAAGGTGGAGAGCGCGGCAGGACCACGCCCCCCGCCGCGCTGCTCTGCACGCTTGCAGGGACGGACAGGGACACCAGCAACGGACGCAGCACCAGGAGGGGAACAAAGCGGAGCGGAGCCACGCCCCCCCCTGCGTCNCCAAAATACATTATTACGTATATTGTAGTAAATACTTGGGCCTCGTAATTGTTGTAACAAACGGTTTTTAACCTTTCCACTATGCTTTTCAACATTGGGGTTGTGATTGGTTCCCGGACTTGGGTGGTGGTATTACCAGTTCGGGCCCATGCCTCTAGCATATGTTTCAGATAAAAACCTCAGTCCGGTGCTGGGAACCCTTTTAGTTTGTTAATGAAGGTAAGGGCAGCGATCTTTCCCCTTATCGTGCCCACCGCTAGCCCCATCCCCCGAAGGTGAGTGGCGAATTACTGTCTCAGTAATAGGAAATCCATCTAACCACCCCTTCTTATGCCGGAACGTCTGAAATTCCCGAAAGGCCCTACCGTAGGCGGTCTGTGTCCTATGCGCCAATGAACCTTGTACGATGGTTTCCAGTTCAAACTCCAAAGGCTCCATAGGCCAGGGGGCAGCGGGTCCGGATTTGCTCTCGCCCACGGTGCTAGCTCTCAGAAATGGTCCATCTGGAACCAAGAAAGGGCATCGGCAATGCCATTATCGATTCCAGGGACGTGCTGGGCCCTAAATAGAATGTTGTTTCTCAAACAATTAAGCACCAGTGTCCTGATTAAGGCTATTACCCTGGGTGATCGGGAGGATAATGAATTTACAACATGCACTACAGCCAGATTGTTGCACCAAAACAATACTGTGCGGTTGTTAAACTCTGTAGTCCATACAAGGGATGCCACTAGTATGGGAAATAACTCCAAGAAAGTGAGATCCCTCATGACCCCTGATGCATGCCATTCATCCGGCCATCTTGTCGCGCACCACCGGGTACAAAAGTAAACCCCGAATCCTGCCCCGCCTGCTGCATCTGATTGCACTTGCAACTCTGTCCCGAGGTTAAGCCTCTCCATCCAGAAACTAACCCCATTGAAGCTGTCCAGGAATGTTAACCATAAGTGCAAGTCCTGTCTCATTTACCCGTTAACCCGTATTCTGTGATGAGGGGAAAGTTCACCTCTCAACTTTCCGTAAAGTCATGACAAAAATGCCCTACCAGGCGTGACAACCCGACATGCAAAGTTCAAACTCCCCACTAGTGACTGCAACACACGAACNGTTTCAATGGGGACACAGCGCCCCATTGAAACCAATGAAATAAATCCGGTACCGGTATACCGGATTTAAACCGGGAATCCGGTTTTCGGGGAACTGGGAACCGGTAAATCCGGTAGCCGGTAATGGGCCCGGGGTCCCACCACTACTGGCTAAAGTGTATCTTGACAAGGGCCTCCAGGCTGGGTTTGAAGACTGCAAGTGTTGCAGATTCCACCACCACCCCGGCTCCTCCTCAGACAGGTGCTTGGGTTAATCACCCTCACAGCTATCAAATCATTGAGTCTTCTTTCTCACTGTAAGGTACAGCCCCCATAAGTACTTACGGCGGGGGCGCAGGGGATGGCTAACCCCACACCACACGTAGATCCAGCTGCTGATGCAGCACCCGCAGGTAGCAACAACAGGTCAGGGAATTCCTCCCTGGTGTCACAGCCGGCCACGCCACCGGAATCCCCAGCGCGGCGTGCGCAGCCCGTCAATGATGCCCCAGCACCGCCGCGATGTTCACAGTGCCTCCTGGCATGTAAAGGGGGCGGGGATAGAAGCATAAACGCCGGCACCACGGGGCAAGCGACACCGGTGATCAGAGACTGGCCCCTGAGCGAGCGTTGGTTGGATTTTTCCTAAGAGTGTCCTGTTGCCTGAGTGCTTCCTACCCTTCTCCTTGTTTCCTCAACTCTTACTGGAGCGAGTGAGTCAGAGTGCCTGCTGCGTGACCGGTCCCTTGTGTTCGTGTGGAGTGAATCTGCGTGTGGAAGGTGAGTGACTGAGCTAAGCGCATGTTTCTTCCCCCTTCTGGAGCCTCCCTGATAGCCTGCGTGAATTGTGTTTCCTTCCCCCGCCGAGCCTGGGCCCCTCTCCCTCCCTTCCTCACAGCAACCTTGCACCATCCTACCCCCTTGGTGGAGTGATTGGGTTGAGTGGGTGGTTGAACAGTGGGGCAGGGTCCCGGTGTTCTCTGCTCGGCGCCCTATGATGATAGGGGCCCCCGATCCATGTGTAGGATCTTAGGCCCACTCACTATCCTGATGGGCATTTTTAGCCACTACTCCACTGCTGAGCAGTTCCCAGGTGCCCGTGCCCCACGCCACTGTTGGGTTACGCCGTCGCCTCGGTGGACCCTGTCAAGATCTCCTTCCCTTTACCCCTGCCCTACTAACAGTATCACCGGCCTACATTCATTCTCTCTCCGGAGAGAAGGAACTCCTGTGGTATGGATGTGGCCCAAGAACTGGGAAAACTGGTGCAGGCAGTACAGTCATTGGCCATGGAGATCCGGGATGTAACGGTTAAGCAGGCAGAGCTGGAGGCAGCTGTAAGGGCCAATACTGTGACCTGTGCGGTACCAACACCACCGCCGCCCATCCAACTGCCCCTCACACCAGCTGAACCTGCTGAAGCTGGAGCTTGTGCCCCAAGGGAACCCAAGGGGTCTCGGGTGGAAAAAATTGTCAGGGGATCAGCACCAATTCCAAGGGTTTTTGGCCCTGTGCGAACTGACTTTCACCGTCCAACCCAGAACCTACAGCAACGATAAGACTAAGGTAGCCTTTATTATTGGCAATCTGGGGGGTGGGGGTTTGCATTGGATTAGGCCACCACACTACTAAAAGGGAAAAGCCCTCTCCTTTCAGATTACGCTGAATTTATTAAACAATTCACCTTTTTGTTTGACCACCCTCATCGCATATGGGATGCAGAGACGCAGCTAATGACAATTAAACAAGGCAAACGTAGTGTGACTGAATACATTATGCACTTCCAGCAACTTGCAATGGAGCTGGTCCCATGACGTATTGAGAGTTATATTTCGGAGAGGGCTCAACGAAGAGTTGAAGGACCAACTTGCTTTCACCGCCTTTCCTGAAACCTGGGAGGAACTTTCCACTCTTGCCCTCCAGATTGAAGACAGGCTCGCCGAACGATGACGAAAATGGCGGCAGGAGTCACGAAGCCCATATTTTCTTCATCCCCAGGTTAACCCAGCTCCAAGTGTGGAGGCCCACAAGAGTGCAGAACCAGAGTCCATGCATGTTGGAGCCATGTGGGGTCCCCTCATGCCCGAAGAGAGAGAGCGAAGGCGCCGCTCCTGCGTATGCTATTACTGCGGGGACCCTACTCATTTTATCCAGGCGTGTCCGGTGTTACCTTCGTCATGACACGGGGAGGGAAATGCCAGCAGTTGAGGTGGGCAGGGGACACCTCGGCCTTAAACGTCATCCCGTCTAGCATCGCAACATCGCCTTCCCATCTTCACGTCCCCGTGACCCTCCAAATTACTCCTGCATGCTCCATTATCAAATGGGCTCTCATGGACTCGGGAGCGTCCAGCAATTTTGTGGATAAAAGCTTGATCCAGCAATATGCTATTCCCATCAAACCTAAGCCCGTCCCAGAGCCCATCCACACCATTGATGGCTGTCCTCTAATTTCGGGACCTATTACTTCCCAAACCAAGATTTTATGGTGTAGCATTGAGGCTCACCAAGAAAGGCTCACCTTTGACATGGTTTACACCCCCTTGTTCCAAGTAGTTTTGGGGCTGCCCTGGTTACGGAAGCATAATCTGCAGATATCGTGGGACACTAATCGGTTGCACTGGGCTTCCAAACTGTGCTCACGCACTTGCTGCAAACCTGCTCCTAAGGGACCTTTTTCAGGAAATCCTAGCATTGGTATCTGAACCAGCCCCATCTCACGTGCCACCAGAATATCGTGATTATGAGGACGTGTTTAATAAACAAGCCGCCACCACCTTGCCTCCACACAGAAGTTATGACTGTCCCATTGATCTCATCCCATCCTCTCTACCCCTTCCTCCTTCCCCATGGTACTGTCCTCTGTGCCCACAGAGAGAAATTGATCTCCTCCCCTCCCTAGAACAGCCTAGGATGTATTTGAAGGTTGTTCCCTGTTGGAAATGCAAGGACTGTGAGATCATTGCATCCATTTACCCAATGCAGAGTTTACAGAGGAGTGTGAGTAGCTAATTATCAATAAGCAGACAGGAAGCATACTTAAGCTTAAGTAGCTTTAATAGGAAAATACATGTAGGATAGGAAAGGCCTACATCTATACTAAGTCCTAAGACTAGGTGCGTTCAAGAGGGAGGAAGGAAGCTCTCTGAGACACAAAGAGATGAGAAATCTCCTGGGGGAGGAGATTGACCAATTAGGTCCTGACAGGAGTAGGACAGATAGGATGGGGGAAGGGTTCCCTGATCTGTCTGTCTACTCCTGCTGTTTCTAGCAAACAAACAGGATGAGGTGCTTAGGGGGGATGCAACCAAAGGAATGTATTTCCAACACCCCTTCTCATCGTCCCGTGCACCGAATCATTTATGTGCACTGCTGACAATTCCCAATGCTTCTCGTAGCCTCTGGAAATTGTCTCTGGGTAGCGGTTTGGTCAGCACATCCGCTATCATTTCCTCTGTAGGACAATAAATCAGTTCAACAAGTCCTTTTTCTTGCGCTTCTCTCACATAGTGACGCTTGGTGTTGATGTGCTTCGACCTTGGCTTTATCTTTTCCATTTTCGTAAGCTGAATGCAGCTTTGATTGTCCTCATACATCTCAGTTGGCTTTGGTTCGTCTATTCCAAAGTCCTTTAGTAGTCTGTGTAGCCATACTACCTCTTGACATGCTTGAGTGGCTGAAATAAATTCTGCTTCTGTGGATGAAAGGGCAATTAATGACTGCTTCTGGCTAGTCCAACTGATTGCTCCGCCTCCATACAGAAATACATTTCCACTCACAGATTTGCAGTCAGTCTTGTCTCCGGCCCAGTCCGCATCCATATAGCCCATCAATCTGGGGTTCTCGCTTGCTGGTAGTTTTAAGTTTAAATGCATTGTGCCCTTCAGGTACCGTGCTATTCTCTTGACTGCTATCCAGTCCCTTTGGGTTGGTGCACTTACTTTTCTGCTTAGTATTCCTACAGCAGCGGCAATGTCTGGCCTTGTGACGGTGGCTACATACAACATTTTGCCAATTGCAGTTCTGTACTGGTTGTCCTGTGGTAGGGGCTCGTCGTTGCCTTCCTGGCTTAGGAAATTTGTTTCCATAGGTGTCCCCACTTCATTAGCCTCTGTCATGCCTAGGCATTCTAAAATGTCCTTTATCTTTTGTTTTTGATTGAGAAGGAAACTTCCATCTTTTTCTCGTTCTATTTGTATTCCAAGATAGTAAGTGATACCTCCCAAGTCTTTCACCTCTATTTCTTTGTTCAGATTCCTGACGATTTCATCACAATCTCGTTTGTTTTCATGGCATACAATCAGATCATCCACATAAGTTAGAATGTATGTCCTCCTTTTATTTCTGAACCTTGAGTATAGGCAGGGGTCAGCTTCTCCCTGTATGAACCCCTCCTTAAGGAGCAATTGATTCAATTTTTCGTTCCAGGCTTTCGCTGCTTGCTTTAAACCATAGATACTCTTTTGAAGTTTGCACACAAGTTCCTCCTTCCCAGGTTCTTTAAATCCCGGCGGCTGCTGCATGTAGATATCCTCTTTGATATCACCATGTAGGAATGCAGTCTTCACGTCTAAGTGCTGCACTTCCATTTTTCTTGCAGCTGCTATGCTGAGGAGTGTTCTTATTGTGGTGTGCCTTACTACTGGAGCAAAGGTTTCGTCGTAGTCTTCGCCGTATTTTTGGGAATATCCCTTGGCCACTAATCTCGCTTTGTGGCGCGTGATTTCCCCTTCTGCATTATGCTTGGTCTTGAAGACCCATTTGCATCCAATGACCTTTTTGTTTTCAGGTAGCTTTGTGAGTGTCCATGTTTTATTTTCATTAAGAGACTCAATTTCTTCCTTGGCAGCATCTCTCCATTTGCGCGCCTCACTGGTTTGCATTTTTTGAATGTCTTGCCATGTTGAGGGCTCCTGTGGTTCCTCCACTTTTGCCGCGTAGGAGAATCTCGCTGCTGGCACTCCTTTGTTGTGTCTTTCAGAACGTCTCACTTCTGGTTCTGGTTCTGCTTCGGCTTCAGTTTCAGTATCAGCATCAGTGTTATCTTCTGGTTCCAGTTCTGGTTCTGCTTCAGTTTCAGCATCAGCATCAGTGTTGGTGTCAGTGCCCCCTTCTGGTTCAGGTTGATTGAACATGGTCAAATCAAATGAAACTTCAGCTTCCTCTTTTATCTGCAGTTCTGCAGTCTTTTTCTGTCTTGATGAACTTGGCCTCATTAGGTCTGGCATTTGATCAGTGCTTCCCTTTTCATTTTCATCAAAATAGACCACACTGCTTATCTTCACATTTCCAGTGTCAGTGTCCATTACTCTGTATCCCTTGCATCCTTGTGCATAGCCAACAAGTATCCCTTCTTCACATCTGGTGTTAAGTTTGGTCCTTTTGGCCTTTGGGATATAAGCATAGGCTTTAGAGCCAAACACTCTAATGTGCCCCACACTGGGCTTGTTCCCATGCCATAGTTCATAAGGTGTTGCTTTTGCACCTTTGGTTGGGAGCCTGTTCTGCAGGTATGTGGCAGTCATTACTGCTTCCCCCCAGTATTTGTTTGGCAGATTCGCATCCAAAAGCATACATCTCGCCATCTCTATGAGAGAGCGATTTTTTCTTTCTGCTACTCCATTTTGTTCTGGTGTATGCGGGATGGTTGTCTGGTGTTCAATTCCTTTTTGCTTCAAAAATTCTTTCATCTGTTTTGAAACATATTCACCTCCATTATCTGACCTTAGGATCTGAGGTGATCTTCCAAACTTATTGCTGGCTCTTGCAACATATTCCTTAAATTTCTCCAGCACCTGACTTTTCTCTTTAATCAAGTAAGTGAACGTGAACTTGGAAAAATCATCTATGAAAGTCAATGCATACTGGTTTCCTGCAATTGTTTTTGTCTTCATAGGACCACAGATATCACTATGAATGAGCTGTAGGGGGTGCTGTGTGGCTTCCTCCTTGCTCTGATGAAAGGAGGGCCTAGTTCCCTTTCCTTTTACACAGCAAACACATCTCTCATCTTTAGTTGCACATGAGTTCATTTTAAAATGTTTAACTAGGTCTGGAAGTGCATGCAACACATCTGCATTTCTATGGCCCATCCTTCTGTGCCATTTGCTTTCACAGTTCTTATGTCTGCAATCTTTTGCAGCATTTGCATACTGATCCTGTTGCAAGCAATCTACCTTGAATAGGCCATTTGAATCCAGCATTCCTCGCATAAAAAGCTCCTTTTCCTTTGAAATTCTGCAATATTTCCCTTCAAAATGCACTGCAAAACCTTTCTGTACAGCATACTTGACACTTATAAAATTATGATCCAATTCTGGGACATATAGAGCTTCTTCAATGGTAACTTTCATTTCCTCACCGTTTCCCAGATGACATATGAGTTTAGCCCTGCCTCTTCCTTGACAATAAACTTTCTCTCCATTAGCCAATCTTATAGGAGTTCTATAAGTCCTATCCAGATCAATAAATCTGTCTTTGTCCTTTATAAGATTTTTAGTTGCTCCAGAATCAACAAAGAAATCATGTGAAGCAGTCTCACATTCTATTCCTTCCACATTTTTAAGTTGAGATGCTTTTTCCTCAACCAGGCTGAAAGCCCTATCATGGCTCCCTTTGTTCTTTGCAGAGAAGCTGGGAACTTCTTGCTTGGTGCATTGATATGCGAGATGCATGGTTTCCCCGCAATTGAAGCAACACTTAACTCTTGCAGATCCTTTTGAATTTGCAAAAGGCTTCTTGTTCTCAGCTGCCTTGCAGGCAAGCTGTGAGGAAAAGTTTGGCTGTTCATTAGTTTGAGCCATATTAAATTCCTCAAGTTTCTGAATAACAACATCCAAAGATAGGTTATCCTGCATTTCTATTATCTGACAGACTGTTTGAAAAGTTGTTGGTGGTAAAGAGTTCAGCAGAAATGCCACTATCAATTCATCTGGTAAATTCAGCTTTTGATTTTCCAGTCTCCTGACTAGTTCAAGCAGGCCATTAACATGAGCTGAAAAATCTTCACTCTCATCCATTCTCATATTACAAAGTCTTTTAAGCATTTGTATCTTTGATATATTTGACTTCCCTTGATACAGTCTCTGTAAAATTTCCCACATATCTTTTGCAGTTAACTTGTCATGTATGTACACATGTAAACGCTGACTCACCGACATTGAGATGATTGCCATAGCTTTGTCATTTTTCTCATCCCAGAGTTCTTGTGCTGCCCCTGCATCTGTAGGTCTGTTGGACTCCAGCATTTTCCTTAGGCCTTGTCCTCCCAGTGCCATCCTTGCATTATGACTCCAAGCTTCATAGTTTGTTGCTCCAGTGAGCCTCTCTGGAATGGAGACCTTCAGCATAGAATCCATGGTCACAGAGACTAAAATCTTTCTTTTCTTTTCTGCCTTTAAGATTAATGCTAGCACTCAATTTTACTCACTCTGCGCTGCCTTTTGGGTGTCTGGGCCCATAACCCTGTTGGAAATGCAAGGACTGTGAGATCATTGCATCCATTTACCCAATGCAGAGTTTACAGAGGAGTGTGAGTAGCTAATCATCAATAAGCATGCAGGAAGCATACTTAAGCTTAAGCAGCTTTATTAGGAAAATACATGTAGGATAGGAAAGGCCTACATCTAAGACTAGGTGCGTTCAAGAGGGAGGAAGGAAGCTCTCTGAGACACAAAGAGATGAGAAATCTCCTGGGGGAGGAGATTGACCAATCAGGTCCTGAGGGGGGATGCAACCAAAGGAATGTATTTCCAACATGCCCATGGGCCCCCTCGGCTCCTCCCCCATTAGACTGTGCATGTCCCATTCCTTCAGCCTTTCCTCCTTGCTCTGGGGAGTCCACCCCTCTTGGCATGGTCTGTTCCAGTGGTTACCCCTCCCTGCAACTCCCCCTCCAGAGTCCTGTGCTCACCTGGTGGCAAATGACACCACATATAAAGTAACCCTGGTTTTTTCTTGATTTTAGGGAGGTAATTGTTTGCATCCGGATGCTTCTGTCGGATGCAGCTCCAACTTGCCTGATGTTGACTGAGAGAACCCACCTCTGCTGGGACCAGTTGTGTCATCGGGAGTAGCACACTGAGGGTTGTCCTTCCTGGTGAGGTAAGAGGGAGAGAGCTGTGTTCCTTCAGCTGCTCTGTGCAAGGAGAGCACAGGGGCTTGGGGCTTGTCTGTCTCCACTGCTGTGAGATGTGCCCTTCCCCCCACAGTCAGCAAAGGCTTGTTGTGTGTTCCAGCACCCTTGTTGAGGCCTTATTCCCCAGGAGTGAAGAGATCACCACATCCATCCTTTAGACCTTTAGGTGGAAGAAGCTTTCCAGCAGAGACAACATGACAGCAGTGGCATTCTTCATTGAGGTGGGGACCATTAACAGATGTGGCTGGTTTGGGGATGACTGCACAGTTCTGGGTGGGAAGCAGCCCGGTTCCAGGTTCTAGGTTTGCAACCTCTGCCTTACTCTGGCTTGTGGGCTACTGGAGCGTGCAACTCAGGCAGCTCTCAGGTTGTGGGGTTAGGGGACCCTACAACCAGGTTGAGAATCCCTAGTTTAAATAATGGAATTTCTATCTTTAGTGATCCCAGGGGGAGGGATGGGCGAACAGACCGCGGTTCGGGTTCGGCCGTTCGGTTCGGCTGCATTTGGTTCGTGCATTTGGGCGTTCGCCGAGTTCATGTTCGGCCGTTCAGTTTGGCTGTTAGGTTCGGGTTCGGCCATTCGGCAAAAAAATACGCAAGAGCCGGAAATCGCGCAGGAAACCGGAAATTAGAGTGCGTGCAGAGTTGTGTGGCGAGTGAGTGTGTGTTTGACTCGATGGCTGCTCAGTTTGTGTTTTTTGGCTGTGTTTGTGTTGGGTTTGGCTGTGCTGTGTGTTTGGGTGGTTCATGTGTGTTGTGGGTGAGAGTGTTTGTTTAAAAAAAATAATGAAGAAGGTTCAGGCTGTGGTGCTGATCCCCCAGCTGGGGGCCAACTTGCCACTCGAGGAGGAGGAGGAGGAGGAGGAGGTAGCGGTCGAGGCCGCTTCCCTGGCGGCTACTACACCTCCCGTGGCACCACTGGTGCCTTACTCCTCGGATGAGGAGGTGCTGCCATGTTTGTAAACTTTTATTTTACTTTGAGGACAAGGAAGGCTCTATCTGTTGGAGAGAGCTCACTGGTGTGTGGGTGGGTGCATGGGTGGTGGGCATCAGTCAGGCACAAACAGTGGGCATCAGTGGGTGGCAGCGGATGTCTGCAACAGAGAGGGAGGGTACTGTAGTGTGGGGGGCTTTGGCATGAGCAGCACCCCCACCCAAACATGGGCCAGGCTAGCAAGGGTCTCCACTCTCCAGTTGCCATCCCATTCCCTACGCACCCCCAAATAAGGGCAGGATCTTTCCTCCAGCCAGGGTTCCATCTCCTGTCACCATCCCTAGCACCCCAAAGGAGGACAGGATTTGCACATGCCAGTCAGGGCCTTCCTAGTTGCACTCCCTAGCATCCCCGGGAGAGCAGGAATTGCACAAAATTTCTAGTTGCAATCCCTACTAGTACCCCAAGGAGGGAGGACTAGAGAGGCATCATCATAAATGCCTGATATTTATTTGGTGTTCTTGTGTGTTTCCATTTCAGATAGGAATCGGATTCTGGCCACAGCCCTGCTGCTGCTGCTGCTGATGCAAAGACACCGCCAAGGAGGAGGACTTTCCAGACACCTAGGTGGAGATCGCCGGTGACACCCCCAGACATTCGGCGCGAGTCGTCGGATGTCTGGAGGTTCTATCACAAGGGCAACAGGACCGCCACATTCAAGGTATGGCACGGGGTGCTGGAAAAACAGGGAATGAATTGCCCTATGACCTGTTAGGGGTGGAAGTCCTCTGCAGAAAGAGATTGGATGGCCACCCAGTCCACCCACTTGTGGAGACAGAATGCAGGCAGGGCTTGACAGACCATTGGTCTGACACAGTATGACACTCATTATGTTCCTATATTTTTCTGCTCTTTTTAGATCTGCAATAAAGTTGTCCACCAGCAGAGGGAGGGGACCACATCAGGGCTCACCAATCATATCGAGCGGCGGCATGATATGAGAGTGAGGCGGGCGGGCGAGGAGGAGTCTGGAGTGGTTCCCGTGGAGCCTCATCGCCTGAAGAAGGGGGGGAAGGCAACCCAAAAAAGGAGGCATACAAGCCCTTCCCCTCCCTCCCCTTCCAGCCCTGACAAGTAGCTAAGATTCCCTATGCGGACCGTTTATGCCCATTTGACAATGTGGCCGTGGAGTCTACACACCACGTTTTATTCAAGTGTCACTTGTATGATGCAATACGCGTTGAGATACTACAGACCTTCATTGAGAAATTTCTGGGGGCAACAAGTTCATTCTTGACGCAAATGGCTCTCATTGATACAGATCCCGAGGTAACCTCATGTATCATGAGATTTTTGTTGCTAGCAATGGGCTTGAGAGGAAAGTTTCTTGAATTTAAGCCTTTGACAGAGTCAGATTGAAAGCTTGCCCATTGGTCTGTAAGTTTCTCTTTTGTAAGTTTCTTTTTTACAATTTTAATGCTATTTTAAACCTAGTAACCATTGAGTTATATATTGTCAGTGCCAAGATATATCATGTTTACCAAGGTTGGAAAAGGAATGGAGTGCAAGATAAATTGTTGTTTATTGTTAGCACTTATTTTATTTAGACCTGGTAGGTCCTACCTTGGTCCACGGGATCAAGTGATTTTTATCATTCTTGATGCAATGCTGTCTTAACATACAGGGCTACTCCATCTCCAGTACAATTAATACTGATGTGTGAACGTGGTGCGAATGCGGAACCAAACGTCCGAACTTCCGAACAGTTCGGAAAAGTTTGGTAAAGATCGGTTGCGTTTGGGTGGAAAAACCAAAACCCTCCCCACAATCCTTTCCCATATATTCCATCCCTCATTCCCTTTCCCTCTTTTTGGATTTATTTAGAGTAGGATTACATTGATTTAGGTTTCATTTCAGTTTTGTACCCCTCCCTGTCTTGTTCGTGTCCCCCCCATCCCATATAGATTTTCAGGCAGCAGTAGCTGCCTGAAACTTAAATGCACAGCCACTGTTAATTATAAACAGGCGACTGATAAAGCCTCAATTTTGAGGAAACCGCTTGACCTACATTTCTGCAAATTTAACCATGGCTGTAAGTTGTGAGGACCATCATATCCACAAAGTTTGAAAAAGATCCATTAGGAAAATAAAATGTTATAACTGCTTAAAGGTTAATTGGTTGTCATCAAAACACACACCGTCCTCATGTATTTGAATCATCAATATCTCCTCCCCCTGGATGAGTTGAGCCCCCAAACTTCACAGACTTTGAGAATTAGATCAATAACAAGTGCTTCTGAAATATGATACTGATTGATGCAGCCAAAACCGAGTTATTATTGATCAGAAATTCAGTTCTGTGGGGTCGCACATGCGCAGTTGAGCAGCTGCTCACCGGCAAAACACAGCACGGTCCTGCTGGCTCGCACTTGCTCAGTAGAGCCACTGCTCACAGGCAAAACAGACCATCAGGAAAGTTACGTAAGTCTACTTTCCTGAGCCCCTCCAAAACACCCGCCAAAACCTCCTGCCCCCCGCGCAACATCCCCCGACCCCCAACACCCGTCCAAACCTCCAACCCCCACGCAACATCCCCCACCCCTCAACAGCAGTCCCAACACCAACCCCAACCTCCCGCCCACCTTTAATTTATTATCATAATTCAACAACAAACATTTTTTTCACAGTGCATTAAGTCTGTGATTTACATGTATAGAAATTGTAAAACACTTCATACAATAAAGTGTTAACAATTGGAGTATACAATTCATTCAACACAATGCAGTTGTGTACAAACAGACTTAATGCACTGTTAAATTGTTTGTTGTTGAATTATGCTAATAAATTAAAGGTTAATAATGGAAAAATGTGAAAGTTTAGTTGTTAAAATTAATAAAAGTATGGTAAGGAATTAAGTACATCTAATACATTTATGTTAATGAGTATAAAATATTAAATATTTCTCAAATACTGAAATAATTTCCATTTTTTTGGTGTTTATGTGTTGTTGCAATGTATGGAGTGGAAGGTTTTTTGAATTGTGATTGTACTGAATTTGGGGTTGTTTTTTTATTTTAAGAAAACTCTTGTGCATTTAAGGTTTTTTTAAACTGTTACGTTTTTTGGTTTGGTTAATAGATATTAGATTAGATAGTAGATAGTTGTAAGAGTTAGCTTAGTGATAGAGATAGAGATAGGGTTTAGTGATTTAGTTTTAATATTCATTGTGTTTGTAGGACTAGGCCTTTGTTGTTATTAGATAATCCATTTAGTTCCATATCATTTAGAATAGTTAATAGCAGTTAGACTTAGTTTAGATACATCCAGAAGAGCTCCTCTGGAGAAGCTCTGATAGATATCCCGGAATGACCCCAAATGACAGCAGAAGAGTTGGTATATCACATTGGAACATTCAAAAGTCATAAAGCCCCAGAAGTGGATGGAGTGCAGATAGAATGTGTTCGGGCCCACCTTGATTGGTGGGTCCCAATGCTAACTGCTTTCTTCACTGCTATAAATACAAAGGGTATCTTCCCAGTTTCATGGGGAATGGCCATTGTGATTCTGATCTTCAAAAAAGGGTCAAGAGCAGATCCAGCAAATTATAGGCCCATAAGCCTTTTGAGCATAGTTAGCAAATTGTATGGTAAAGTGCTTCTACTCAGACTGACATCTTGGATCAGGGAAAAGGCTATACTATACCCAGAACAAGCAGGTTTCCAGTGTTCTCGTTCCACAGCAGAGCACGGTCTTATGCTGTTTCATCTCATAGAGAAATACAGGGGGAAAAACTATAGTTTCTTTGTTGCGTTTCTTGACCTGCGTGCAGCCTTTGATAGGGTTAATCGGCAGTTGCTGTGGGACAAGCTTAGAGCTACTTCAATTGACCAAAGGCTTCTTTTACTTATTCAAAAATTGCATCAGAACACTTCTTTGAAAGTTCATGTAGACCAGGTTGGCCACCTATCAGGGCGGGTTGATACAAATGTGGCGGTCAGGCAAGGTTGTGTCCTGGCCCCCACTTTGTTCAACCAGTTTATAAATGATCTTTTACCCCTGATGGCAAATCCCTTGTTTCACCCCCCAAAACTGGCAACTAGAGCAGTGGGATGCTTACTGTTTGCGGACGATCTGGCCCTGGTTTCGCAAACCAGGGTCGGCCTAGGAAGGCAATTAAATAGATTCGCCACCTATTGCAAGTCAAACAATTTGGAAATAAATTATGGAAAATCCAAGGTGATGGTATTCTCCAGTTCTTGTAAGCCTTCTCGCTGGGATATTGGAGGAAACGTAATCCAGCAAGTGTCACTGTTTAGGTATTTTGGCCTTTACTTCCAGGCATCAGGCAAATGGAAGTTACATGTCCAGAGGGCAATGGATTCTGTAAAGCCAATAACAAGAGCTGTAGCCAAATACTTCTACAACACAGGTAGGCTGGCAGTTGTACAGGTGCTCCAGGTAGGAAATGCAAAGATACGATCCAAACTTTTGTATGGTGCTGAATTATGGAAACCCCTTACCAAGGTAAATGTGGGGACCATGCAGTTCCAATTCCTTCAAAAGTTATTACGAATCCCTCCAGGCACTCCAGCCACAGCGGCCTGGTTAGAAGTGGGCCAACTGAGTTGGGATGTACAAGGATGGGAAGCCGCAGTAAAATTGTGGCTAAAGATCTCCCAAGGTACTCACTCGGGTCTCTTGGCTTTTTATGCCAGGGTCTCTTGGCTTTTTATGTGTATAAGGATACCTGGGCCTTGTCATTGACAAGGTTCATGAATCATTTGGGTTTGGATGTGGAGAATCTTTATACGCAGCCCTTGGGCCTTGCAAGAAATATGATTTTGACTAGGCTTAGGGATGTTTCGAGACAGAAAGATATAGCTACTGTGAGGCAAGCCGTGCATTTAAGGGAGTATGTAGAATATTTACCTGAGCCAGGGAAGGGTGCCCCCTATTTGAAAGCAAAGGTTTCAGCACAGGGGAAATATCTTATGATGTGTGCACGGTTAAATGCCCTACCAGGAAATGTGTTGCAGGGTCGTTTATTGGGGACCAAATTTGAAGACAGATTGTGCCCCTTTGACGCAGCAGAAGTAGAGACAGTTCAGCACATTTTCTTTACTTGTCAAATGTTCAATTCAATCCGTATAAAATATCTCTCCCCTCTATTGGACAAATACCCAGGGAGGACTGATTTAAATTTATTATGGCACGTGCTTAATGTTTCTGAATATATGTTGGCCACTATAAATTTTCTTATACAGGCCTTTGTCATTAGAAACAGATTTGTGAAATCAAAGCCCCTGGAGGAGGAGCTCTTAGAGGTTACTCATGGCACAAAATGAAATACAATGAAATCTAAAGACCAAGGGAAATAGGCAAACTCATGAAGAACATTGAAGTAGGGAAAACTGGATCTTATAGAACTCATTGCAAACAAAAAGGAGTAAGGAGGGATCCTATAGTTTAAAATCGAGGCTTGAAGTAACCTGGTATCCAGGTTGCTCAGCATTTACCAGATACGTAGTATCTCTTTTAAATTTTAAAATGAGATTTGGGAGAAGGAATGCATGTATTATATAAACGTATGTGTCTTGTATGTGTTAGTTATATGATTGTAACTTTGTGAATGATATGGAAACTATGTTTTTTGATTGAATTACTATGGCCGAAGGTCACGTAAATAAAAATGTACTACTACTACTAGTTTAGATATATATAATATTATATAAACATTTTGAATAAAAAAATAAAATATAAAATATTTGTGTGATGCATTATTTTTGTGGGAAAAATGGAGAAGGGAAGGAGAGGCCGGTCTGCTGCCCATAGGGGAGGCAATGGGGCACGTGCCAGAGGTGGAAGGGGCTTTTGCCAGTGGAGTGGCAGCAGGCAGCAACAGCAGCCAGAGCCCATCACCACGACCCAAGCTTCGCAGGCCTGATTTTGGGCCACAGGCTTCTGAGGCTCCAAGCACTAGTGGCACTAGGGGGGTGGTTAGACATCGCCTCCTGGCAGCATCCTCCACTGCCACGCGGGGCACTGCAACACCTGCAGTACAGGCGGCTGAGGCTGTCTCAACTGCGGCTGCAGGTGCTTCAGGGGCTGAAGTTCGTCAGGTCCACCATTGTCCCTCATTGTAGAGGCGATTCCCATCAGCAGTTCAGGGCTGGTGGGTCCCACCCCGGCTGCTAGAGGCAGGGCCCGATCCCCGGGCATTAGCAGCAGGGAGTGCAGCAGTAGCAGCAGCAGCAGCAGCAGCAGAAGCAGCAGCACAAGCAGATATAGGGGTCAGAGGGAGAGCGCTGCTCAGAGTGGCAGCAGCAGCATGGTGGGCAGTGCATCTGGCTCAGGGGCTGAGAACTCCCTTGCAGGGGGACATGCCTGAGATTGGGGAGAGCGAGGCAGACAGCAGTTCTGTGGAGGAGGTATTTGCCGGTGCTGAGGCGATGGCTATCCCTCCGCAAGCTGTGTTGCCACCATGTCCTACCCTGGCTCCCAGCAGTACATCATCTGGTGCAGGCCAGAAGGCAGGAGGGGGCAAAAAATCTTTGGTCTGTGAGCATTTTATGTTGGTGCAGGTGGACGATCCCAGGGAGTAGGGATGTGCGAACGCGGTTCGGAAGTTCGGAGTTCAGACCGAACTCGAATAGTTCAGTCAACTGAACCGAACTTTCAAACCGAACTCAAATTTGACCAAACTGTTCGGTCCAATTCGAACCAGTTCGGAAGGCCAAAAACCCTGGGTTTGAATCTACAAACTTGGTTCGGAAGTTCGGAATTCGACCGAACTCGAATAGTTCAGTTGACAGAACTGAACTTTCGAACCGAACTCAATTTTTGAACCAAATCAAATTTCCGAACTCAGTTCTGTTCACACATCCCTACCAGGGAGGTGCAGTGCAGTTTGTGCCAGAAGGTGGTGAAGCGTGGGCAGGTGCTCACCAACCTTGGCATAACTGCCATGGCGAGGCACCTCAAATCATGCCACAGCGCTGTGCTGCTAAGCGGGCAGGCAGGGGCACTGGACGCCAGTGGGTTCCTGACCCTAGCAGCCAGTCGCACGCCTACATCAGCGGGCCAGCGTCCTGCTCCAAAAGCTGCCTCTAACAGCAGGAGCACTAGTATTCCTTCTAGGGGGGAAGAACAGCAGCAGCAGCCTCACCGGCAGCGTCAGAGCACCATAGAGGAGCTGGGGTGGGGGCAGCTACCAAGTCAGTTGGCAACTGCAGGACGCGGAGGGCGGCATGGCTTTCAGAAGAAAGCCACGTGCCTATTGGGGGAAATGATTGCTGTGGATGGGCAAACCCTTCTCTGTGGTGGGGGACATTGGGTTTAAGTGCCTGATTGGGTTCCTGGCACCCCAGTTTCAGCTGCTGTCCTGCACCACCCTGAGTCAGCAGGTGGTGCCAGCCCTGTACCAAGCTCTAAAGGAGCAGGTGAGGGAGAAGCTGGCAGGGGATGGGGGGACCACAGTCCACTTCACCACAGACCTGTGGTCCACCAGGAATGCCCAGCATGCATACCTGGTGATAACGGCGCACTGGTGGCAGGACCCAGAGGCAGCTTTCAGGAGTGGCAGGAGGGGTCCCGAAGCAGGGTATCAGTGGGCCCTGCTTCAGGTTGACATTATGGATGTCCCCCACACCTCTGTAAACATTGAGGCAGCCCTGACCACCATGTTGAGGGAGTGGGTCACGCCAGGTGCGCCCTTCACCAAGTGATGTGTGGTGACGGACAACGGGGCGAACATACTGAGGGCAGTCCATGATGGTGGATTCACCAGTATCCCTTGTGTTGTGCATACCCTTCACCTGGTGGTCAGGAATGCTTTGTGCTTGGGGGACAAGGGGATTGAGTCAGGCACCCTTAGCTCCCTGATCAAGCAAGGGAGGAAGCTGGCCAGTTTTTTTAACCAGAGCATGAATGACAGCGAACTCCTCTGGGCCAAGCAGGCAGAGCAAGGTGCCCCAGTGCACCAGCTGGTGCAGGATGTTTCCACCAGGTGGAATTCCATGTTCCTGATGCTCGAGCGACTTGGCAGCAGAAAGCCACCTTGCATCAGGTGCAACTGGTAACAGACAGCGGGGCACCTCTATGGTACAATGGGGTCGAATGGGACATCCTCTCCCAAACGGTCTTTTTCCTGAGACCATTCCTGGCCGCGACGGAGACCATCAGCTCCTCCATGACCAGCATCAGTCAGGTGACCCTTCTGGTCCAGAGTTCCTTAGGAGGCTGGATGAGATTCTCCAGGGGCAGGATGGTGGCCCTGAGGGTAGGAAGCTGGGGGTCTGAGGTGGTTGTCCTGGCACAGCAGCTGAAGGCAGTGTTGATGGGACAGTTTTCTGAGCTGCTGAAGCAGGAGGAACATGTGCTGGCAACTATGTTGGACCCCAGGGTCAAGGGCAGCATGACATAGCAGACAGCAGGCTACAGGTACTGGAAATCTGTGCTGCTGGAGAGGGTCTGGCGGGCAGAGAGGGCTCTCGAGAGTGCACGTCGACAGCAGCAGCAGGACGCCCCTGTGGATGGTGTGTGTGGGGGCAGCCACCCCTTTGATCCAGTGGGATCTATCCCTGCCCCCAGCCCTAGCAGTAGCAACACCAGCAGCAGGCTGAGCAGCAGTAGCACCCCTATTGCTGGCAGCAGCTCGTGTGGCACTGCAGGGAACTCTGGGGAGTATGGGCTCATGCAGAGCAGGGAAGGCAGCGTGGCTGAGGGCAGTGGTGGAGGTGGTGCCCAAGCAGAGCTACGCGAGGGAGTGTGACAGCACCTCGGCAGCAATGGAGAGCTACCTGGAGGAGGAGCCCTAAATTGAGTCCAGCAGCGATCCCTTGGCCTACTGGGCCGGCAAGACCAACATGTGACTGGCCCTGTCCAAAGTGGCAAAGGGTATCTTGTCCTGCCTAGCCACCAGTGTCCCCAGCGAGCGGGTGTTCTCCAGGGCGGGGAACATTTGCTCCCCGCACCTCCTGAGACTGGGGGCCAAGTTGGTGGAGCAGTTGTTCTTTCTGAAGATGAACCTTTCGCTGCTGGGATTTCCCGAGCTGCCCCTGGACACAGAGTGATGGTGCAGTGGCACACACCATCCCATCCCAGGGGAAGTCTGAGGGCGGGGCTCCTCCTCAATCTGGACTCGGGCTACTGCTGCTGATGTCCCTCCCTCTGAATGCCTGGTGCCCCCCCCTCCCCCACCCCACCCCACCCACCCCTCTCTCTCTCTCTCTCTCTCTCTCTCATACTAGACGGCCTTGGCCGGCTTATCTGACTGACCTAATGATGCAGGGTGTCATTGGGAAACTGTAAGCCTGCCAGTCGGCCTCTGGCTAGACGATCTCGACCCGCCTATCTGACTGGCTTTCTCTCGCGCGCGCTGCACAGTGTTCGCCAGCGTATCCGAGTGCCCTGCCAACTTAGTTCCCAGCTTTCCCAGGGCCCATGATGCCTGTTTTCCCACCCAGGTTGCAAAGCTTGAACCCTGCCTCACTCTGCCTGCCAGTGCCTTCTGCTCATGCCACGCTGCTCGCCCACCTGCCCAGGTGGCCCTAGATCAAAGCCTGCCTCAGTGTGCCTGCCAGTGCCTTCTGCTCATGCCATGCTGTCCTCTCTCCCGCCCAGGTGGCCTAGACCAAAGCCTGCCTCAGTCTGCCTGCCTTTCGCTCATGCCACACTGCTCTCCCACCTGCCCATGTGGCCCTAGATCAAAGCCTATCTCAGTCTGCCTGCCAGTGCCTTCTGCTCATACCACGCATCCCTCCCACCCGCACAGGCAGCCTAGCCCAAAGCCTGCATCAGTCTGCCTGCCTTTCACTCATGCCACGCTGCTCGCCCGCCCTCCCGCTCGCCCATGTGGCTCTAGATCAAAGCCTATCTCAGTCAAGTCAAGTCAAGTCATATTTATTTAGCGTGGCCAAAGGCCATTGCTCAAAGTAAAATAACAGGTCAATCCAAGCTAATACATAAAAGGACAAAAGTCAAACATTCTAAGCTTACAAATTTACAGATTTCCAGAGATCAAGGGGGTACATACCAATATGCCTCGTAAGGCAAACAAATACCTCAAATGAAGAGAACCAAAACTCATAAAATACAGGGTACAACCACAACAAAACAAAACAAGACAAAAAAAACAGAACACAGCAGAATCTCCTACAACTCCTAGACTCCCTTTGGACTAACAATAATCCCAAGACAAAATTACATCAGGGGTTCCCATACCCAAGGGGCACACTTTTAATCACAAGATCAGCTTATAGAAGTATTCCCAATAGCTAGCTCTATACCACACAATTTGTACCCCGAAACTGGAGAAAGTTATTCCTCATCACAAAGGCCTGAAGGAGAAATTTGGCCACTCCTGCAGTAATCTCAGGGGAGAAATCACTCAGTAAATATTTTTCGTTCAAAAGTGGTTCTTCCTGGGAGTTTCCTTAAGAAATCCCCTAAACTGCACTCCCTTAAGGGATCGTAAAACCTACAGTGAATCAAAATATGCCCTACTGTCTTAATTTCAGCATGCCACGCTGTCCGCCCGCCCAGGTGGCCCTAAATCAAACCCTGTCTCAGTCTGCCTGCCTTCTGCTCATGACACACTGCCTGTCTGCCTGCCCTTGAAAATGCTGGGTGATGTGCCCCATGGCCCGGAAATCCTGCTGCTGCTGTCTGCTGGTCCATAGGTGCTCTGCCCTGGCCAATCCAAATGTGCCCACACAATAGTGCTGCTGCCCCCTACTGCTTTATGGGAGCTCTTCCCTGGCAAATCCTACCATCCTGGCTCCATGAGTGCTGCATACAGGCAAATCTTGTTGCTGCTGTCTCTGCTGTTCCAGGGGTTCTCTGCCCAGGCAACCCAATGTCTGCTGCTGCTCCTAATGCTGCTTCTGCTGCTGTTTGAGCCATGGGTTCTGTACCCGGGCAACTCAATGTCTGGTCTTCTCCCAGTGCTGCCTCTGCTGCAGTCTGAGCCATGGGTTTTGTACCTGGGCAACTCAAGTCTGCACTCTGCTGCTGTGATTCCCTTCCCCTGTTTTTGGATTTATTTAGAGTAGGATTAGATTGATTTAAGTTGCCTCTGGGCAATCCAAAGTCTGCTCCTGCTGTGCAAATGCTGCCTCTGGGCAATCCAATGTCTGCCCAGGCTGTGCCAATGTTGCCTCTGTGCAATCCAATGTCTGCTTCTGCTGTGCCAATGTTGCCAATGCTGCCTCTGGGCAATCAAACGTCTGCTCCTGATGTGCCAATGTTGCCAATGATGTCACTGGGCAATCAAAAGTCTTCTCATGATGTGCCAATGTTGCCAATGCTGCCTGTGGGCAAACCAAAGTCTGCTCCTGCTCTGCCAGTGCTGCCTCTGGGCAATCCAATGTCTGCTCCTGCTGTGCCAATGTTGCCAATGCTGCCTCTGGACAATCAAAAGTCTGCTCCTGCTGTGCAAATATTGCCAATGCTGCCTCTGGGGAAACCAAAGTCTGCTCCTGCTGTGCCAATGTTGCCAATTATGCCTCTGGGCAATCCAATGTCTGATCCTGCTGTGCCAATGTTGCCAATGATGCCTCTGGGCAATCCAATGTCTGATCCTGCTGTGCCAATGTTACCAATGATGCTTTTGGGGAAACCAAAGTCTGCTCCTGTTGTGCAAATGTCGCCTCTGTGCAATCCAATGTCTGCTCCAGCTGTGCTAATCTTGCCAATCATGCCTCTGGGTAATCCAATGTCTGATCCTGCCTAACCAATGTTGTCTCTGGTCAATCCAAAGTCTGCTCCTGCTGTGCCACTGCTGCCTCTGGGCAATCTCAAGTCTGTGCCTGCTGTGCCAGTGTTGCCAATAATGCCGGTGGGCAATCCAATGTCTGTTCCTGCTGTGCCAATGTTGCCAATGCTGCCTCTGGGCAAACCAAAGTCTGCTCCGGCTGTGCCAGTGCTGCCTCTGGGGAATCCAATGTCTGCTCCTGCTGTGCCAATGTTGCCAATGCTGCCTCTGGACAATCAAAAGTCTGCTCCTGCTGTGCAAATATTGCCAATGCTGCCTCTGGGGAAACCAAAGTCTGCTCCTGCTGTGCCAATGTTGCCAATTATGCCTCTGGGCAATCCAATGTCTGATCCTGCTGTGCCAATGTTGCCAATGATGCCTCTGGGCAATCCAATGTCTGATCCTGCTGTGCCAATGTTACCAATGATGCTTTTGGGGAAACCAAAGTCTGCTCCTGTTGTGCAAATGTCGCCTCTGTGCAATCCAATGTCTGCTCCAGCTGTGCTAATCTTGCCAATCATGCCTCTGGGTAATCCAATGTCTGATCCTGCCTAACCAATGTTGTCTCTGGTCAATCCAAAGTCTGCTCCTGCTGTGCCACTGCTGCCTCTGGGCAATCTCAAGTCTGTGCCTGCTGTGCCAGTGTTGCCAATAATGCCGGTGGGCAATCCAATGTCTGTTCCTGCTGTGCCAATGTTGCCAATGCTGCCTCTGGGCAAACCAAAGTCTGCTCCGGCTGTGCCAGTGCTGCCTCTGGGGAATCCAATGTCTGCTCCTGCTGTGCCAATGCTGCCTCTGGGCAAACCAAAATCTGCTGCTGGGTGGCCACATGATTCAACACTGGGCAAGGCTTGCCCAACTGGCAGAATAGCTTGTTCAGATCTGGCAAGTAGGATGCAAGCCTGCAAATTCCTGGCTGATCAGGGGTGCCAGCCACTCCAGCCCCCGGACCCACCATCAGGGTTCTGGGGCCTTCATTCCGCTTCTCGTGGGGACCCATCATGCCACCTGTCTGCAAGTGTCCCAAACCCCCACCCATGCCAGCTAGCCTGTAACGCCCTGCCAAGCAGGGGTGCAAGCCACCGAGTCCTGGCCGGGCCTCTGCCACTCCCTCACCCATGCCAGCCAGCCTGGGGTGATCCACAGAAAGGGCCCGGCTCGCATCTCTTAGGACCAACTGGCCCATGTTCAACAACTGCTCTTCACATGGAACCCTTCTCCACTACATCCTTCAAAGTGCTCGTTTGAGTATGATTGATTATTTCCTACTACCAATAGGGATGGGCGAACGCGGTTCAGAAGTTCGGAGTTCGTACCAAACTCGGTCTGTTCAGTCGACCGAACCGAACTCCCGAACCGAACTTGAATTTCAAACCAAACTGAACCGAAATGAATTTCCGAACTCCGTTCTGTTCGCCCATCCCTCGTGGCAACATACACAGAAAACCCTGGTTTTGAATGGCTGAATTCAGTTCGGAAGTTCGGAATTTGACCGAACTTGGTCTGTTTGGTCGACCGAACTGAACTTCTGAACCGAACTCGAATTTCAAACCGAACCGAACCGAATTTCTGAACTCAAATTTCAAACCAAACCGAACCGAATTTCCAAACTCCGTTCTGTTCGCCCATCCCTAACTACCACAAAGAATCTAGATCATTGCTGCTCTGGCATGGTCTAGTGGCCTCTGACATTCCCCCACCCATGCCAGCCAAGCCAGCCTGCAACGCTGGCAAAGAGGGCAAAGAGATTTCCCACTGAAGCATTCAGGGACAAATTCCATTTAAATAGAAAAAGGGGGTGGGGGGTCTAGAAAAATAGTCAATAACTCACTCCAACCTTCTCCAGAAGGATACGTATGTACATAAAGGGCAGGGGCTGAGAGGGCTGTTCTTCCACTGCACACTGACACTCTAGCCCCAGAACCCACCCTCAGGGTTCAACTACCAATGCCACATATACTGTAGTGTCTATGCCATGGGTTCTATACCCTGGCAATCCAATGTCCAATTCTGCTGCCTCTGCTGTACCATGGGTTATGTGCCTGGGCAATCCAATGTCTGCTGGTGGTGGTGGTGGTGGTGGTACTGCACGTCAGCCATTTGCTCCTCAGTCTTGTAGATGGCCATAGCTTGGATGAGTTCGCCAGAAGGCAAGGCTGGTTGAACATTACAATGGGACGGAATGGGAGATCACAGCTTGCACACTCTTTCGGCTGAGACCATTCCTGGTTGTGACTCCAGTGTGTCCACCACTCCAGATTCAGGAATCTGAACTCGACTCCCTTTAGATCGCCTGAGGGCAACTGCGATGCTCTTCTGTCACTTGGTGGGCAGTGGGTTCCCCAGGGCTCACACCGGGTGGGAACATGTCCATTGCAAAGGCCAGCCTAGTGTGCTTCCCCCTCCACCATAGTCCATGGCAGAGGGAGTGCATGGTGGCTCTGTGTCAGGGGATGGGGAGGTGAAGGGGTAACGTGGACCCAGACCCCCCCAGAAGGAGACAGGGGGCAGATGACACACCACACCACACCACACCTGCTTCCTACTCTTGACTCACTCTCGCTTCAGTCCAGCACAAAGCAAAACACACAGCCTCTTGCACTCATCCACACACTCCTTGCACACCTCAGTCAGCAGGCGTTTTCAGAATTCTTACTCTCCCAGCAGTTTGTGTTCCTCCCAATCCATTTCCATCCTACTACTACTTCTACTTCATCCATTTCTTTCCACACATTTACCTCCATCACTTCATTTGTTTATATTAGATTAGATAGATTTAGGTATTATACCCAGCATCTAGAAGGAGCCACTCCAGCTGCAAGACCCACCCTCAGGGTTCTGAGGCCATCATTCAACTCACGGGGAGCCGTCACGCGGAACCCTTCTCCAATTTGGTCTTCAAAGTTCTCTAGGTAGCACACAATCATCCTGCTGAAGTTACCAGGTAGCAACCTGTTGAATTTCACCAAGTTGACTAGAACCAGAAGGAACTTGGACTATAAACCATCATCCATCCACTGCAGGACAAACTCAGCCAGCTCTTCCTCCAGGTACATTATGTATCTTCCATCATCTTGGAGGGCCTTGAAGACGGAATGGCACTTCCCTGTCTCTTAGGACTGACTGACACATGTTCGACTGCTGTTCACATAGAACCCTTCTCCACTTTGGCCTTCAAACTTCTCCAGCCCCAGGACCCACCCTCAGGGTTCTGGGGCTTGTCATTCCACTCACAGAGAGCTGTCATTCAACAGCATCAAGAAACTGCCACTCCAGCCCTGGCACCCACCGTCAGGGTTCTGGGGCCTATGTTTCAGGCAGGGAGGGCATTCATTCCACTTCATCCAGAAGCTGCCAGCCAATCCAACCTCAGGACCCACCCTCAGGGTTCTGGGGCCTAAGTTCCAGGTTCTGCTGCCAATGCTGCCTCTTCTGTCTGTGCCATGGGTTCTGTCCAGGCAATCCAATATCCACTTTGCTGCCATTGCTACCTCTGCTGTGCCACAGGTTGTCGTTTGGTTATTATTATTCATTTGCTACTACCACCAAGATCTGCACCTTGGGTCGGCTCCACCAGGGCCCACGCACTAGGCTTCAAGGCTCACTGCAGTGGCCCTCCTCCTTCTTCAGCTCTGTTGAGTACAACCCTGGCCGGGCCTCGGTCGCTTCTCCACCCATGCCAGCCAGCCTTCAAGCAAGCTCCTGTTGGCTATTTCCTCACTGACCTCCGTGATGATGCTGGATACTTCCTCTAAAATAGCTGTCTGTGTCCAACAGGAGCAGAGCCAACTGTCCCTGCACCAAGTTAAAGATTTTCAAGGGGTAGCGAGAGCTGATCAGATGCTGCTGGAACAGTGACGCTCTCCTGGCACTGAGTGAGCCGGGGACATTTCAGAAGAAATAGTCAGGAGCCTGGGTTCCCCAGGGCTCACACTGGGTGGGGAAATGTCAATTGCAAAGGCCAGCCCAGTGTGCTTCCCCATGGTCCAAGGCAGAGGGAGTGCATGGTGGCTTGCTGCTCTGGAGGCCATGCTGGGAGCCACCCAATTGAATCCCTCACTAAACACTCCATCTGAGTGGGTGCTCTGAAGCAGTGCCACTCAGCATTGCCAGCCTGCAATGCCCATCTGAGTAGGGATGCCAGCCACCGAGCCCTGGCCGGGCCTCTGCCACTACTCCAACTGCAACACCCAGCTGAGCAGGTGTGCCAGCTACTCCAGTCCCAGGACCCACCATCAGGGTTCTGAAGCCATCATTCTGCTCACGGAGAGCCATCACATAGAACCCTTCTCCACTTCGGCCTTCAAAGTTCTCCAGCCACTCCAGCCCCAGGACCCACCTTCAGGGTTCTGGGGCCGTCATTCCACTCACAGGGAGTTGTCATTCCACCGTATCAAGAAGCAGCCACTCCAGCCCCAGGACTCACCCTCAGGGTTCTGGGGCCTACGTTCCAGGCAGGGAGGGCTGTCCATCCACGTCATCCAGAAGCGATAAGGGTGCTGCTGGTGGTGCTGCTATTGCTCAGGCTGGGGGCAGAGATAGACCCTGCTGACTGAAAGGGGTGGCTGCCCCTACTCCCACCATCCCCAAGGGTGTCCTGCTGCTGCTGCTGCTGCTGCTGCTCCCCCCTAGCAGCGATACCGCTTCTGATGATATCGGCAGCTGTTAGAGCAGGACACTTGTCCGCTGATGGAGGCGGATGACTGGCCACTTCAGTCAGGAACCCGCTGGCATCCACTGCCGCTGCCTGCCCGTTTAGCAGCACAGCGCTGTAGTATGATTTGAGGTGCCTTGCCATGGCAGTTGTGCCAAGGTTGGTGAGCATGTACCCATGCTTCACCACATTCTGACCCAAACTGCACTGCACCTCCCTGGGATCATCCACCTGCACCAACTTAAAATGAGCCCCACACAGACCAAGGATTTTTTGCCCCCTCCTGCCTTCTGGCCTGCACGACGGACAGCACTGCTGGGAGTGGAAGAACAGCACCAGACATCTCCTCCTCAGGACTAGTGTCTGCTTCGCTGTCCCCAAACAGAGTGATGTCCCTCGAAGGGGAGTATGGGGACCCTGAAGCTGATGGACTGCCCACCATGCTGCTGCCACTATCTCTGTGCCCCCTATAGCTGCTTCTGCTGCTCCTCTCCCTGCTGCCATGGCCCGTGGATCAGGCCCTGCCTCTAGGAGCCGGGGTGGGATCCACCAGCCCTGGACTGCTGGGGATCACCTCAATTATGGGGGTCGGGGACATTGGGGGCCCTAGAGGAACATCTGACCCTGAAGCACCTGCACCTGCTCCTGCAGCTGAAGCAGAGACAGCTGCAGCATCCTGGAGTGCAGGCAGGCCCTCCAGTGCCCTGTGTGGAAGTGGAGGACTCTGGCAGGAGGCACAGCCGAACCACACTCCAGCTAGTGCCACTGCTGGGAGCCTCTGAAGCATGACTACCAAAATTAGGCCTGTGCAGTTTGGTCCATGGTGATGGGATTGGGCTGCTGCTGATGCCTGCTTCCCTTCCGCTGGCATGGCACCTTCCACCTCTGCCATGTGCCCCATTGCCTGCCTTACGGACACCAGAACAGGTGGTGGCAGCTCCGAGTGTGCCAGAGACCAAAGCCCAGGCAAGATTTGACAGGTGGTTTGCTACTCACCCACATGGGGTCGCCCACATCCATATCCTGCACCCAGACACAGTCCATGCCAATCTCTATCTTGTTGGTGGGGCCACTGTCCCTGGGGTCATCCAGGAAACTCAAGTTGATGGGTTGAATGGAACATATGGGAGGGACAAAAGATGGTGGTGACACAGCTCTCGGAGGGATGTGTGGCCGGCCTGTCCAACATGGCCAAGGATCTCTTATCCTGCCTACCAATAAGTTTCCCCAGCGAGCAGGTGCTCTCTATGGTGGGGGATGTTTGCTTGCCACACCTCCTGAGACCAGAGGCCAAGTTGGTGTAGCAGTTGCTTTTCATCAAGGTGTCTGACTGCTGCTGCTGCTGCTGCTGCTGCTGCCATAGGTTCTGCTACCGGGCAATCCAATGTCTGCTGCTGCTCCACCAATGCCTGGCAGCCTAAAATGCCCGGCAAAGTAGAGGTGCAAGGCCAGCCACTGAGGCCCAAGCATTCTGGGCCTGCTGCTTGGTCTCTGACAGCCAGCCCTGGTGCCACAGGTATAACCCAGGATGCCAAGCACCAAGGCTTCCTGGTCTCTGCTGATCCTGCCATAGCAAACTGCCATGCCCCCACGGGCAGCTCCGGGGGCCAAGTGCTGTGCCTGCCTACCCAGGCAAGCAGGGGTGCCATGTGTCAAGCCTTCCTGGTCTCTGTTGCTGCTGCTGCTGGGTCTCTGATGGCCTGCCATGGCACCATGGCCCCCCTGGGGATCCCTGGAGTTCCCCAAGTCTCACGGCGGGATCGAATTCCGCCGAACATTCAGCAAGAATGAACTTTCTCGAACCGAACAACTGAACCCAAACTCGGTTTTTGAACCAAATGGTTGAACATCTGAACCACGTTCTGTTCGCACACCCTTAGACAGAACCTAAGCACAGCAGCAACAGCCCAGATTGAGGAGGAGCCCCATCCCAAGACTTCCCCTGGCATGGCATGGCATGTGCCACTGCTCCATGTCCAGGGGAAGCTAGGGGAATCCCAGCAGTGGAAGTTCGACCTATAGGAACAGTAAATGCTCCACAAATTTGGCCCCCAGTCTCAGGAGGTGCGGCAAGCAAATGTCCCCTGCCATGGAGAAGAACTGTTCGCTGGGGACACTGGTTGGTGGGCAGGAAAATATACCTTGGCCACTTTGGACAGGGCTGGCCACATGTTGGTCTTGCCGGTAGGGATGTGCAAACAGAACATGGTTTGGATGTTTGGTAGTTCAGTAGTTCTATCTAAAATTTGAGTTTGGGTTCGGTAGTTTGGTTCGAAAAAGTTCCGAACAATCGCCAGAGTTCGGGCACCCCATGGGCATGGGGTGCCCCAGGGACCACCAGGGGTGCTCATGGGGGCATGGCAGGCCATCATAAACCCAGCAGCAGCATCAGAAGACACTGGGAAGTCTTGGGGCTTGGCACCCCGCTTGCCCGGCTAGGCAGGCTCGGCGCTTGGCCCCCGGGGGTGCCCCTGGGGGCATGGAAGGCTGTCACAGGACCCAGCAGCATCAGCAAAAGAGACCGGGAAGGCAGGCGTGGCACTTGGCCCCTGGGGGTGCCCATAGGGGCATGGCTGGCCGTCACAGACCAAGCAACAGGAGCAAAGGTCGGAAAGGCCTGAGGTTTGGTGACTAGCCTGGCACCTCTACTTGGCTCATTGTAGGCTGCCAGGCATCAGTGGAGCAGCGGAAGACATTGGATTGCGCTGGTAGCAGACTCCATGGCAGTAGCGGCAGCAGCAGCAGCAGCAGACAAATACATTGATGAAAAGCAACTGCTACACCAACTTGACCCCCTGTCTCAGGAGGTGCGGCGGGAAAATGTCCCCTGACCTAGAGAACACCCACTCGCTGGGGACACTCATTGGTGGGCAGGACAAGAGACCTTTGGCCATGTTGGACAGGGATAGCCACACGTCCCTCTGAGAGCTGTGTCACCACCATCTTCTGCACCTCCCATATGTTCCATTCAACCCATCAACTTGAGCTTCCTAGATGACCTCACAGACAGCGGCCATGGACAGCAGCCTTACCAACGAGATAGAGATGAGCATGGACTGCATCCGGGTGTAGGACACGGGCGTGGGTGACCCTATGTGGGTGAGTAGCAAACCACCTGTCAAATCTTGCCTGGGCTTTGGTCTCTGGCACACTCAGAGCTGCTACCGCCTGTTCTGGTGCTTGTAAGGCAAGCAATGGGGCACGTGGCAGAGGTGGCAGGGGCCATGCCAGCAGAGAAGTGGAAGGCAGCAGCAGCAGCCCAATCCCATCATCATGCCCCAAACTGCACAGGCCTGATTTTGGGTGACAGCCTCCAGAGGCTCCCAGCAGTGGCACAAGCTGGGGTGTGGTTCGGTGGTGCCTCCTACCAGAGTCCTCCACCACCACACAAGGCACTGGAAGGCCTGCAGTACATGAGGCTGTGGCTGCCTCTGCTGCTGGAGCAGGTGCTTCTGATGTTACTCCAGGGCCTCCAGTGTCCCCCATTGTTGAGGTGATCCCCAGCAGTCTATGGCTGATGGATCCCACCCTGGTTGCTATAGACAGGGCCTAATTCTCATGCAATGGCAGCAGGGAGAGGACCCACAGAATTAGCTGCAGCTGCAGCAGCTATAGGAGGCATAGAGAGAGTGACAGCAGCATGGTGGGCAGTTCATCAGCCTCAGGGTCCCAGTACTCCCCTTCACGGGACATCATTCTGATTGGGAACAGCGAGGCAGACATTAGTCCTCAGGAGGAGATCTCTGGTGCTGTTCTTCCCCTCCCAGCAGCACTGTTAGTGGTGCTTCTGTCATCCGGTGCAGGCCAGAAGGCAGGAGGGGGAAAAAATCCTCAGTCTGGGTGCATTTTAAGTTGTTGCCAGAAGGTGGTGAAGCATGGGCAGGTGCTCATCAACCTTGGTACAACTGCCATGGTGAGGCACCTCAAGGCATGGCACAGCACTGTACTGCTAAGTGGGCAGGCAGGGGCAGTGGACACCAGCAGGTTCCCGACATCAGCGGCTAGTTGTCCACCTCCATCAACGAGCAAGTGTCCTGCTCTAACAACTGCCCATAGAAGCAGAAGCGGTATTGCTGCTAGGGGGAAGCAGCAGCAGCAGCAGCAGCGTCAGTGCACCATGGAGGAGCTGGGGTGGGGGAAGCTGCCAAATCAATTGGAACATAAGCACCGGGAAGGAAGCTGTTGTTCAACTAAAAGCCACGCACATGTTGGGGGAAAGGATTGCGCTGGATGGGAAGCCCTTGTCGGCGGTCGAGGACATGGGGTTTAGGCACCTGATTGGCTTCCTGGCCCCCCAGTTTAATCTGCCCTCGCACACCACCCTGAGTCAGGCTGCCACCACTGCCTGGCAGTCAGCAACGCCCGGCCAAGCAGGGGTGGCAGCCACCGAGTCCTGGCCAGGCCTCTGCCACTGCTCTGTTGATGCCTGGCAGCCTGAGACGCCTGGCCCTGATGGTGACTGAACCCACCACAGCATAGAGCGAGCAGAACTGGAGGTCTGCCAGCACCACCCTGAGTTTGCAGGTGGTGCCAGTCCTGTACCGGGCTTTAAAGGAGTGGGTAAGGGAGCAGCCAGAAGGGGCTGGGGGTGCCACCATCCACTTCACCACCGACCTGTGGTCAACTTGTTGAAACGTGCAGCACACCTATGTGGCAATGACTGACAATGCATCGGTGGTATGACCCAGAGGAAGTGTTTGGCAGTGGCAGGAGGGGTCCCAAAGAAGGGTATAGGTGGACCCTGCTTCAGTCAGAAGTAATGGACGCCACGGCCCCCACACTTGTCGGAACATCGAGGCACCCCTGACCACCATGGTGAGGGAGTGGGTCATGCCAGGTGTTCCCTTCACCAAGGGGTGCATAGTGATGCACAACGCGGCCAACATATCAATGGCAGTCCGCGAGGGGGGCTTCACCAGAATCCCTCCCTTCAACTGGTTTTCAGGGACGCTCCGGGCTTGGGGGAGAAGGGGATAGGTGCAGGCCCCCTTAGCTCCCTGATCGAGCGGGGGAGGAAGCTGGCCGGCAGTTTCTTTAATGATGGGCAGCGACATCCTCTGGGAGAAGCAGGCCAAGCAAGACTCCCCAGTGCACCAGCTGGTGCAGGATGTGTCCACCTGGTGGAATTCCTCCATGTTCCTGATGCTCGAGCGGCTTCTCAAGCAGAAAGCCGCCTTGCATCAGATTCAACTGGTGACGGACAGCGGGGCACCTCCAGGGAACTATGGGGTGGAATGAGAGATCCTGGAGCTCTATGGCCACTGGAAGGGTGAACTGGTGGAGAGGGTGTCATGGGTTGGTGGGTCCACACCCCCACTTTACCGGGTTTGAGTGACTCAGTTTCCCTTGCGCACAACCTGCTTGAATTAGTTTCTCTCTCTGGCTAATTCAAGTCTGCCACAGGAACAACTCCTTTGTCACTCAAGGGCCTGATCCATCCCATTTACAGACTCTTTGCTCTCTGGGTTCGCAAGAGCTTGAGGGCTCTTGTTGCTCACTTGTGTTCCAATGTTAGACACAAACACTTCTTCATAAAGATAATAAGTAAGTTTATTGATTACATAAGCAAGATAGTTGATACAGAGTGGTTACTAGAAATCAAAGGTAAATATAACACATTCCTGATCTATACTGGTTGAGTTCCTAAATCAGCATCTTACCCTATAAAGGTCTATATGTTTCTCTCAGTCCTTTGGTGTAAGCGACTGGGTCTCCAGACTTAGTTGATAGAAGAGTGAAATCATCTCTTTCAGTTCATGATCGCCAGTCTGACGGGCTGAATGATGGTGAGTGTGTTCCTGATAGTTACTGCCCCCTCTGGGGTACAACTCCTTATATCCCCCAGGAGGAAACTCCTCGTATCCCTTGAGGTTTCTAGAATTCCCTTTGTTATCATTATCAGCTTTCTCTGTGTCTTGCACGTAGGCAATGGCTGCCTGCATTAGCATATAAATGTCTCTGGCCACCTAGTCTGGCCCCCCTGTCTGGGCAATCAACAAAACTGTCTTTCCATTTCCTGGAGGTTGGTGACGTGTCACAGCTGTGATTTGGGTTTTACAGTTCTCAATTGTAGCATTACATACATGTGGAACCTTTTGCTCTACATATTTACCAGACTTGTAGTCTACATGTAGGCCCGTGTTACACGTGTGTGACCTATGGCCTATGTTCCTCCATGACAGAGGGTCTTGCAGGCAGAGAGGGCTCTGGAGAGAGTGCGTGGCAGCAGCAGCAGCAGCAGCATGCCCCTGGGGATGGTGGGAGTGGGAGCAGCCACCCCTTTCAGCCGGTGGGGTCTATCTCTGCAACCAACCCAAGCAGTAGCAGCACCAGCAGCAGCACTCCTATTGGATGTTGGTTTATCTTCCAAGTTTCTTCTGGTTCTAGTCAACTTGGTGAAGTTCAACAGGTACTACCTGGTAACCTCACCTGGAGAACTTTGAAGGCCAAAGTGGAGAAGAGTTCCATGTGACGGATCCCTGTGAGCGGCCTCAGAACCCTGATGGTGGGTCCTGGGGCTGGAGTGGCTGCTTCTAGATGACGGGTATAACACCTAATACTAATAATCACATGACATAAACTGCTCCAGAATCTGGAGGCAAAAGTGAACCTTAATGGGAAAACAATTTATCAATATAGAAGACCCTCAAAACAGATTTTCAAGTATGGAAAAGTCTCTTATTTGATGTGATTATTAGTTTTCGTATACTGCTCTGTTATACCTTTTTGGTGTTAGGGGTATAACTCCTAAATCTATCTAATCTAATCTATACAAATGAAGCGATGGAGGTAAATGTGTGGAAAGAAATGGATGAAGTAGTAGTAGTAGGAGGATGACAATGGATTGGGAGCAATACAAACTGCTGGGAGAGTGAGAATTCTGAAAACGTCTACTGACTGAGGCATGTGTGGGTGAGTGCAAGGAGTGTGTGGGTGCATGCAAGATGCTGTGTGTTGTGCTTTGTGCTGGACTGAAGAGAGAGCGAGTCAAGAGTAGGAAGCATGTGTGGTGTAGTGTGGCATCTGCCCCTGTCTCCCTCTCGGGGATCTGGTTCCACGTTACCCCTTTACCTCCCCATCCCCTGACACAGAGCCATCATGCACCATGGACCATGGTGGAGGGGGAAGCACGCTAGGCTGGCCTTTTCAATGGACTTGTCTGCTCCCAGTGTGAGCCCTGGGGAACCCACTGCCCACCAAATGACAGGAGAGTGTCACGGTTAGTCCCAGGGTGATCTAAAGGGAGTCAGGTTCAGATCCCCAAATCTGGAGTGGCGGGTATGCTGGAGTCACAGCCAGGAATGGTCTCAGCCTGAAGAGTGTGTAAGCCACGATCTCCCATTCTGCCCCATTGTAATGCTCAACCAGCCCCCGCCTGCCGACACACTCATCTCAGCTATGGCCATCTACAAGACTGAGGAGCAAATGGCTGACATGCAGTACAACCACCACCACCACCAGCAGACATTGGATTGCCCGGGCACATAACCCATGGCACAGCAGAGGCAGCAGAATTGTACATTGGATTGTTAGGGTATAGAACCCATGGCACAGACACTACAGTATAGGTGGCATTGGCGGTTGAACCCTGAGGGTGGGTTCTGGGGCTAGAGTGGCAGTGTCTGGTTGCAGTGGAAGGACAGCCCTCCCATTCCCTGCCCTTTATGTATGTACATAGCCTTCTGGAGAAGGTGAGTTATTGGCTATTTTTGTACCCACCCCCCTTTCTATTTAAATGGAATTTGTCCCTGAATGCTTGAGTGGGAAATATCTTTGCCCTCTTTGCCAGGATTGCAGGCTGGCTTGGCTGGCATGGGTGTGGGAGTAGCAGAGGCCACTAGGCCATGTCAGAGCAGCAGTGATCTTGGTGGTAAGTAGATAATAATCAATCATACTCAAAAGGGCACTTTGAAGAATGAAGTGGAAAAGGGTTCCATGTGAAGAGCAGTTGTTGAACATGGGTCGGTCGGTCCCAAGAGACACAAACCGGGCCCTTCCTGTGGATCACCTCAGACTGGCTGGCATGGGTGGGGGAGCAGCAAAGGCCTGGCCAGGGCTTGGTGACTGGCACCCCTGCTTGGCTGGGCATTGCAGGGTGGCTGGCATGGGTGGGGTTTTGGACACTTGCAGACAGGTGGAATGATGGGTCCCTGCGAGCAGTGGAATGAAGGCCCCAGAACTGTGATGGTTGGTCCTGGGGCTGGCACCCCTGCTCGGCCATGCACTTTTGGCTGGCCGGCATTGGTGGAGCAGTGGCCTGGCCAGGCTTCAATGGCTGGAACCCCTGCTCAGCCGGGCGTTGCAGGCTTGCATCCTACTCGCTGGATCTAAACAAGTTATTCTGCCAATTGGGCAAGCCTTGCCCAGTGGTGAATGATGTGGCCACCCAGTAGCAGATTCTGGTTTTCCTAGAAGCAGCATTGGCAACATTGGCACAGCACGATAATACATTGGATTGGCCAGAGACATCATTGGCAACATTGGCACAGCAGGAGTGGACTTTAGATTGCCCATAGGCATCACTTACAACATTAGCACAGCAGGATCTGACATTGGTTTGCCCAGAGGCAACATTGGCACAGCAGGATCAGACATTGGATTGCCCAGAGGCAGCATTGGCAACATTGGCACAGCAGGAGCAGACATTGGATTGCCCAGAGGCAACATTGGCACAGCAGGATCAGACATTGGATTGCCCAGAGGCAGCATTGGCAACATTGGCACAGCAGGAACAGACTTTTGGTTTGCCCAGAGACATCACTGGCAAGATTGGCACAGCAGGAGCAGACTTTAGATTGCCCAGAGCCATCACTGGCAACACTGGCACAGCAGGAGCAGACTTTTGATTACCCAGAGGCATCAATGGCAACTTTGGCACAGCAGGAACAGACTTTGGTTTGCCCATAGGCAGCATTGGCAACATTGGCACAGCAGGACCAGACACTGGATTGCTCAGAGGCAGCATAGGCACTGCAGGAGAAGACATTGGACTGCCCAGACACAGCATTGGCACAACAGGAGCAGACTTTGGTTTCCCCAGAGGCATCATTGGCAACATTGGCACAGCAGGAGCAGACTTTTGATTGCCATGAGGCATCATTGGCAACATTAGCACAGCAGGATCAGATGTTGGATTGCCCAGAGACATCATTAGCAACATTGGCACAGTACAAGCAGAATTTGGTTTGCCCAGAGACAGCATTGGCAACATTGGCACAGCAGGAGCAGACATTGTATTGCCCAGATGCAACATTGGAACAGCAGGATCAGACATTGTATTGCCCAGAGGCATCATTGGAAACATTGGCACAGCAGAAACAGACTTTGGTTGGCCCAGAGGCAGCATTGGCAACATTGGCACAGCAGGAGCAGACATTGGATTGCCCAGAGGCAGCATTGGCAACATTGGCACACCAGGAGCAGACTTTCGATTGCCCAGAGGCAGCATTGGCAACATTGGCACAGCAGGAGCAGACATTCGATTGCCCTTTGGCAGCATAGGCAACATTGGCACAGCAGGAGCAGACTTTGGTTTGCCCAGAGGCAGCATTGGCAACATTGGCACAGCAGGAGAGGTGTTTATTTTGCCCAGAGGCAGCATTGGCAACATTGGTAGAGCAGGAGCAGACACCGGATTATCCAGAAGAAGCAATGGCAATATTGGCACAGCAGGAGAAGACTTTCATTGCCCAGAGACATCATTGGCAACGTTAGCACAGCAGGATCAGACATTGGATTGCCCAGCGGCATCATTGGCATAACAGGAGCAGACTTTGGTTTTCCCAGAGGCATCATTGGCAACATTGGCACAGCAGGAGTGGACTTTAGATTTCCCAGTTGCATCATTGGCAACATTGGCAGAGCAGGAGCAGACATTGGATTTCCTAGTGGCACCGTTGGCAACATTGACACAGCAACTGCAGACACTGGATTTCCCAGAAGCAGCATTGGCACAGCAGGAGCAGACTTTGGATTGCCCAGAGGCAACATTGGCACAGCAGGAGCAGACACTGGATTGCTGGACATTGATTGATGAATCTTATCCTACTCTAAATAAATCCAAAAACAGGGAAATAGAATCACTGCAGCATAGTGCAGACATTGGATTGCTGGGTCTGAAACCTAGGCTCAGACAGCAGAGGCAGCATTGGGAGCAGCCGCAGACATTGGGTTCCCCGGGGACAGAACCCTTGGCTCAGACAGCAGAGGCGACATTGGGAGCAGCAGCAGACATTGAGTTGCTGGGTCAGAACCCTTGGATCAGACAGCAGAGGTGGGATTGGGAGTGGCAACAGGCATTGGGTTGCCTGTGTACAGAACTCATGGCTCAGACAGCAGCAGAGGCAGCATTGGGAGCAGCAGCAGACATTGGGTTGCCCGGGTACAGAACCCTTGGCTCAGACAACAGAGGCGACATTGGGAGCAGCAGCAGATATTGAGTTGCTGGGTCATAACCCTTGGATCAAACAGCAGAGGTGGGATTGGGAGCGGCAACAGACATTGGATTGCCTGGGTACAGAAACCATGGCTCAGACAGCAGCAGAAGCAGCACTGAAACCAGCAGCAGACATTGGGTTGCTGGGACAGAACCCATGGCTCAGACAGCAGCAGAGGCAGCATTGGGAGCAGCAGCAGACATTGAGTTGCCCCGGTACAGAACCCATGGCTCAGACAGCAGACGTGGCATTGGGAGTAGCAGGAGACATTGGGTTGCCCGGGTACAGAACCCATGGCTCAGACAGCAGCAAAGGCAGCATCGGGAGCAGCAGCAGACATTTGATTGCTGGGTCAGAACCCTTGGCTCAGACAGCAGAGGTAGCATTGGGAGCAACAGCCGACATTTGGTTGCCCAGGTACAGAACCCATGGCTCAGACGGTAGAAGAGACGGCATTAGGAGCAGCAGCAGACATTGGGTTTCCCCGGTACAGAACCCATGGCTCAGACAGCAGCAGAGGCAGCATTGGGAGCAGCAGCAGACATTGGGTTGCTGGGGCAGGACCCTTGGCTCAGACAGCAGTGGCGGAATTGGGAGCAGCAGCAGACATTCGGTTGCCCGGGCACAGAACCCGTGGAACAGCAGACAGTAGCAGCAGGATTTGCCTGTATGCAGCACCCATGGAGCCAGGACGGTAGGATTTGTCAGGGAAGAGCTCTCATACAGTAGCAGACAGCAGAAGCACGATTGCGTGGGTACATTTGGATTGGCCAGGGCAGAGCACCCATGAACCTGCAGACAGCAGCAGCGGGATTACCGGGCCAGCAGGGCACATCACCCAGGGTTTGTAAGGGCAGGCAGTGTGGCATAAGCAGAAGGCAGGCAGACTGAGACAGGCTTTGATTTAGGGCCGCCTGGGCAGGCAGGCAGGCAGCGTGGCATGAGCGGAAGGCACTGGCAGGTAGACTGAGGCAGGCTTTGATCTAGGGCCCCTGGGCGGGCGGGCAGCGTAGCATGAGCAGAAGGCACTGGGAGGCAGACTGAAGCAGGCTTTGGTCTAGGCTGTCTGGGCAGGTGGACGGGCAGCGTGGAATGAACAGAAGGCACTGGCAGGCAGACTGAGGCAGGCTTTGGTTTAGGGTCTGCAGGCGGGCGGGCAGCAAGGCATGAGCAGAAGGCACTGGGAGGCAGACTGAGGCAGGATTCAAGCTTTGCAAGCTTGGCAGGCAGACAGGCATCCTGGTATGAGAGGCAGAAGGGAAGGCAGGCTGGGACCTAAGTTGGTAGGGCACTTGGATAGACTGGTGAAGATTGTGCAGCGTGCAAGAGAGAGAGCCAGTCAGATAGGCGGACCGATATCATCTAGTTAGAGGTCGGTTGGCAGGCTTACAGTTTCCCAATGTCACCCTCCGTTATGAGGTCAGTCAGATAAGCAGGTCGAGACTGTCTAGTATGACAGAGAGAGACTGAGAGAGATTGGCAGGGTGGGCACGAGGCATTGGGAGGGAGGGACAGCACCTCAGCACAGCAGCAGTAGCCCTAGCCCAGATTGAGGAGGAGCCCCGTCCCAAGACTGCCCCTGTCATGGGATTGCGTGTGCCACTGCACCATCACTCCATGTCCAGAGGAAGCTCGGGGAATCCCAGCAGTAAAAGGTTCACCTTCAGGAAGAGCAACTGCTTCAGCAACTTGGCCCCCAGTCTCAGGTGGTGCGAGGAGCAAATGTCCCCCACCATGGAGAACAAACTCTCACTGAGGACACTGGTTGGTGGGCAGGACAAGATACCCTCAGCCACTTTGGACAGGGACGGCCACATGTTGGTCTTGTCAGCCCGGTTGGCCAAGGGATTGCTGATGGTCTCAATTCAGGGTTCCTCCTCCAGGTAGCTCTCCACTGCTGCTGAGGCGCTGTCACATTCCGTCACATAATTGTGCCTCGGCAGAACCTCCGCCACTGCCCTGAGCCACGCTGGCTTCCCTGCTGTGCACGGGCCCATGCTCCCCAGAGTGCCCTGCACAATCGATCGGCTGCTCCTGCTCGCTCTGGTGCTCGTGCTGCTACTGCTAGGTCTGGGGGCAGGGATAGACCTCACTGGCTCAAAGGGGTGGCTGCTCCCACTCCTACCATCCACAGGTGCATTCTGCTGCTGCTACTGGTGTGCAGTCTCGAGAGTCCTCTCTGCCCGCCGGACCCTCTCCACCAGCTCAGCCTTCCAGTACCCATAGACTGCTGTCTGCTGTGCCATGCTGCCCTTGACCCTGGGGTCCAACATAGTTGCCAGTATGTATTCCTCCCACTTCAGCAGCTCAGCAAACAGCCCCATCAGCCCTGCCTTCAGCTGCTGCTCCAGGCAAACCTCCTAAGACCCCAGCTTCCTGCCCTCAGAGCCACCATCCTGCCCCTGGAGAATCTCCTCCAGTCACCCAAGGAGACTCTGGACCAGAGGGATCACCTGGCTGATGCTAGACATGGAGGAGCTGATGGTCTCCATCACGGCCAGGAACTGTCTCAGAACAAAGACCATTTGGGAGATGACGTCCCATTCCACCCCGTTGTACCATGGAGGTGCCCCGCTGTCTGTTATCAGTTGCACCTGATACAAGGCGACTTTCTGCTCCACAAGTCGCTCGAGCATCAGAAACGTGGAATTCCACTTGGTGGAAACATCCTGCACCAGATGGTGCACTGGGGCACCTTGCTCTGCTTGCTTGGCATGGAGGAGCTTGCTTCCCTTCACGCTCCGGTTAAGAAAATCGGCCAGCTTCCTCCCCCGCTTGATCAGGGAGCTAAGGGTGCCTTCCTGACTCCCCGTCTCCCCCTGCCCAAAGCGTCCCTGATCACAAGGTGAAGGATGTGTGCGGCGCAAGGGATACTGGTGAATCCACCATCGCGGACTGCCCTCAGTATGTTCACCCCATTGTCCGTCATCGACCCACTTCCTCAACATGGCGGTCAGGGATGCCTCAATGTTTACAGAGGTGTGGGGGACAGCCATAACTTCAGCCTGAAGCAGGGTCCACCGATACCCTGCTGCCCCTGGGGCCCCTCCTGCCACTCCTAAAAGCTGCCTCTGGGTCCTGCCACCAGTGCGCCGTTACCACCAGGTATGTGTGCTGGGCATTCCTGGTGGACCCCAGGGCCGTGGTGAAGTGGACTGTGGCCACCCATCCCCTGCCAGCTGCTCCCTCACCTGCTCCTTTAGAGCCCGGTACAGGGCTGGTACCACCTGCTGACTCAGGGTGGTGCGGGATGGCAGCTGAAACTGGGGGGCCAGGAACCCAATTAGGCACTTAAACCCAATGTCCACCACCATGGAGAAGGGATGCCCATCCACAGGGATTATTTCCCCCAATAGGCATGTGGCTTTCTTCTGCAAGCTACACCGCCCTCTGCGTCCTGCAGCTGCCAACTGACTTGGCAGCTGCCCCCAGCTCCTCCATGGTTCTCTGACACTGCTGGCAAGGCTGCTGCTGCTATTCTTGGACTGCCCTCAGTATACGACTCTCCTGGGGCTTGGCCTTCCTGCTGCCCCAAGCTCCACCGACCAGCGGGCCAAGGACTGGTGAGGTTGCAGCTTGTCTGCATACGCTCCCAGCATCCTCAGCTGTCATCATTCGAGGACCACCACGACTCTCCTGGGGCTTGGCCTTCCTGCTGCCCCAAGCTCCACCGACCAGCGGG
>QEPC01012986.1:70096-95286 GCA_003113815.1 Sphenodon punctatus | reverse complement strand
GAAAGGGACAGCAGGCATCGGCCTTCTTCAGGAGAGAAATGTGAAAGGTGGGGTGTATACGTACATGTGGAGGGAGCTGGACCATGTAAGTAACGTCATTAACGCGTCGCAGCACAGGATAGGGACCTATGAATTTGGCCGCTAGTTTAGCCGATGGACGTGAGGAGGGGTAGTGTCACCAATCAACCCATACTAGGTCTCCTGGGTGAAGGGGTGATGTATCTTGTCGATGCTTGTCGGTCTGGGTTTTATATTTTTGTCGGGCCTCTTGGAGGACTCGTTTCGCTAGGGTCTGAACCTCATGGATTTGTTGCACAAGGGCTCCTGTGGCCGGCACCAAGGGCGAGGGGGTTTCTATTGTCCCGATCTGTGGGTGGTAGCCGTAAGTTACATAAAAGGGAGAGTTCCCAATGGACGCATTGGGGGCGTTATTGTAGGTAAACTCCGCCAAGGGGAGCCATCGATACCAATCGTCTTGCAGATAGTTTACATAACAACGAAGATATTGCTCCAGATTTTGGTTGACTCGTTCCACTTGACCGTTGGCCTGTGGGTGGTACACCGTCGTAGGACTTAATGTTACTTGAAGGGATCGAAACAGGGCTCTCCAAAATCGGGAGGTAAATTGCATCCCCCCATCGCTTACCATTTCTTTAGGGACTCCGTGGAGTTTGAGAACGTGGCGTACAAACAACAAAGCTGTTTTCTTAGCGGTGGGCAGGCCCTTACAGGCAATAAAGTGGCCCAATTTGGAGAAATGGTCCACTACCACTAATATGGTGGTATATTGGTGGGAGGGAGGGAACTCCACAATGAAATCCAACCCCACCCGCTGCCACGGTCCCGCAGGTACTGGACGTAGTTGAAGCAGGCCTTGCGGCCTATGACAAGGGACTTTAGTTTGGGCGCATGTGGCGCAGCTAGTCACATTTTTCTTGATGTCTTGAGTCCATGACAGCCACCAAAAGGTCCTCTGAATCATTTGCTGCGTTCGCTCGATTCCGGGGTGACCCGCCGTTGGCGCTTCGTGATGCGCCCAGAGGACCTGAGCGCGACATGAAGGGGGCACTACAATGAAGGGGGCACTACAATGAGTCCTTTCCGACGGTGGACCCCGTCTTGGATGACAACTTCGGGATCCTCCCCTATGGGGAGTTCTCGGGCAGAAGCATCGCGAAGAGCTGAAAGGGACAGAAAGGTGGCCGCTAAGGTCTTTGCAGGGAGAATGTGACCCTGAGTCATGAGTTGGCCCGGACTTTCCTTGTAGTAGCGAGACAAGTCATCGGCTAGCACTTGCAATCGTCCAGGTCAGTACTAAATCCGGAAATTGAAACGAACGAAGAACAAGGCCCACCGTGCATGGCGGGCATTAGAGATGTGAGCGGTTTGCAAGAAGGTGAGGTTCTTGTGATCAGTGACTACCGTGACCGGATGGTTCGCACCTTCGAGGTAGTGGTGCCACACCTTGAACGCCACCTTGATTGCAAGGAGTTCACAATCCAGGATGTTATAGTTTCATTCAGCAGGCGTCAATTGCCGAGAATAATACGCACAGGGCAGTAACTTCTCCGTGGCCGGGGGAGCTTGGAGTAACACGGCTCCAATAGCTTGTCCGGATGCGTCTGCTTCTACGTAAAACGGCCGGGTAAAGTCTGGATGTTGAAGCAGGGGGGCGGACGTGAAGGCTTTCTTTAAAAACTCGAAACTGAATTGTTGGTCTGTTCCCCATTGGTACAGGGCATTCTTCTTCAGAAGTTGGGTAAGGGGAGTTGTAATTTCGGTGTAGTGAGGGATGTATTGCCGGTAATAGTTTGTACTTCCCAAGAATCGTTGTAAGACTTTTACCGTTTTTGGTGGTGGCCATCTTTGCAATGCCTCGACCTTCTGCGGATCCATCATAACCCCCGTGGGGCTAATGATGAATCCTAAAAAGCTAACTGATGTGATGTGGAACAGACACTTCTCTCTTTTACAGTAGAGCCTGTGGGCTCGCAGGAGTCGCAGGACTTCTCGAACGTGTTGCACATGTTGTTCCTTCATGGACGAATAGATAAGGATGTCATCCAGGTAGGCAATGATGTACGCATCCAGGATATCTCGAAAGATATCGTTGATACAATGTTGAAAGGTTGCCGGTGCATTCGCGAGACTGAAGGGCATCACCCGATATTCGAACAATCCGTAACGTGTACGGAAGGCCATCTTCCACTCGTCTCTGGCTCGGACCCGGAGCAGGTTGTAAGCACCCCGTAGGTTGAGCTTCGTAAACACCTGGGCCCCTTGAAGGCGGTCCAAGAGTTCGGGGATGAGGGGTAACGGGTAACAATTCTTGGTGATGCTATTGAGGCCCCGGAAATCGATGCAGGGCCGGAGCCCCCCATCCTTCTTGGTGACAAAAAAGATCGGAGCCCCGGCAGGGGAATTCGAGTGGCAGATGAATCCCTAACGGAGGCTATCTTCCAAGTATTGTTGTAGGGCTCGCAGCTCCGGCTCCGCCAAGGCATAGATTCGTCCAAAAGGGGGCTTGGTCCCTGGAAGAAGTTCAATGGGACAGTCGTACGGGCATTGCGGGGGAAGCTCTAGTGCCCGGATCTTGCTAAAGACATCCTGGAAGTCGTGGTATTCTTCCGGGATCAGTTCCAGATTCTCGGTCTCCGTTAACAGAGGAGTACCAAGGGTGGCACAGCCATGCGCCTGAGGGCCCGACCGCAGACACCCCTGTGCACACTGGGGGGCCAAAAACTGGATTGTTTTTGTGGACCAAACAATGTGGGAATCATGGGCGCGGAGCNACACCCCTGTGCACACTGGGGGGCCAAAAACTGGATTGTTTTTGTGGACCAAACAATGTGGGAATCATGGGCGCGGAGCCACGAGGCACCTAAGACCACACAGAAGAGGGGGGTACCTATGAGGACAAAGGAAATAAGTTTGGTGTGCTGCCCAATGTTGCAGCGCACCAGGGAAGTGGCAGTTGTTATGGGCCCTGAGACCAGGGGGGACCCATCAATGGAGTGAATGGACTCTGGGAGGTTCTTGTCCTGGGTATGGAATCCCGGAGCATGGGCGAAATCCATGTCCATAAAATTTCTGGATGCCCCGGAATCTATAAGTGCCCAAGTTACCAAGGAGCTCCGGGGGGACACGGAGAGGGTAACGGGAACTTGAAAATGGGAATAGCCTTTAGGGTTCCGAGCAGGGTTTGTGGACTGGCTCAGAACTGAAACGGCCCCAGTCTGTCTCGGTTCCGGGCATTTCCCAGATACCGCCGGTGTAGCAGCAAGGCAGTACATTCACCTATAAAGTGTGAAGGTTCCCCGCAATAGAAGCACGAGCATGAGACGCGACGGCGTTCGCGGTCCTCCTTCGTTAATTGGCCCCGGGAAGCCCCCAGCTGCATTGGCTTGGCCTCAGGGGTTTTGGGTGTTCCTGGGAGTGGGAAGGGTTTACTAGGGAAGGTTCTCGTGTCTTGGCATCATTCCCTCCTACGTTCAGTTAACCTTTCCTCAATTTGCAATGCTAGATGAGCAATAGCCTCCCAGGACTCTGGGAGGGCTACAAGGGTGAGCTGGTCCTTAATCTCATCACACAACCCCTTACAGAACATCACCCTTAACACATTGGGCCAGTGCAATTCTAAGGCTAGCTGTTGGAACCGAGTAACATAATCCAACATATTCCCCTTGCTCTGTCGGAGGGACATAATTAGGGTTTCCGCATCTTGGGTGTGGTGAGGATGATCAAACAAGAAAGTAAATTCTTTTACAAAGTCCTCATAGGCCTCCAATAGAGGGCTATTTCCTTTTAATAATGTCGTAGCCCATTCCAGGGCGGTACCCCCTAGATTCCCGATAATAAAGGCTACTTTAATTTTATCGGAGTTATAGGTGTTAGACTGCAGAGTGAATGTAAGATCACACAGGCCCATAAATCCCTGGAACATCTGCCTATCCCCTAAGAACTTGTCCACTTGGGGGGTTCTAGGCTCCCGGGGGGCAGCCACAAGGGGAGCCGGGAGTGCCACTACTACTGGAGGGGGTGGCACAGGGGCAGCTGCCCCTTGGATCTGGTTCACTACCATAGCAATCTCACCCTGCTTAGCCTTAAGGTCCTTGACCTCCATAGCCAGAGATTGCAGAGTGGATTAATTGTTTAATTTCGCCGGCTATATCCATATTACTCAAGCCCGGGCTGGGGCCAATTAAGGGCTGGTGATTTGTGACCAGGGTGGGGGGATATGGGACACACACACACAGGTTCACTTGTGACCACGGTTTCCAGTCATGGAATGGGGGCATGTGCCCTGCAGAAAGAATGCCCGTCAGGATAGTGTGTGGGTCGCCACCTCTAATTAAAGAGAACAGACCCCTATCATCATAGGGTGAGCGACAACCAGGAAACCGTGGTACACCCTGCCACTCAGGTCTCACATACGCCAGGGGGTCAAAGGGGGGAAAAGGGAGACACGTGAGGTCTTGTGCAAAGGGCCAGGGAGGGGGAACCCCAAAGGGTAGAAGGGAGAAGGGGCACTCGCACCGGGAGGAAGGGTTACCCAGGGAGGGGAGGAACACACTCAAGGGATGCACACTCACTTGCTGCCAGAATCTCACAATCTGCAATGCTCAGGTCTCGTGAGGGAAGGTCCACATGCTCTGCAAACACGCTCAGTCACAACTTGGCTCGAGGCACTCAAAGGCAATCAACAGGGGGGCCGGTCTCTTAGAAATCACCAGCCCCGCTGTTTCTGCAGCGCTGACTTATGTACTGTGAGCCCTGCCCCTGNTAGGGAGGGAAGGTCCACACGCTCTGCAAACACGCTCAGTCACAACTTGGCTCGAGGCACTCAAAGGCAATCAACAGGGGGGCCGGTCTCTTAGAAGGGGGTTCCCGGGATAGGGGTTCTGCTGGGGGCGGGGTTAAGGCTTCCTGTGGCGCCGTGTTGTCTCACCGGGGGGGGGGTCTCCTTTGCAACTGACCCCCCCCTACAAGCCCTGTGCCTTACACCTACTTTGTTTACCACACAAAAGGAAAAATGTTTAGAGTTCAGAGGTACTCTGGATGACTCTGCAGCTCAGATATAGGCCATGGCTGCAAGGTAACCCTTAAGTTACAATCTCCTGGATTCTTAACGACCTTGACCATCATTAGGCCCTGACTCAATCAGTGAGTGTACTCATGGCTGGGATTAAGGGGTTGACGATTTATTGAATGATGAATCTGTAAAAGTGTTGGGCCTGTACAGCCCTGAAATGATTTTACTGTTGCCCAAGGAACTTGGGTTGTAAGGTAGGAGGGGATGGCTCCTCTTGTAGCCCAGGGATGGTGTAAATATTGGACAATGATCTATATTGTATGATGAACCTGTTTATCCCTTATTTTTTATTTATATATGTCTTTAGTAATTACATGTATTATTTTATTGTTTACATGAACCCAGTCGGGTCATGTATTTCAGTTCTAATGTATTGCAATGGCCTTCGGCCGCAAAAATAAACTTGACTTGACTATACAAATTATAAAGACCCCTTTTCAGAATTGTGAAACCCTTAAAATAAGTTCTCCGATTTGGGGCTCTTATATAATAAATTAATGTTTATATTCCCCCAGAAGTATCCTACTATTACAAAGATGCTGTTTGGGAACAATTGAGGGACTTACTTTACCAGGAAAATGCAAGAGACCCACATAGTATACTTTTACTAGTGGGAGACTTTAAAGCTTGAATTGCCTTGTCAGATGAGGAGGTTCTAGACCCTACTGTGACGTCCTTGCTTAGGTTTCCAGTCTGAAGATCTTTGGATATGATAGTTAATGCTCAAGGTAAAAAGATGGTTGGATTGCTGGGTGAACTGGGACTTTTGATAATTAATGGGTGTACCCCCTCAGATTTCTTCAGAGGCTATACCTATGATTCAAAGTTAAGAGTCAAGTGTTATAGACTTTGCATGTATTTCCTGGCAGGCTTTCCTCCAGATTCGAAACCTCCAGGTTATACAGTGCCCGGAGGGTAGTCATTTTCTGATCTATTTGCAGATGTGCTCTGAAGAAATCCAATCCTGCAGAGAGGAATCAGTATGTCCACCCCAAGAGAATATTCCCCTTAAATGGACTTTTTCAATGTATATAGAAATTACCTCTGTGCTGGTATCTCCAGACTGGTTGACAGTTAGTAATGAACTTCAAAGTATAGAGGACTGTACAGATCTTTATTTGGAACTGCAAAAGCTTTTTGGGCAGCTAAGAACTTATATTACTAAACCAATATCCTATATTGGGGTACCAAAGAAAAAACAGAAAATTTGGTATAATACAGAATGTAGGAGGGCAAAAAGAGTGTTGATTAAGAAAAGGAAAATTTGGTGCAGATATCACCTAGATTCAGATTGGGTTGAATTTGTTCACAGCAGAAGAAAGTATTATCAGCTCTTGAGGGGGAAAAGAAGAGAAAAGGCTGAACGTACACGGGCTGAGATTCAGGTGGAGGATAGGTGTAAGGACGCCACATAATTTTGGAAGCTAGTAAATGCTAGGAGTACAGGTAGGAAGAGCAGGAGTTACCCTCCCATCAAAGAGGAAGCCTGGAGGACTTATTATGCAGGATTATTTCACTAGATATCGTTATCCTCTACCCCTCTGTTTTACATCTTGGAGTTGGTTAAAACAGGAGGAAATAGGTTTGTTTTCACTCTGCAAGTCACAGAGGAGGAAGTTTTGCAGTCAATCACTAATCTTCACCTGGGAAAAGCCCCAGGTTGGGATGGAATTCCATGAGATTTATAAATATTATCCACTCTGGTGGGCTCCAATCCTAGCACATTTTTTCACATTAATTAATCAAACTAAGAAGGTCCCCATAGATTGGGCAAAAGCAGTTATAGTCCCCATATTCAAACAAGGGGACCCGAAGGATCCGGCCTGTTATAGGTCTATAAGTTTACTCCCTATTATCAGTAAGTTATATACTAGAACCCTCCTTGTGGCCCTGGACCAGTGGGTGTCCATAAATGATGGCTTAAATGAGGAGCAGGCAGGATTCTGCCGAAATAGATCTACGCTCCAAAACTGCTTCATGTTAACTCACCTCATAGATAAATATACGAACATCAGGCAGAGGAAGTTGTTTGTGGCCTACATAGATTTCACAAAGGCATTTGACTCGGTATCTAGCGATCTCTTGTGGGCTAAACTGGAAAAGATGGGTATGCCCACGGACCTCCTGGACCTGATTAAAGGAGTCCATGAGGGATCGAATGCTGTCATTAGGATGGATGACAAAGGGAGGCTAGCACGACCTATCCCCTTGCAGCAAGGTGTGAGGCAGGGCTGTTTACTTGCCCCCTCATTGTTTAATTTGTACTTAGATGACCTTGTTCCTATTGTGTCAGCAGCTAATACTACTCTCCCGCGGATAGGTGGGAGAGCTCTCTCAATATTGTTATACGCAGATGATATTGTATTACTCTCCCAATCCAAATTAGGACTGCAGCAGTGTCTAACAGCACTACAATGCTATTGCCAGAGGAATGATCTGACAATTAATGCTGTGAAATCAAAAGTGATGTGCTTTGGTGTGGCCCGTGTAGAATTCAAATGGAGGGTTGGGACTCAGGCTACAGCTCAGGCCAAACATTATAAATATTTGGGAATAACCTTCTCCTCATCCAAATCATGGAGAGTTAACAATGAGTTCCGGGTAGCCCAAGCCTCCCAAACTATCAGAGGATTACTTAAGCTCCATCATGCTAAGTCAGCTCCAGTTAAGCAGTTATTGAGTATATATGAGACTACGGTTACTGCCCAGCTAACATATGGAGGAGAGATGTCGTTACTAGGGTACTCACCAAGAATGGAAATACCACAAAATCAATTCCTCCAAACCCTTCTGGAAGCTCTGAAAGTGACACCTATATCTATGCTGAGGGTGGAAACAGGTGCTTTGTCTCTGTATGCTCATTTAGTATGTAAAATGCTGCTTTTTTGGTGGAAAATAACTAGGGAAGTTGTGACCCCATTAGTGAGAAGTACCTATGAGGAGCAGAAGAATCATTCAGGAGCGTGACAGTATAAATGGCTAAAATATGTTTAAAAGTTAGCTGCGGAACTGCTGCTACCTCTAGAATCAGATGGAACTCCAAGTTGGGAGATTCTGAAAGAAGAACTTAAGTGCAGAATTTTGAAATGGGCGCATGACCAAAATCTGGCCCAGCTTTCCAAAAACAAGGTCGCACTGCTCAATCCAAAGGTAAAGACCTCGGTGGGACTGGAACCCTATTTGGAACAATTAATGAATCCTAGACTCAGAAGGGTCTGGACTTTCATTTCAACTTGTATGAAACTGCAGTTGTGAAAGGAAAAAGGGATGGAATCCCATACCAAGCAAGGATTTGTAAAACATGTTTGCAGGCAATAGAGACTTTAGCCCATGTACTTTTTGATTGCCCACAAACGAGGTGCTAAGGAATACTTGGGTAATACCGCTTCTTGATCATGAACTGGGAGATAATGAGGAGAAAATGGTTTCTTTGCTTTATCTATGGACAGACAGTCAGTTAAGTCTGTTGCCATGTTTCTTTTGCTGGTTGAAAGGGAAAAAAGATGTGTACACTGTCAAGAGGTTGATACCAGCGTGGATTAGATTTCTTTTGTTCGGTGGATAGCAGAAATAGGATAACTTTGTGATATCATTTTCCGGCACCCCAAGTTTGTATGTACACGTAATATGCTTATGGGTTTTATTATGTATTGTTATTAATTTATTTAATTTTGGATTTTTAGAGTGATGCTCGCTCAGATTTTAAAAATTGTAATAGCAATGTTGCTGCAACAATAAATTTATTACATTACATTACCGGACCCCTGCAGAGTGCGACAAGTGTAACAAGCAGCAAATACCTAAACACAACCTACAGGGATCATTGCCAATTAAACCAAATAGCCCCAACACTTTGAGGAAGGCAAAAAAACTGGCAACAGTGGTCCAATTGTGTTGACCTGCCAAAAATTCCTTCCTGGCCCAACTAAGCCACCGATTTCACCACAGTGTTGATTGGGTGGGTGGGAGGGTGCTGCTTCATCCGTCATCGTCTCTTGACTGAGGAGGTGAGCAGCAATCAAAAAATTGCCACCCAACCCGGCCACAGTTGCCTAGCAACCCCGGCTGGGTGAATTGCAGAGCCGACGGCCACTCTGTTTCCTTTCCCCCGCAGGATGAACCACTACACCTGTGGGGGAGGGGGGGAAACCCCTCTCTTTCCTCCCATCCTGCCCCATTTTCCATAGGGGGAGGGGCCACGGCAAAATGGGCATTGCGGCCACAAGGGCCGTGAAGGAGCAATTATGGGCAAATGGTAATGCAGTAAACGGTAATGTGGTAAATGATAATATGTGGTGGTGTGATAAATCAATAATCCAGATGATCCGAAAAACAATAATCAGATACTGTTCAGTATCAGGGTCTTCCTGGATCTTGCCAAAATACTGAGCATCAGTGGTTTCTCGTTTCAGTTCTATGTTCAATCGCTTAGGAGAAGTACACAACAGAACATAATGGAATGATCCATTCCTTTTTACTCACTCCTAGCTCCTGAAAGTCAGAAGTTGCATCCCCTAAACCTTCTTGACTAATAGTCATCTTTGCATCTTAATATTCTGTTGACTTTTTTATTAGTGCCATATATTGAGTGCAGATATTTCTTTTGCCTTCATCAAGATGTCCAAGTTTGTTTTATGGTTAATTTAGGAATGAATAAGCTGTATGGTAGTAAAAATTCCTTCCAAAGCAAATTTTTTTTCTTTGTCAAAAATATTTTTTTCTTGGTGCCACACTGCCCTTCACTGCATTTAATTAGATCCCTCACCCATTTTAAACAGGCATGTGGGTGTGTGTGTGTGTGTCGATGTGCACACTGGTGCGGGAGATGATGGGTGGTGGGAGGTTTCAGATGGGTGCACACCGGCACACACACCCATCCCCACCATCACCCATGCATAGAGCAACCTGCCTTCTCACTGGTTGCTGGGTGGACGTGGGTGGGCCTTCATCTTCTTCAAGAGCACGCACGCATACCCACCCACCCCCACTCTCCCCCCACGGCATGTACACGGGCAGCTGTAGTATGTTTTATTTCCTGTGGATCTTTTAGTGTTTGGGATGGGGGTAGGTACATTAACTCTTATGTAATGCCATGCCATTAAGTAGCAGGAAGACAATTTAGGGTAAACAGGAGTTTGTGGACAATGGGGCAAATTTCCTAGGGAGGCTGTGAAGTCTCCTTCATTGGATGTTTAAAAATTCAGATGGTTAATGGTGGTTTAGGTTAAAGTAATTCTACGCTAGTATTACTGAATAACCCTCTTGTAGACCGTTCCAATACTTCATTGCTATAACAAAAAAGAGAGCTGATGAGCAAGGAGAGAGCGTGAACGAAAAAGAGATTTGCCTACATATCCTGAATTAACCAAAGTGGAATAATTGGAAAATTAGTTTATATGATCATGCTATAACTGTCTTCTAAGGCCACTTGCCCATGTGGGTCAGCGATTTCCCCAGTGGAGAATCTCCCCACTGGGAAACTTACGCCAAGCTCCACACGTGGGCGTGGGGCTGAAAGCATCATCAGCCGCATCCAGTGGGTTTTTTTACTCCAAATGTCAGGACTTGCAATCCAGCCCTGACATTTGGACGAAAAAAAGCCACTGGACGCAGCTGATGATCTGCGCTCATGTGTGGAACCCGGCGTAAGTTTCTCAGTCAAGAGATTCCCCGACAGGAGACTCGCTGGCCCTGGTAATGTGGGCAAGTGGCCTAACTCTTGAACATTCTGAGAATGGTTTAGGCTGAAAATTCTCTGAACAAGGGCTGCCAAGTGATTCAAATTTTCAGTCAGAATTTTCAGTTGACAGCTAACTAGCTGTTAGCTATGTTGATTTTAACTGAGTAAGCCTCCAATTAACCAACTAAATACTAGGTTACAGAATCTCAGTGCAGTTTTATAACCAATGTGCACTGGCTTTGGTTTTTATTGCTTCTATTCTACCTCTAATTGTTCTAATTATATATATATATATCTTTTAAATGAACATTTTGATAAATAATTTTTTTTTTTTTTTTAATATTTTCATCTTTTGCAATTTTTATGCTTAAAATTATAACCGTAAAAACAAAATTTTGAAAATGTCGTTAAGTGTTTCATCTTACACCTATTGGAGTCAATCCACAATTTCAACCAAGATTATTTTATCTAATGAATAAAGAATGGGAACTAAAAAGGTCTAAAACTATAGGACAGCTATTCTGTAATGAAAAATGTAAGAAAATCTATGCAATCAAAGACTCATGGGAAATATGGACATATAATTTTTTGCTTATTTGCATGTAAGGCATTCTATGTGGGTAGGTCAGTTGTTAGAAGACCATTAATGAAGGTGCAGTTCTTATTTGTCCACTGGCAGGCACCCAAGCACAAAGCTAAGAACATAAGTAGTCTCATATTGGATTAGAACAAGGAGAAGATAAATGGCCAACTGAGCCCAGCATCCTGTCTCCAATAGTGGCCACTCTCAGTTACTTTGGAGAAGCATCCAACAGGCCATAATGGAGTGATCCATACCCAGCTGTTCACCCCAGCTCCTGACATTCAAAAGCTATGTTGACCAGCCTACTTGCCTAATAGCCATTAATAGACTATCCTCCAAAAAATTTCCAATCCTTTTTTAAACCCAGCAATTCTACTGGCCTTGACCACTCCTGACTGAGACCAGCCTGCTCCTCCACCACCACCTGGTGATGCCCACTACTGCTGCTGCTGCTGCCAAAACCGCTCTCTTTCTCTCTCTCTAGCACACCCACACATACAAGTCCTGCCCCTCTTGGGGTGCTGTCTGCAAGTTGATATCCTGGCATGTCTTGGGGTACTACTACCAGTGCTGGTGCTGCTCATGCCTGCCTTCCCACCTGCCTACCAGCCTGCCCGCCTGCCTGCCGCCTGCCTTCTCTTCACTGCTGCTGCTGTTGGTTGTGGGAGGGATGAAAGATGGGACAGGCCAGATTTGTCTGGTAACAAATATAATGTTTACTTAAAATTTAAAAACAACATTTTAACAGTTAACAAAACATATGAAAGAACACTTAAAGATTTTTTTAAAAGTCATGGATCAACAGTGTCCTCTCCCTCTGGCACTCTGGGAAAGTGGGGCAGCGGTCCAACAGGAATTGGTGGCGGGACCTGTGGAACCTGTAGTCTGTGCCTTTTTGCTGCCTCAAGCACAGCAGTCATCATCTCCTGCCACTCTATTAGGGATGCCCAATGCCTCCAAGATCTCATGTTGCTTGCGGAGACACTTGGAGTAGGATATCGCCTGGTGCTCCCGTCTCTGAACAGCCCTCCAATGCTGGCACAGATCTTTTCTGAGGGCCTTCGCAGATGCTTCAAAGCCCCTCCAAAAGGCCTGGGTCGAAGCATCTAAGGCCCCCCAAAATCCTTTACACCAGGGTCATCAATGTTGCCTTCTTCTATGGCAGGTTGTGCTGCTGCTTGAGGAGCAGCTGGGGAACTGGAAGATGTGTAGGAGGAAAGATGCCTCCATCGACAGGATCGGGATCTCCCCCATCCCGGATCTTCCCGCTGTCTGCTGCATTTTCTGGCAACCTCATCATGCCTGCTCCACTCCACCACAATTTTGTGGATCTTTTCCAAGTGACCGATGAGCCCTGACATCATGTGCCCTTCTCACAATGTTCTTGTTGCAAACCTTAAAAACATAAGAAGTGCCATACTGGACTCCATCAAGCCCTGCAATCCTGTCTCCACAAGCAGCCAATCTCTGTCTCTATTCACTAGTACCTCATAATGACCAATCCATTCCCTGTTGTTCCAGCCTCCACTATCACTTTGAATCTAGAAAATCTGCTTTCTGGCTCCTGGAAGTTACCACCTCCATACATCAAAGCATGTCTTCTTCTGCCTTCTTCTGGGCAACCTTGCAGGAGCAGCAGCAGCAGCAGCAGCAGCGCCCTCTCTGAAGCAAGAACACATAGCACCTACATAATATTATGCACTTATGGTGATGCCTCCTATCCTTCCCAGTCCAATATCCTTTCTCCCACTCAAACTGGATGGTGTTGCTGCCTCCTTACCTCTTTCCCTTTCTCCCATGTACATCCAAGGGCAAGATACAGCATGTGAAGCATCCTTCACGCTGCTCCTCCCACCTCTGTTGCAGCATGGTGCAGTTCTAATATAAAGGAGGGGTGAGGATTGGAGGAACCCTTTTTTCTCCCAAGGGCCACTTTGAAAAGTACAAGCTCTGAGGGCCACAACAACATGGGCATATGTATGCACACAAGAGGAGGGGAGAGAGATCAGTGCCACAGATTCATGATCTGACACTGTGGACCTTCTACTTCTTACCATGCCCCTTATAATCAGTGAGCAGTCCCCCACCCACCCCCAACTCCCCCTGCCCTCATCTCCACTGCCTTGCCCTGAGCTTGGTGTTTCAGTGCTAGGGGGCAGGTAGGAACTAGGAACAAAGGGTGAGATCCAGGAACTAGAAAAGAAGGGTGAGATCCAGGAACTGAAGGGGCCAGGCCACATAAATATGTCTCGAAGCCAAATTTGGGGCCCCAGGCCTGAGCTTTCCCACCCCTGTAAACAACGTGACTCACCTTTCCTCTTTCCCTTCTCCCACCTACAGCATGTGAAGCATCCTCCTTCATGCTGCTCCCCACACCTCCACTGCATGGTGCAGCTCTAAACAACACTCTACTTGTTCTTCCCTACCTAGAATTCCTCTAACTTCTAAGAATGAATAAATAAATAAATAAATAAATAAAATCAAATAGAAAGAAAGAAAGAAAGAAATTTTACAAACCTCCTGTGTGCTGCTGCTGTGGATGAGGATGAGCCCACGTCCACCTCTTCTTGAACTGCAACATCTTCCTCTTCACCTCCATGGCTTATTGCCTCTGCCCCCCCCACCAGCGGGGGTGGACAGCAGCAGGCCCTTTCCCGCACCTGCCCAGGAGGGGGGCAGGATGGCTGCACTGTTCCCCACCTCGGGGTTTGCAGGACCCCGAGGCGGGAAAAGAAGTGGCTGCACGGTGGGGGCAGGAAGCTAGAACCCCGACTAAGCAACCCCAGTGGGCACTGATGGGGCAAATAGAGTCACATGGGCCCCGCCCAACTGGGCGGGACTCATATTCAGCTTCAGCAACCCCATCCCCAGTTGCAGGCTAGACCCTAACAGAGCCTATAGTGGACCCGACTGAGCAGGATGACAAAAAAGAGAGGGAATGGTTCAAATGCCCCAAAGCCGAAAGGAACTGGTCCAACTGGACCGCAGCCTTCTTCATATACCAAGGGGTCATGATACAGGCATACCCCAGTCGGGCCGCCAATCTCCTCAAGTATGCCAACATAGTGCAACATGCATATGAGGTGGGTGCTTTCGGGGCGTGGCTGCGGTACGATGAGGCATTCTGGCCTCAAGCAGCGTACACCCTGGGACTTCAGTGGGACGTACATGCTAATGACCTCTGGCTCAATTGTATGAGCAGGACGGGCAATGCCCCTAGGTCAGATAGCGGCCATCTGCTGGCAAAGGGGGGGGGGACATCTGCCTCTGATTCCTTTCATGAGGAAGGAAGAAAAGCGTTCGGCACCTCTGTGGGCAGTGCTGGAACTTCAGCCAATCCGGAAGATGTTCCCACACAGCTTGCAGGTTTTGCCACACCTGCCCCACTTGCTTGGAGCACCATGCAGCCTCTGTGTGCCCCCGTGCAAGATCTGGGGCCAAGGGGAGACCCACCCCTGGGGGAACAGGAAAGGGAGGGCAAGGAGACGGCAACCCGAGCTGCCTTGCTAAGAGCCCCAACTCCAGTTAAGGCCAATCAGTTAGAACTGGCCCTCCAGGAGCACCCTGACCGGGAGGTAGTGAATGAAGTTATTACTGGTTTTAGATGGGGTTTTAAGATTCTGACATTCGAAGTCCAGCAGCAGCGAGTAGCCCCCAATCTGAAGTCGGTGGTTGGGAGGGAACAGGTGGTTCAGGCAAAAGTCAATAAAGAGCTGGCATGAGCCCAGGCAACCCTGGAACTGCTGCCACCATTGGTGTGGAGCCTTGGGTCGTAGAGCTGTACGCCGCCATTCAGGGATTCCTGGCTCCACGAACAAGGGCTGCCTATGACAGAGTCTTCTGGAAATTCCAACAATACCAGTTGTCACAAGGGTGGGAGCGGGGCTTCCCGATTCCAGATCCTTGGATGCTCCAATTTGCGCTTCATCTGAGGCAAAGGGGGGCAGACCCAGGCACCATAGCTGGTAAACTGTCAGCACTCAGGTTCATGAGCAACCTCATGGGGCACCCCTCTCAGGACAAGGTTTTTTTGCTAGGAGACTACTAGAGAGCTGGCCCAGGGAGCAAGGCTGCACCCTGGACCAGAGGACCCCCATTACACCGACTTTGCTGCTGGACATGCACGGGATTCTTCCTCACATTTGTTTTGATAGTTATGAGGTTGCATTGTTTAATTTGTTTAAGCTAGCATTCTTCAGGACTTTTCGTGTGAGCAAACTCATAGCCGAATCAGCCAGGGACACCACAGGTAGGGTGCTTCTGCTCAGCAATGTCAGCATCGAGCTGACGGCCATAGCCTTGTGCATTCGCCACTCAAAAACTGACCATAGAGGGAGAGGGCAGGTGGTCAGGCTGAAAAGGGCTTCTATGCCTGGGTTATGCCCAGTTCAGGCGATCAAGGCATACCTCGTGGCATGATCTTCGACACTCGGCCTCCTTTTGGGGCATTCTGGGGGTGGGAACGTCACGAGATACCAATTTTCGGCAGTCCTTAGGACTGCATTGTCTTTCCTGGGTCTGCTGGCAGCGGCGTATGGAACCCATTAACTCCACATAGGAGCTGCCAGTTTTGCGGCAGCGGCCGGCATGTCAGAACAGGGCATATGGGCACTGGGTCGCTGGCATTCGGGGGCTTTGCGGGCCTATGTTCAACACGCCCCCTCCCACAACCAATCCTATTTCTCATCTTGCTACCTCAGGTATTCCCCCACATCACCAGAAACAGGTCTGGATTATCAGCCACAGAATGGTGTGCTGGGCGGGCAAAGCGGCAGCCCAGACTGGGTGGGGAACACAGCTGGGGTTGTCAGCGCAAGCAGAGATATGCTGGAAAGGCTGTAGCAGTATGAGGTGGCACCAACTCCTGCCAGGAGCATTAAGTGGGTCCCCCGCTCGATGTCCTCGTTCTACACCTGGGCGTGAATAATATACCCCACCTCATTGGCATCCAACTGATCAGGAGCATCAAAAGGGACATGTGGGAGATCAAGAAGCTTTCCCCATCTGTCTTAAAATTGCGGGTTCTTTTGGATCAGTTCAGTGATGACAGACAAATGGGTGCCAAACAAAGCTGTTTTATTAAATATTAGGATAAAGTATAATGTTAAAAACAATAACCCCAATGAATACAGCAAGTAAAAGAGACTTCTCACACATCCCTTTGTGCACGCCGGGGAACTCCAACAACAGCTGCGAGATGATCCCCAGGTGGGCCCCAGGTTCTGCTGCTCCCCTCGGCACGTCTGCAAAGTGGCCAGCAGTGAAGTTCCAATGTGGGTTTCTGGTGCCTTTGTTTTTATTAACTTCACAAATCCACTATGCAACACACTGCACATGTGCTAAACTTAACTATTGCAGCTGTGTTTTTCCTTAGCCTGAGTCATTCTCAGCTTCCAATTAGGAAAACTTCTCTTACTATCAGGCCAGACCTCTGATAAGGGCTTCCCAAACATTACAGTTCTAATGGGCCTTGACATTCTGCACAACAGTTACCATGGGATACAGAGAAAGTTGCCAAAGAGGCATGCATAGGACACATGTAAAACAAGATGGATTCTACAGCATACGCAGGCCAAATAAGAAATATAAGTGCCCACTACCTGGCTCTGCTGGTGTACAATGGTGTTCCGCAATCTTTCACTCCACTTCACCCTGGACAGTTGCATTCTTTTTAACTGAGGCCTGTAGTCCTTGTTTACATTTGTCCAAACTATACCCCATTGTAGTGAAATTGTGTGTTCTTTGGATCAATTCAGTGAATACTCAAGCAAATGGGGTCAAGAAAGCTGATTTATTATCTACAGCATAAAAGTAAAAGTAAATACAAACAGTAAAAGCAAGCTCTCCGCATCCCTTTGTGCAATCCAGAAACTCCAATCACAGCTGCGGGAGGATCCTCGGGTGGGCCCCAGGTTCTGCTGCGCCCACTCTAGCACATCTGCCAAGCGGCCAGCATTGAAGTCTGTCTACCTTAATCACTATACTTTATAGTATTCTGGTGTCACACACTCACTCTACTAATCATGTGCATGTGTGACCAATTATATAATCCGCTATGCAACCCACTGCGCATGTGCTAGATTTACGAGCTGCAGCTGGCCTGGGTCATCCCTAGCTCCACATTAATAACATTGATAAGGGAGCTTCTCACACATTCCAGTTCTAGTTCGGCCTTGGCCTTCTAAACAACAAGAAAGTTGCCAAAGAGGCTTACATAAAATACACTCATTGCATGAACTGAGTTGCCAGTTCTCAATTTATATGCTTTTACACAGATGTCAATCAAAATGGATTCTATAACATATCCAGGTCAATATAAGATGTATAAATGCCCACTAATCTGGCACCACCGGTGTACAAGAGTCTTCTCACAATCTTTTCACTACACCCATCTTGTGCTATAGCCCATGCCTTAGTGCCCGCCTCCCCCAAGTGGCCAGATTTTTCATGTGCCCATTGGCATAGGAGATGGAGATCATCCTCCATCTCTCCCAATGTGTCATTAGGGGCTTCCACCCCTTGGAGCTGGACCATCTGAGCCATAGCACTGTTGTATTGAGTAGTTGGGGAGTGGTCCCTGGTGTGGGCATTGACATGATACACTGTCACAGGAATTTTCCTGGCAATCTCAATTATCTGTTTCCATAGACCATCCCCCCACAAGGGCTTGCCATGGATTAACCAATTATCTTGTTCCCATTTGGGGGCCCAAAATGTCAGTCCATTTGCAATGGCTCATGAGTCTGTATACAAATGTATTTTGGGTTGGGACATCTCCAGTGCATTCTGAAAGGCCATAGCCACAGTCATCAATTGCGCATATTGGCTAGAGTGTCCCTTCTCATGCTGAATCAAGACAGTGACCTTAGCTGGTTGTAAAGCAGCTGCCTTCCCCCTTAAGGTAGTTTGCCGAGCTATCTGTGAGCCAAGCATAACATTTGTCCCCCTCTGGCAACTGCTCGAAGGGAACTCCCCACTCGGTTATCGCGGGAAGGGGCTCCACAGGCTGAAATGTGGGAGCAGTAGGGTCCTGTGGTAAGTCCGCTACCCATTAGGGATGGGCAAACAGAACCGAGTTCAGAAATTCAGTTCGGTTCAAAAATCGAATTTGGTTTGGAAGTTCGGTTCAGTCGACCAACTATTCGAGTTCAATCCAAACTCCGAAGTTCCAAACAGAGTTCAGAAATTCAAACCCCATTGAACTAAATAGAATATTATCTTTTATGGATGGGCGAACAGAACCGAGTTCGGGAATTCGGTTTGGTTAGAAAATCGAGTTTGGTTCGGAAGTCTGGTTTGGTTGACCAAACTGGTCGAGTTCGGTCCGAACTCCGAGCTTCCGAACCGCGTTCGCCCATCCCTACTACCCGTTCATGGATGCACCCCCCACCCGCTTCCCTCCTGTCACTCTTTCAGATATGTACCATTTCCATTTAACAATGGATGCCTGCTGGGCCCTTCCCACCCGGTGGGTCTGGGAAGCATCCATTACCCAAGGAAGGATAAGGATGCTAAGCTGGAGAACAACTTCATTGTTCTCAGTTAGGTGCTAAGTTTCCACTAGAGCCCATTAACAGGCAAGCAATTGTTTTTCAAAGGGGGTGTATCTTGTGAATGGATCAGGGAGCTTACGTGACCAAAATCCCAAAGGTACGCATCATCTGGGCTGAGTCTCCCACCATCTCCATGCTGCAACTTCTCCCACAAGGGACACCTGTAGCTTAAAAGGGCATCCTGGTATTACTGGGCCCAGAGGGGTGGCATATGCAATGGCAGTCTTTGCTTGACAAAAAGCTTCCTGCTGTGCTTTCCCCCACTCAAACTTGGCTTTCTTTCTAGTCACAGCATAGATAGACCGCAATATTACTGTTAGGTGGGGGATATGTTGTCTCCAATACCCCAACGATCCTACAAACACCTGTGCCTCAGTTTTGGAGGTTGGGACCTTTGCCTGTGTTATGGTATCTTTAGCTTTCTGTGGAATTTGTCTCTCAGCTCCTGCCCACTGAATTCCCAGAAATATTACTTCTTGTGCAGGTCCTTGAATCTTTTTTGGATTAACCTCCCACCCTCTGGCTCGCATTCATTCTGCCACTTCACTTAAAGCCTCTGCCACCTGCTGTTTACTATGCCCTTCCAGCAAAATGTCATCAATGCAATGAATTACCAGTACCTCAGGGGCCACAGAGCATGTTTTCAAATCCCGAGACACCATCCGATGACATAGGGCGGGGCTATGTAAATAGCCCTGGGGTAGATGTAAAAAAGTGTACTGTCTCCCTTCCCAGGTAAAAGCAAATTAGTCTTGTGATTCCTTGACAAAAGGGATTGAGAAAAAGGCATTAGCAAGATCTAACACAGCATACCAGGTGCCTGTGAATAATCAATCAATCATTTATTGCGTGGACTAAGCCATTGCAGTCAAACATAGAAGACAACCCCCAAAAGGGGGTAAACAAGCAAATTTAAAACATAGTACAAAAAAAGTTAAGAACCCAAGTCCTAATTATAAATACATCTAGAGCATTCCCCAATACAAACATAAACCCCAAATGGCATGGTTTCCTTGATGTAGCCATAACAATAAATCCTGACAAAATAGACACAATGGCTATTTAAACTGGCATACGAAGACAATTCAACCAAGGGAACTATAATTCCAGGATTATCTGTATGACCTGTATAACTACAGACATGTAAGCAAAGGTGCCTGTGTGTTTTTCAATCCGTTCAATCAAACTGACCATGTTAGGAACTGCTGCAGCCAAAGGTGGAGCATGCTTATTCAACTGACGGTAATCAATAGTCATACGCAAACTCCCATCAGGTTTCTTCACTGGCCAAACTGGGATATTAAATGGGGAGACTGATGGTCTAATAATACCAGCCTCCTCCAAGCCTTTAATTGTCTGTGAATCTCAGCATGTCCCCCTGGGAGGCGATACTGCCGTACCACTATGGGCTCCTTGGGAGGGGAAATGCAAAGAGGAGTCCACTTAGCATCCCCCACCACAACTGTCCTCACCCCAAAGGTGAATTTTCCGGTGGGAAGCTGCACTTCCCTGCCATGCAACATATTCATTCCCAGAATGTACTCAGGGACAGCAGTGATCAACACATCTGCCCAGGAGGGAGGGTAACCCCCAATGACCAATCACACCTTTGTCCATGTGGTCTCATTCTCCCCCGCTCCAAAAGCACTCACCACCATCCGTTGCTGCCCCACATGTTTATGAGGCTTTCCATGTATTAATGAGATTTCTGCCCCAGTGTCTATTAGGGCCATCACCGTTTGTCTGTGACCAGAGCCCCAATATATTGTCAGTGGGACATGGGATCTCAGGTCGCCTTGGGAAGACGTCTTTATTGGCCTTACCATGGCAACCCGACCACTCCATCATTCGGGCTTGGGCACCTGCCATGCTGACAGGTCAGGATACAAGGTGAAAGAAAACGTATCTTGCACCTCCACTTTATCTTTTACTTTCACCTTTCCCTTACATTTCTCTTTGTACAAAGCATATAAATCAGAGGTAGGAATGCCATCTATTTGGGTCTTTGACACACCAGCTTTCAACAAGACAATGAACATTTCTTTATGAATTACTTTTGCTTTTTGTACAGTTTTGCTGCTCTCTACTGGTTCATTCTTTTGTTGCCGAGCAACCCGAGCATGGACTTTACTTTCCTCGATATCACCTAGCTGTCCCATTAACAGCACCATGTCCTCCACTGTACACCCCTGTGGCAGCCCCAGAAGGGCTATCAGGGCCCCCCTCAAATGGGGCGGCCCAGCTTTCATTAATCTTGTCTGCATTCCTGCCGTGAAAGGCTCTCTATCTGGCCCATCAAAGTTATTTGAATAAATTCCTATCTGGGCAGCCAAATGATGCAGCCTTGCCCCCCCCCACCGTACCCCCCCTTACACGGTTTTCCAACGCTCTATGCTGTCATCCTCCCAATCCATGAGCTCAGGAAAGTGAGCTTGCACTGTCTGCTATACCCAGTGTGGAAGCCTATGAGCTAGGCCAGAAAATTTAGTCAAAGAAGAAGGAAACAGATCCTTCTGGGTAAGAAAAGGGAATGAGCTGAGCAGAGTTAGGAAATTTTCCAGTACACATAATAGCTTTTGCTAAGACACTGAAACTGCAAGTTCCCATTTTTTTCAAGATCTTATCATTAACCTTGAGCTTTGGTTCAGAACTGCATATCTTTAGGGTACAGAAGGAGGTGGGAAAAGAGTTTTTAATGTAAACTGTCTAGGCAGCAGTTTTTTCTCTCTTGGCACAGCTGACTATTGTTGCTTGTTGTAACTTGATGTGTCTATAAATATATGTTAGGATTCTGCTTGGGGCAGAGAGCTCTGACTTGAGAGGGGAAATCCTGTCTGTTGAGCTACTCTCCTGGCAATTGCTAGTTAACAATAAAAGTATATCTGACAGGCTCTTATAGAACACAGAGTATGGTTTGATTTCTTCCACAGTTCTTCGGTGCCGTGACTCGAATAGGTAAGTGCCCGGCCAGTTCCTGGAAGGCTGCAGACCGTCTCCCTCCCAAAACCCTACCACCACACCAAGGTAAGAGACCTTTTGAAATCTCTGAAGGGGTTTTGGTGAAGTACTGGCTGTGGAGCCAGGAGACCTGATCATTAGGCGACGCTATCCGAACTTGTGAAATAAAATCTGTCAGACATATTAAAGGGGTAAGGACGAGACTGATATAAGGAGAAAAGAGAAAAAATCCTGAAGGAGAGGATTTTGGAAGACTGGGAAGTGTGACTTGAAATTATAACCACTGACCAGGTCTAGGACTTAAACCAAGTCTAGCTGCTCCAAGGTTGTTCATCAGAGCAGTTTTGAAAGCAAGGGGGCTTGGTGGAACCCAGTGACCCAGTGGGAGTGAGTGTGAATAAAATCTTCCTATTCCCTATTCCGTGGTTATGAGCCTGACACCACAGTTGGAGATGCAGTTGGACTATGCCTTTGGCATGTGTCTCATATGCTCCTTGTAGGTGGAAGGACTCCCTCGATAAGACTTTCCTGTGTGATTGAGTCCATATGAATTGAGAAGAATGGGGGATGGTGGGTCAAAGGAGGTCCCCGTCCCACCAAAAGGAAGCCCAGCCTGGTATATGTATACACACTATGGCCAGAAGACATGTAGATTTTTGGATAAGTGGAATGGGTATACCAAAGATGATTCTGATAAGCAGTTCCCTCAGATTGGCACTTTTGATCTAGATAAAATTGTACATCTCTGCGGAGCCCTAGAGTCACGAGGCAGTAAATTGCCACAGACTCAATAGGATGTGTATCTTGATTGGTATGAAGAAACTTCCAAAAGACAACAGGAATCCTGGGTGAGGAGTCTTAAAGACTCCCAAGAAAAATTAAAAACTCAAATTAAAGAACTAAAGACTCATTGTAAACCTGGCCGGGTCAGTTCACCTTGCTGGTTGCCTGGCAGCGACGCTGCGTGCTTTGTCCCTGGCTGGGAATCTTTTTGCTTGATTCCGGTCGGTGGTTGCCATTCAGACGTTATTTTTTTTTGTTTCCCAATGGGAATCGCTTTGACCATGCTTTTGGAGATGGTCCGGGCTGGAGCTTCAGAAGGGTGATTGATTTTGACCCCTGGTGGGGATTGACTGTGGTGAACATCTGGCTCCCGCCGAACAGACGTTTAGGGCACTTTGGCCCCGTCGCGGGATTAACCGTGGTTCACTGTGGTTGACTGTGATCTCGTAATGTCTGAAATCACCCATTGTGCACAGCACTCATACACACCAACACGCATGAGATCATTGATGCAGACACACCTTACACAACATACTCCCCCCACACATTCACTCACTCACATGTCACATTTGCAGTTGCATACACTTTTGAACCAATAACACTTAGCTTTCCATGAGGACTTCACTTCACAGGAGGCAGCTCTGTCTGCCTCTGATCGCCAGTGCCTCCTCTTCCTAGAGCTGAGGATCCTCATCATCTGAGACTGTCTGTCAGAGTTCCATGTCCTCCCAGCACAGCACAGCACAGCACAGCACAGCACAGCACCACCCACCCAATCCTCTAAACTTGGCCTTTCCGTTGAGGCCTTGACTGAAGCCTTGGACTTGGGTTTTGTGTCAGTGCGTGCAGATGCGAGAAGAAGAACTTCTTCCAAGTCAGTGATCCAAGTCAGTACTCCGAATATATGGGTGGTGGAAAATGAAAGGAAATCAAAGATGACAAATTTTAATGATGACTAGAAGAGGACAACACTGCCATGTTGCCACCTCCTAAGTAATAAACCAGTACCTTCTATGTATATGGGCACACGCAGTGCCAACACTGGCATAGTGAGTGCTTACCTTCTCAATGCTCCTATACGCCCTCGCATATGTCATCTTCCAGATCACAGCCCTGACATTGTAGTGCCAATGCGTCTTTAGTTAGTTGCAAAATTTCCTCGTCAGTGGCTTTTAGAAAGTCCTTTGTAATTTGTGGAAGATAGGCCCTGTTCATACGTATCAATGCAAGTCGCTCAAGATTTGCACTTGATAGGCTGGTTCTTTTATTACCCACAATAGCACCAGCACAGCTGAATAGACGTTCAGATGGCACACTACTAGGGGGACATCCAAGGTGGGATACTGAAAGATTATACAGTGCAGGCCAAGTGTCTTTATTTTCATTCCAAAAAATGAGCAGATCAGTACTCATGCCAACCACCGCTGCAGACATCAGGTACTGGTCGTACATGTCTTCTGCTGCTGCTAGTGTCATAGGTCAGTGCAGAGGATCAGTTCTTCTTTGTCTACACAGTGAACAATCTGATGCAAGGAGGCCATATTTCACAAAAGTAGACCAAACTGAAGAAGCATGCTCTTGTGGGTTGTCTTCCGCACTGCTGTCAGTATTATCGTCTTCCATGTCAATATCTTTGTTTCCTTGATTATTGCCCACCAGCCTCGATGCAATTTCATGGTGTGCATCTACTGCCGATGCATTCCCACCCAAGATCTTGTTTACCCTCTTGAATCGTGGGGTCCAGAGCTGTGGACCTCCGGTAGTGATTGAACACTAATCAGTAGGGATGGGCGAACAGATCTTGGTTCGGGTTCGTCTGTTCGGTTTGGTGGCATTAAGTTCGGCCGTTCGGGTTCGGCCATTTGGTTCATTCGCCGGGTTCTGGTTCAGCCATTCGAGAAATGTTTTTATATGTTTTTTTGGTTTTGTTTTGTTTTTATATGGTGTTTTAATTTGATTTTATATGTTTTTTTGTTGTTTATTTGGTTTTTTTGTGTTTATGTTTTTTTAATTTAAGTTTTTAATCTAATATTATATATATTTATCTACACTAAATCTAACTGCTATTAACTATTCTAAATGCTATGAACTAAATAGATTATCTAATAAGTACACAGGCCTACTCCTACAAACACTAATATTAAATCACTAACGCTATCTCTATCACTAAGCTAACTCCTACAACTCTCTACTATCCCTAATCTATCTATCTATCTTATATATGGGATGGGGGGGAATCACAAACAACACAAGGAGGGGTAAAAACTGAAATGAAACCTAAATCAATCTAACAATCCTACTCTAAATGAAAAAAAAACAGGGGAAGGGAAGGGAATCTGGGATGGAATATATGAGAGAGTGAAAGGATTAAATGGAGGGAAGAAGGAAGATTGAACACAGGGAAGGGTAATAACACCTAAATTTATCTAATATAATCTAAATAAATGATAATATGGAGGTAAATGGGTTGGATGGGTGAAATAGGAGGAGAATGGCAATGGATTAGGAATAGGAAGGAACAAAAACTGCTGGGAGAGAGGG
>QEPC01012986.1:32329-53428 GCA_003113815.1 Sphenodon punctatus | reverse complement strand
ATTCGAGTTCGGTTCGACCGTTCGGTTCGGTTGACCGAACTATTCGAGTTCGGTCCGAACTCCGAACTTCCGAACCGCGTTCGCCCATCCCTAATATGCACACCCCGGGGTGTGTGTGTGTGTGCATGATGTGTGTGTGTGTGTGTGCATGTGCACACACTCACGCACTGTGCATGCCGCAAGCCCCACAGGAAAATGATGGGGTTCAAACAGAGAACCCCAGTGGGGTTCTGAAACAGCTCCTAAAAGAGCTCTGAATAAAAAAGTACCTCCTTGCCCTTCCTGTTGGAATGGGGTTGAAGGAGGGAATACAAATTCAATCCTTGGTGGCCGGCAGACACACAAGTGGTGGATGAATAATATATCATCTGTAATAAAAAATACATGGGAATGGGAAGGAAGTAGTACTACTTCTGTACTACTTTTCCCTGGTGGTGTCGTCGGACTGGGAATGTTGCCATGCTGCAGTTTAAGCACAAACCAAGGGCTGCTGCTGCAAGCTCGTCAATGCCACCACTGACTGATTTGCAGGCTGATAGAATTGCGTGAATCTTGTCATGATGGACACAGGTGCAGGGGAGTGAAGGTAGCAGGAGATGATATCCACTGGGCTGGGCAATCAGACATAATTAGGCCCCACGTCAAGGGTATCGCCTCCATGAACCCAAGAAGGGTAAGGTTGATCTTGAGAAATACCAATTGTTCCACAGTCTTTGGGTTCATCTTGGAATGATGTGGACTGACGATGTCTCCAGCCACACTGAATACCCGCTCCGACGATGCACTCATTGGAGGACATGACATGTACCGCAATGCTACCTTTGCAAGCGGGGACCACACCTGCATTTTCTGGGACCAGTAGGCCAAGGGGTCGGTGTCAGCAGGGCAGGTGGTCTCGGCAAGATATTATGGCTGGGGCTCCCTCTAAATCCATGGTATGATAGGGAGTGCCGGCAGGCCAAGAAGCTTTTGAGGGCTGTTTATAAAAACTATAGGAAGAAGGGTACTATGGCTGCCTTGTCATTATTCCGACAGCAGCGCTATAAGTACAAGGTTCTTTTTCAGGGGAAGAAACGGCAACACTACTTTCTCCAATGGGATAAAATCAATGTTGCCCTTAGAGCTAAAGATTCCTCCGCCTTTTGGAGACTAGTTAGGGGATGTGGGAGGGTCAGGGGAGGGATCGATAATAGAGTAACAGAAGTGGAATGGGTGAGATATTTTACCAACCTCTATTTTTATGACCCAGGACCTTCCCCCCCCCTCCCTTTTTTGCAGTCATTGCCTAGCTGGGCCCCAGTGGAGGAGAGGGAAATAGAGGAGATCATTGATGGATTGAAGAAGGGCAAGGCCGCTGGATTTATTTAAGGCCAATAAGAACTGGTGGGCTAGGGCTTTGGCTGCCTTGTTTACGGGGATCAACCAAATGGGGGAACTGCCGGATGGATGGGCTCAGGTGGAGATAGTTCCAATTTATAAGAAGGGACCACCTGAGGAGGCTAAGAACTATAGACCTATTAGCCTCCTAAGTGTTGTTAGTAAAATGTATGCCCTTTACCTTATGATCAAGCTGGACAAATGGATGGAGGAAGGAAGTATACTTGGTGATGAGCAAAACGGGTTCAGAGCGGGTCGTTCTACACATGACCATTGCTTTGTGCTGAACCATTTTGCGGTCAAATATGCAGCATCTATGGGGCTTTTTGCTGCCTTTGTGGACCTCCGAGCGGCCTTTGATTTGGTTTCTCTGAACCATTTATGGGCGAAGCTCCTGAGCACATCTATTGAGCCAAGATTGTTGGTGTTAATTCGGAGGTTATATTCTAACACCTCCTTGAGGGTTAGATTGGATGACATTGGTGGCCTTTCTCAACCAATCCTAACTAACCGTGGGGTCAAGCAGGGGTGTGTACTTGCCCCTGCTCTGTTTAACCTATATTTGAACAGTCTTATTTCTTGGGTGACAGATACTAAAAACTGTCCGCCGAGACTAGGGAAACGCGAGGTGGCTATATTACTTTATGCAGATGATGCCATCCTGCTGGCAAGATCTCGGCTTGGTCTCCTTAGACAACTTGCGGCCTGAAACGCTTTTTGCGATCAGAATTATTTGGAGGTGAACAATTCAAAGTCTAAGGTTATGATCTTTTCCCCTAGGCGCAAGATTTTCAAATGGACCATTGGCCCACATACAATTGATCAGGTGACCTCTTATAGTTATTTGGGGCTAGTCTTTCAGGCCAACAGGGCATGGACTGTGCACTCACTGGCAGCTGTCAGACAGGCCAGATTGGTGGGAAAATCTATATGTAATTTCTTTAGAACTAATGGGGGTCATCTGGTATTGCCAGCCATCCAGGTCTTTAAAAGTAAATGTCTGGGACAACTTTTGTATGGCGCTCAACTGTGGACAGCTGGGAAGTTTGGGCCGTTAGAGAGGGTTCAGAACATGTTTTTGAGGTCGCTCTTGGCTTTGCCCAATCATGCACCCAATGTTGCGCTTCGTAGGGAGTGTGGGCTTATCCCTATTGAATCTCAGGTCTGGCGACTGGCTATTGGGTATTGGCTGAAGCTGCATTTCCACCGCACTGCCCCATTGGCGACGCTGGTGCTGGCTGAGGATAATTACTGGGTAACTCAAGTCAGATCCAAGTTATGTCGGATGGGTTTGGCCTTGGACGATCTATATTCTCTTACCTATGATGGCACCAGGAATCTTTTTCTACAGAGGCTGAGGGATATTACCCTCCAAGAGGAGACTGCCACTCTCAGAGGCAAGACTTCACTGGCCCTAGTCAGGGAGTTATACGATACACTCTCTGTTACACCCCCTAGCTACAATTTCATTTGATCCCTCAGGCCCGTCGATGCTTTACAATGGCCAGAATGAATGTTTTCCCCTCAGGTGTGGTTGAGGGACGTTTTAGAGGGAAGCCCCTGATTGTTCCTTCTTGTGATTGTCAGCTCCCCGACACCTTGGAACATATTTTGCTGCACTGTGAGCGGTACTCAGGTCTCCGTGCTAAGTGGATTTCCCCTTATTTGGACATAAACTGGAACGATCGTCAGATGCTGTTGAAACTGTTGGGGGGTCAGGATGAGACGATTACGAGGAAGGTGGCCTACTTCCTCCTCAAGGTGCTTGCACTTAGAGGTCATAGGGAGGCCCAAGTCGTAACCTAAATGGGGGACCCCGGCTGTGGGGCCTGGGATTTGATTTAGATTCTGCTATGGTCCAAATTGGGATGTTTTGGGCCGCCCATTGCCTGCTGACTTTTTGTATTTGTATTTTGTATTTTTGTCTGTTTGGTCTTTTTGTTTTATGTTTGTGTGACGGAAAGTCTATACACTAATAAAATGTATATATATATATATATATATATATATATATAATGGCCACATCCTGTACCAGCTGGTGAAGCGGTGAGACTAACTCCTCCTGCTTTTCTCACAATGCCCGGCTGGCTGAAACTGACTGAGGGAAGAAGCTGGCAATCTTATGGCAGTTTCAAGGAGTGCCACAAAGCCCTTGGTTCCACTCAAGGCAACCTGAACTACAAAGTTCAGGAGGTGCGCGCCGCAGCGAACATGAGTGTAGCCACCACGATTAATGTCTGCAATCATGTTGTTGGCATTATCAGTTACAAAGTAACCAACCTCGATGCTTCCTTGGCAGCGGACCCACCCATCCAGCATGCCGTTCACTGCATCGAGTATATTGTCCACCGTGTGCTGGCTGTCAAGCATCTAGGCATGCATCAATACCCACCGATGCTTTCCAGTCAACACTGCTCCCCCAGTGCTGCTGCTGCTGCCCACTGCTGCGCTGGTGACAGAGACTGGTGACATCTGCCACCAGTGTGCGGTCAATGACAAATAGGCGTGGACCGCACTCTGGCTAGTCCACAGGTTCATGGTGAAATGTATCACTGACCTCTCCGCATGGGAGAACTCCGCACGGAGCTGGGACCAAACCCTCCTGAACAGAGACGGGATAACCTTCGAGCGGTAGGTTTTGCAGCAGGGGACACTGTAACGGGGCTCCAGCAACTGAAGCAGCCATTTGAAACCTACACCCTCAACCAGGTTGAATGGCCTCTCATCCAGGGCAATTACTTCCACAATTTCGTTGGTGATGGCTGCAGCCCGAGGGTGGCTGGATGCAAAGTGGCTGCCATGATTACCATCACTGGAATGTTGTCCCACAGCTCCCACACTCTCTCACCCTCCATCTCCCCCTCCTTCTCCCACTGCTGCTGTCTCCTTAAGTCCTGTCGCTTTGCACTCTATAACATTGCTCAGATTCACCCCTTTCTCTCTGTCTCCTCAGCCAAAACCCTTGTTCATGCTATGGTCATCTCCCGCCTTGACTACTGCAACCTCCTCCTTGCTGGTCTGCCCCGCTCTCATATCTCCCCCCTTATCTCCATCCAAAACTCCACTGCTAGAATCATCCACTCGCCCTGTCATTTCAACTAAGTGCAGCCTCTCCTCTCCTCTCCTCACTTCACTGGCTCCCCCTCCCCCAACACATCCTTCACAAACTCCTGGTATTTACTTACAAAGCCCTTCACAACCTGGCTCCCCCTTGCCTCTCAGCCCGTATCTCCTTACACACTCCTGCATGCACTCTCCGATCCTCCTCTGCCCCCTCCCTCATCTCCCCTGCTCCCCTATCCACCTTTGTCCCTTATCCCTCGCTGGCCCCCATGCCTAGAACTCCCTCCCTGCCCACATCCGCCTTTCCCCCTCCCTCCACTCCTTCAAATTCCTCCTCAAAACCCACCTCTTCCACACCACCGTTCCCGACGCTTGCTAGAACTTTCCTCTCAACGTTTACTGTATGCCCTCCCCCTGACTCCTCCCTAACTGCAACCAAGCCAAGCACGTGCACCTGAGACTTCCCATCTGCTTGAATGTTTTATCCCTTGTCTCTCCCTATGTCCCCTCCCCTTGTCCCCCCCTCCAAGTCATTTAGATTGTAAGCCATAGGCAGGGACCACATCCATCTCATTGTTCTGTAAAGCACCAGGTACACAGCTGGCCCTATACAAGTGCTATTTTATTATTATTATTATTATTATTATTATTATTATGATGATGATGATGATGATGATGATGATGATTACCAATACTACTACTACTACTACTACTAATAATAATAATAATAATAATAATAATAAAAATAATAAATAATGGCATCCTCCTTTCCCAGAGCACAGTTACAGTGGGCTGGGACAAGGACCAGGAATGTGAAGGGGTGGCCAGGTGTAGTGGCTAGCACTCCTCCCTGTGGGGGCTGGGTGGTGGGGGTAACAACTGCAGTGGGAGTAGAAGAGGGTTCCTCCTCCTCTGAACTCTCACCACACCCTCTGCAACTGGAACCTCCCCACGTTGTTGCTTGGAATGGCACTCTGTAGGATAATGAATGTTCCTGTGGTGCCATTTCAAGTGACTGCGAAGGCCAGAGGTGCCATATCTCATGGGATCTGTGCCACCATGACTGACCTTGGTCTTGCAGTGCACGCACACTACCTTTGAGGTATCTTCCACCCAGATATCGAAATGAGACCACACTATGGACACGCCCAGAGCTAGCCCTGCTGCCACCTCTGGCCCCAGAGCCAGAGCGCCGGCACCAACAGGTAGGTCAGGCTCCAGCACTGGGTCTGGCGGTGGTAGCTGGGCTGACTCCGGTGGTGTCAGCGGAGAGCTTCAGGCCTTTACTAGGCCTTCCTTGTCACCTGACCCAGTCAGCTGACCCGAAAGGCCTAATAGAGGCCTGAAGCGCTCAGCAGCACCGCCAGAGATGGACCTGCTGCCGCCAATCGACCCAGGGTTGGAGTCCCAGTGCCACCAAGTAGGGAGATCCCTGGGGTGGAGGGTTTTAAAATAATTAGTAGGCTGCACAGAGTGGGGGAGGTGACCTCCAGTGCCCCTTCCACCCGTGCACTCTGGAGGGAGGGGAAACTGGGTTCCCCCCTGCTCCCCTCCCCCTTGCCTGAATGAGTTCGGCCCCCCAAAACAGTTCAGGCCAAACAGCCAAACCCCAAATGGTTTTGGGGGGGCCGAACTTTGAACAGGCTGAACCCCAACCCCCGGGTGCTTTCACACCCCTAGACCACACCCAGGATGTGATCTTCTTCATGCTAGTTCCTGGGAGGGCAGGAGTAGCACAACTGGTGGTCGACCTCTCCAAGGTAGTGGTCGTAACACTAGCAGAAGGGGTGATGGTAGCTGGCACAGCAGAGTGTGTGCGTGTGGTGGGCGGGTTCTGAGCTGGCACGTTAGGCTGCATGTCAGCAAGGGGAGAGGGCAGGGAAGCAGGCGCGCTAGAATGCATGTCAGAAGGGGGCGAGGGTGGGGAAGCAGGCGTGTGCATGAGGGAAAGCACCTGCGCAAGGGAGAGCTGCGCACTAGGAGCAGCAGCAGCAGCAGTGGAGGTAGTCGGCGGACGGCCCATTGCACTAACATAGGAAGAAGGTGTCCCCTTCTTCTTACTACTAGTCAGCACCACGGAGGAGGAAGCACCCTCCCCCCATCGGCTTCAACACATGTCCAGAGCCCATAAGCTTGAGTGCGCTTGAAGCTGGTGTGTGGGAGATGGGGGCCACAGGTGGCCCTACCTCAGGTGTCTCCATGCCAGACTTAGTGGGCTGCCTAGAAAGAGGATGGCCTCTTCCAGCACTCCCACTGTTGGTAGGTCTCTTCATTCCTCGACCACTCCATATCAGCCATAAAAAAGAAGAGAGGACTACTGGCAACAGAGGATGAGGTGTGGTGATGTGGGTGTGCTAAGTGCTTGTGTGCGTGTGGTGCTACAAGCGAGTAGCTACCTTGGGGCATGGGGAACCTAGATACTGGGGGCGGGGAACCTAGCTACTTGGGGGGGTGGGACCTAGCTATGGTTTGTAATGTTTATTTGTATCCAGCAATTATGCTATCACAAAGAAGGCAACAAACAAGATAAAGAAATAAAAACTGTCAAGTATACAATAATAATAAAAAATAACACAATGCAATAAAACAAGCTAAATAGTCACTACTCACTGTAGGTGAATAAATAATAATAAACTTACCCCAGAAGGGGGGAATACTAAAAGAATCATATAAAAGGGAAGATAGGCCAAAAGGCCTAGTAGAGGCCTGAAGCGCTCAGCAGCACCGCCAGAGATGGACCTGCTGCCGCCAATCGACCCAGGGTTGGAGTCCCAGTGCCACCAGTTAGGGAGATCCCTGGGGTGGAGGGTTTTAAAATAAATAGTAGGCTGCACAGAATGGGGGAGGTGATGTGGGTGTGCTAAGTGCTTGTGTGCATGTGGTGCTACAAGCGAGTAGCTACCTTGGGGCGTGGGGGAACCTAGCTACTGGGGGGGAACCTAGCTATTTGGGGGGTGGAACATCCAGATCCAAACAATATAATAAGACATTAGCCTAGTTAGAAGAGTCTAGTTTAACATTTCAACTTAATTCATCTGCTAATTTCCAGACTTTCTCCACACATCTGAGAAAGCAAGCTACTGCTTTGGTACTAACTGGATCTTCTGCCTGTAGTACCCTTCTCATTTGTTCCTCAGAAGAGAGGAGAGGGGAGTTCTGGAATAAGGGTATAATCCAGATTTCTCTAAGACCCTTATAGCGCGGACAGCAGAACAAAACATGATATGCAGTCTCTACTTCCTGCATATCACATATACACAGCCTCTCATGGTAGGGAGTTTGAGTTCTTCTGCCTTTAACAACTGCTGTTTCCAGAAGATTGAAATGAAGTAAAGTAATTTCTCTCCTCAAATTTGGATCATGCACATAGTTAAGATAGTGCTCCAAGGTACAGGTGGTTTTGACTTGTGCATAAAGTGGCGCTATTTTAGACATCGTAATAGCTTGTAAATTGCTTCTCTCTGCTAGGTCATATACTTTCCGCTTAAGTTCCGTGCCATTTATACTATGATCTGCTGTGTTGATAACATAAAAAGGGAGAGAGAGACTGTCAATCAAATTCCTGACCCCCCTCCACCATTTATATTGGACGGTGCCCTGATGGCTTATTCATTCCAAATAACAATTTGCACACCAAGATTGCATTGAGATGGCGGTGAAGGAGATACCATTTCCAATCTGAGCATGGGGCGGGGCGTCACCCTTGAGGCCCGGAAGATGCTCCTCAAAAAGTTGTTTTGAGGCAGTTCCCATCTGGGAACATAAGTATAGAACATAAGTTCGGTCTCATATAAGAATTGAGGGGTCACCTTAGTTTTGTAGATTTCTAAAACCAGATCCAAAGAAGGTGCAGGGGAAGAGCAATAAAATTTTAATATCCCAGCATTAGATTGAAGTGCCTTGGCAGCCCAGTGATCTTGATTGGCTCTCCACGACTGAGTACTGAAAAAACAATCCCTAAATAGGGATAGTGTGAAACCTGAGATAGTTCCTGAGGGTCTACCTTCCATATGAATTTTGGGCGGATTGTGCCAATGTACATAATTTTGGATTTGAAAGAATTCACTGCCATATGATTTTGAGAGCAGAAGGAGTTAAGGGCGTCCAAACATTGTTGGAGGCCCTGCTTTGACTATGATAAAAGGACAATATTGTCCGCGTAAAGCAGAATCGATATGTTTTTCTGTCGGATCATGGGCGGGGTACTATGATCTGACAGAAACCATATGAACCAAATCATTAATGAACAGATTAAAGAGCAATGGGGCCAAGAGGCAGCCCTGTCTTACATCCTGCTGCAAAGAAAAGAGTCTGGTAGTCCTCCCATGGGGCCCTACTCTAACCACCGCCTTCGTATTCTTATGGAGAGAAATTATAAACTGTAATAGACCAGGATTAATCCCCTTGGTAGATAATTTATACCACAACTGGTTTCTTGGAACCGAATCGAAAGGTTTGGCTAAATCGATATATGCCACAAAAAGATTGGCTCCTCTAATTCGAGCATATTTATCTATAAGATTGGCCAGAATGAAACAATTATTCAATGTTGAACTCCCCACTCTAAAGCCTGCCTGTTCATCCACTATCAGAGAGTGAGACTGAACTGAATCTTCAAGGGAAGTCAAGAGCACTCATATGTACAACTTACTAAGAACTGGGAGAAGACTAATGGGTCTATAGCAGGTTGGTTCACTAGGGTTACCCTTCTTAAAGATGGGTATGATGATAGCCACTGCCCATGACTTAGGGAATAAACCAGGCAGACACATTTACAGCAGTAAAAAACCAGGGCAATCTTAGCAGTTCTACAATCTTGATAATACCAAGACTTCCTATTGATCTGATGGCTAACTACATGGATCGGAATTTTCTTAGTGATAGCTGACAGGAAACACTCTATAATAGACTCCATAACTGGAAAAACCTGTTCATATCCCTCAGCCTCCAAAAGCTGGTCTCGCATAGTCAAGAAATGTGGAGAGTACAGAAGACGTGTACTCTGGATCGAAAGCAAAGATGTCCACTTCACCGGAACATATGACAAATGTGGGGAGACTAGAATAGAGTGCTCCTGGCTCCTACCGCTGCCTAAAATATCAAGCTCCAGGAGTAAAGGGTAATGGCTCCCCTCAGGTCTAATCAGTACCTCAAAGTCCTTGATGATTGAGAAATAAACAGAGGAGATAAAAACATAAACAATAACACTAGCACCAGCGATGGTGTCTACTGTAAATTGGCCAAAACGGTGAGAAAAGGATCTCCCATCAACAATCAACAGCCCCTGCTCGGAAATTAACTGCAATAGCTTCCTTCCTTGGGCATGAACAGCTAAATCCATAGAGCCCCAGAAGGGGATCTCCAGGCAAGATTGCAGTTGCAGATCAATATTATCCAACTGCTGATAACCTGTTATTGCATTAAGATCCCCCATTATGAGCATCACCTTCCTGGGGAAGTCCTGAGTTAACTGATCTAAAACTCCATTGAACTGCTCCCAGAAAGAAGGCACATAATAAGGGGAGAATTCTGGGGGAAGACATTCCGGGTATTGCAAAACAATACAATTCATAATGTCGACAGGGATCTTGGAAACAATTGTCTGGAGTCTATCTGAGACATATGTGGCTACACCACCTGAACAATGGCCTTTTTTAGAAGCCTTTAAACTAGGAATATCAAATGACTGAAAACCATGCAACTTAGGGGGGTCCAAGCTCCTCCTAGGGAGCCACATCTGTTGAAAACATATTATGTCAAAGGTGGAAATAAAATCCACCCAAACCTTATCAAGGAATCTAGGCCTAATACTCTTAATATTCCAAGAAATACAACAGACATAGCGGTTTGAAGATGGTAACTGTCACAATGGAGTAGAGGCAGGAACTTCCCTTAGTGATCGTGGCTCTCCTATAACAGAGGGGAGTGATAGTTTAGCGGCTACCATAACCTTCTCAGGGGGTAGCCCTGTTGCCAGCTGGTTTTCCCCCACGTCCCTAATGGGATAATAGGAGCCTGCTTCACTGGCAACTGTTGGAGTGGAAAAAGGCTCTCGAAATTCAGAGGATAGTAGAGCCGCTGGCTCGGGGGGACACCAATGTATGTGTGTATGTGTGTATGTATGTATGTATGTATGTATGTATGTAGATTCCTCACAGTTCCCATAGAGCCAAATTCAAATTACTTTGGGCTGTAAGAGTATCCCATAATATCCACTGTGTCCTGTTCTAACTCTCTGCTCAAAACTCACATCGATATTAAGGAAAGGGCCCAAGGAGCTGGGTGAAGAGACATTCATATCCTGACTGGACTCCACTGTAGGGGCATAGAACAGGCTAGGGTATTTTCTACTTTTCGAATAAAAATTCCGGAAGCTTCATGATGCCTCCTCCTTTGCCACAAATCCTCTGGGATATGCCCCCCAGAGAAAACAAATTCCCACCTCAAGAAACGACCCCAACTCAAAAGGGGAAGCATACCAATAATCTGCTGACAAGTAATACGTGCCCCCATGGTGAACTTAATAAAGTCTAAAAAGCTAGGCAAGTCTAAAAGTTTGTGTCTCAGAAACCTATACTTTTTCTTTTGATTGAAATGGAAGGTAATGGCTGGGACCCAATGCTCATTAGTTTCCTGGGGCCAAACTTTCAGCGGCCCCAGATCAACAGCTTTGGTGGAAAGAAAAGTATGTTTTGCTATATTGTTTCTAGAGCCATCTAAGCAGCCCAAGGAATACTCCTGCCTCACCCCAGGAGGAGGGAGGCTGTCCAAAGCACAACCAGATTGACCTCTCAAATTAGAACCAGCAAGATCAGCCTCAGTCAGGGGAGAGAAGTCAGTCGGGGTGGGGGTGGGGGTGGGGAAGCTAAAGAAGTAACCTGTGGGTGGGGCGCAGACCCATTTAAAGGAAAGTCATTCCCAGCCTCCTGTGGGAAAGCCCTTAATGACTCACATAGGGACATCCTCTCAGAGGAGGGTGGAAGGGAACCACATACAGGACCAAAAACTGAAGAAGTTTTCCTCAAGAAATTTTCATGCATCACAGAGAGAGGAATATCAGTTTGGGTAACTATTTCGACTCCCTGATGGACCAGAGGAATGGAAGAGGGGGATGCAGTAACAAATTTATCAAATTCCATCCATAAAACCCCCACCAACATCTTCATGGAGAAAAGGAGCTCATTAGAGTGCGCTAACTTTTCTTCCAACTCCTTGAAACTGGTATCAATCTCCTGCCTGATCATGAAATCTTCAAATCTCTGATTGAGCAGCAAAAATTGCTGATATACATCAAGCAACCTAATAGGTGATTCATCAGCCCCCCGTGTAATATCTGGAGGATGAGATTCCAAGTTGGGAATAGGAGCTTCTGTGGGATCATCTAGATCAGAGCTCACTGGACGAGGGAAAAAAAAACCCGAGTGAGTTTGGATTGCCTTGAGATGCATTGAGCAAACTGCATCCCTTCTCAGCCTGCTCAATTTCGGTGACAAGATTAGTGTGGGAGCAGGGGACATGGAATCTCAGTTCCATGTTACCCAGCAGGGACTTCGGCACTAGATAGAAAAAGAAAGGGAACCTAATGAAAGCAGGGGCAACTAAGGACCCCCAAATAGCATAAACCCAATAAGAGTTCACATCTCGTCAATGAAACGGCAGTGCCCTTATGCCCTGCTGGCACTTAAGGCCGCATGCACAAGGGAACGCCCTTGCACACACAGGCCTTAGGCGCGCTCCCCGGTGTGTGCCTCCGGCATGCCCGCCGGAGCAGAGTTACTTTTAAGTCTGCTGGGAGGGAGTCACCAGTGCTGGCTCTGCCCCTGCCATTCAGTCTGGCCTCTCACTGGTGCCTCGTAGCTCTCTCGCTGCTGCTGCCTCCACACTCACCCGCTGAAGCAGAGTTACTTTTAAGTCTGCCAGGAGGGAGTCACCAGTGCTGACTCCACCCCTGCCATTCAGTCTGGCCTCTCACTGGTACCTCATAGCTCTCTCGCTGCTGCTGCCTTCACCACCTAGCTATGGGGTGGGGAAACTAGCTACTCAGGTGGGGAAACTAGCTACTGGTGGGAGGTCTAGAGGTGTGGGTGTGGGTGAAGGGGTGTGGGTCTAGAGGTGGTTCTAGAATTGTGGGTGAAGAAGGGTGTGGGGCTAGAGGTGTGGGTGGGTGAAGGAGTGTGGGGCTAGAGATGTGGATGGGTGAAGAAGGGTGTGGGGCTAGAGGTGTGGGTGGGTGAAGGAGTGTGGGGCTAGAGATGTGGATGGGTGAAGAAGGGTGTGGGGCTAGAGGTGTGGGTGGGTGAAGGAGTGTGGGGCTAGAGATGTGGATGGGTGAAGGGTGTGGGACTAGAGGTGTGGGTGGATGAAGGAGTGTGGGGCTAGAGATGTGGGTAAGTGAAGGAGTGTGGGGATAGGTGTGGGTGGGTGAAGGAGTGTGGGGCTAGAGGTGTGGGTCAGTGAAGAAGGGTGTGGGGCTAGAGGTGTGGGTGGGTGAAGAAGGATGTATGGCTAGAGATGTGAGTGGGTGAAGAAGGGTGTGGGGCTAGAGGTGTGGGTGGGTGAAGAAGGGTGTGGGTGGGTGAAGAAGGGTGTGGGGCTAGAGGTGTGGGTGAAGAACAGTGTGGGGCTAGAGATGTGGGTGGATGAAGGAGTGTGGGGCTAGAAGTGTGGATGTGGGTTTGGGGTGGTGGAGTGTGGGGCTAGAGGTGTGGGTGTTGGGATGATGTAGTGTGGGGCTAGAGGGGTGGGTGTGGGTGTGGGTGAAGGAGTGTGGGGCTAGAGGTGGGGTGAAGGAGTGTGAGGCTAGAGGTGTGGAGGTGGGTGAAGAAGAGTGTGAGGCTAGAAGTGTGGGTTTGGGTGAAGAAGAGATCAGTGTGATGTGGGATAAAAGGGTGTCACTTACCTGGCGGCTAGCTACTCATGCGTCACATCCAACATGTTGCCAACAATCACCAAAAGGCGCTCCAGTGGCTTGGGTTTGGAAAATAAAAGAAGAAAATTAATTTTAACAACTCTCAGGGCACCCCCAGTTGCCCAAGCATCTAGCCTTGGGGCACCCCACCCCCACCGGGATAGGACCCCGGTGACAAGCAATCAAAGCGAGTGCACACACACACTAGTACACTGTTACAGGACAGTGGCATGGAGTTCCACAGGTTAACAGGTCAGTTCTGGACTACTGGGAGTGTGGGGGCAACCCACCCCCAACCACTGCCTTGGGGGGGCACCCATGCCAGGGCATGACCCGACAAGAAGCACCAAGCAGGCAGTACCAAAGAAAGCACCCCCCCAAAAAAAGAGTAAAAAACCCTGTACCTCAACAAGACGTCACACACTGCAGCCCAAACTCTCAGGGCACCCCCAATTGCCCAAGCATCCAGCCTTGTGGCACCCCACCCCCACTGGGACAGGACCCAGGCAGCAAGCAACCAAAGCCATGCATGCAAGGAGTGGACTGCAATACTTTGCAGGGGCACCCCCAGCCCTCCACAAAAATAAAATTGCACACACACCCCAAAAAACCAAACAAACCCCAAAACAACCACCTTGGGACAACCCCCAGCCACACACAAAAATAGACATTTACCACACACCCCAAAAGGGAAACACCCTCCCCCAAAAAACAAAAACAAAAAACAAAGTCCACACCAAAACAACACGCTTGTGGCAACCCCCACACACAAAAATACATTTATGTTTAGAATTTATTTGTGGTCATAAGTCAAAGAGACCTAAATACATTTATTTAATACACCCTCCAAAAAGGAAACAGCCCTGGACCAAAAACACTGCCTTGGGGCACCCCCACCCCCAAACATCAGATGGCACATGATGGCACACACAGCCCCTGAACCCACCACTATGGAGGAGCCAGCTGGCAGTCACATTTCCCCCTCCCCCATAGGCAGAGCTTCAAAGCCTCCGCCTGCGTGCCAACATGGCCTGGCCTGGCCACATGGCCTGCACACACACACACCCCGGAATCTGAAGAGACTAGGTCCCCTAATTACTTTACTTTACTTCCATTGCTAAGGGGCACCAGGGGGTCCTGTAATTAATCCCATAAAACCCATAATTTACCAACAGTCACATGCACACATGCCTCCAGCAGTCTGTGGCAGTCCTTCCAGATAGCCAAACCTGCTGTAGAATGACTTCCAAGCCCAAGGTCCAGAAGGTCCCAGAAGGAAACAAAATAAATCTACATTACTATTGGCCAGCTCAGCCAAGTGCCAACCCCCTAATCACATCCCTACACCCTCTAACAAATCTTAGGGAACCTTCAGGATTGGATTAGGGAGTGCGAACACGGTTCGGATGTTCGGAGTTCGGACCAAAATCGGTCAGTTCAGACAACCGAACCAAACGTCCGAACCGAACTCGGAAACGACCGAACAGTTCGGTCATGTTCGGGTGAGTTCGGATGAGTTTGGGGCAGGAAAAAACATGACTGGAAGGCCCATTCGGGTGGGAAAAACCTGACTGGAAGGGGAAGGCAGCTGAGGAGCAGACTTCCTGGCACCAGGGGTGGAAACCAGGGGTGGTCTCAGGGCCAAATGATACTGATACCGAAAAAATCTTCGAATTCGAATTCGTTATCAATATCAGTACTGATAGCGCTATTTCGAATGCCAGATAGCCAAACCGAAGTCCGCCGAACTGAACAACTGAACCCAAACTCGGTTTTTTAACCGAACGACCGAACAGCTGAACATCATTGGATGCCTTTTTTTAATTCAAAAAAGGCAACCAATGCAAGGCAGGAAGAGTAAAAAAAATTGCCAAATGTAACAGTTAGTTACCACAGGGAAGGGGCACTTCAACTCAAGTGCAAAACAAAAAAGCTGTCCCCAAGGCCCCAAAGTCATTTAAAAAAACTGAGATCCAAGACCATACAAAAAAATCCAGTACAGCCTGGTTTATCGGATCTCAGTTTTAAATCCAGTACAGCCAAATACCAGCAATATCCGATCTCAGGAGAACTGGAATTCCCACCCCTACAGTGGTTGGATCAGTAAAACAAACAAACAAAAAACAAACAAAACTTTCTCTGGAAAACACAGTTGTCTCAGCAGGAGCCAAGAGTTTGGTTTTAAACCCTGTAAATATCAGAGAATCAGGAAGTGGATGCGCAGAGTATGTGCAGGGAACAGATTAGAAATACATTACCCAGAAACCCAGCAGGCAGCACAGAAATGCAGAGTGAACAGCAGCAGCGTGAATTACAGTTCTGAGCAGCCCAGAGCCACCAGAACATGCTCAGTGGGGAAAAGGAAGCTAGCAAGAGCTTGCTACTGTAAATCAAGAGAGAGGAAGTAGTACAGAACTAAAAGTCCCAGCAGCTCCCCAAGGCTTTGCACATGCCCAGAACATTCAAAGAAATGGAGCGGAAGAAACAAACAGCAAAAATGCAAGGAGGATGCGTCTGCTATGCTCTCTAGAAGGACCCATAGTGGTGATTCACAGGCGTTCTAAACAAAGGAAGTGGGGAGAGATGCTGGCTGAGATGGGTGATGGCAGCAGGGTAGAATCAGCTACAGTAGTCTAGGACTCGAAGCGACCACAGGAATCAATCAGCCACTCAGCCCTGGGGGCAGAGGGGCTTTTAAAAAAACTTTTCTTGTCAAGAATTCATGCACAGAACACAAAAACTCAATGAAATTGTACTCTCACTTCTTTTTTCATTAGAAAAAGGTCCAGTGTCACAGTGGGCTGTCTGTTTGTGGCCCACCAGATGTGGGCCCGGTTCCTACCCTGGCCAGGAGGGAGCTGGGCAGGAATACCGTCCTGGTACGAGCTGGGCCATGGTCTGTGCCTAGCTGTTGCCCAGCCAGGTCAGATCGCGCGAGCTGGGTGGAAACATGTGTTCCCAGTCCAGTAGCTACCAGCATCGGGGAAGTTGCCATTAGGGATGTGCAAACACCGGGGGGGGGTTGTTGTTCAGTCCGTTGGGGGTTCGACCAAACCCCAAACCGTTTGGTTCGGCCTGTTCAGCCTGAATGGGTTAAGGAGGGCTAAACCCATTTGGGCGGGGGTGTGTGGTTCCCTCCCCCCTCCCCCCACCAGGCTGCGCAGGTGGAAAGGGCGCCATGGAGCACCTCACCCCCAACCTGCCCAGCCTCATAAAAAAAAATGTAACCCCCCACCCCAGGGATCGTCTTACCTGTTGGTGCCGGGGCTTTGGCGGTGGCGGCACTCAGGAGCACTTCAGGCCACTACTAGGCTTTCCAGGTCAAACCGGAAGGCCTAGTAGTAGCCTGAAGTGCTCCGGAGTACTGCTGCTGCTGGACCCACCAATGTTGCCGCCGCTGCCACCGCTCCCGCCGCCAGATTCAGGGCCAGAGCCCCAGCACCACCAGGTAGGTTGGGCTCCAGGTCTGGCGGCGGCAGCGTTGGAGGGTCCAGTGGGTCTGGCGGTGCTCCGGAGTGCTTCAGGCTGCTAATGAAGCGCTCTGGAGTGCCGCCACCGCTCGACCCGCTGCCAGACCCGCCGCTGTTGGACCCGGGGCCAGAGCCCGGGCACCACCAGGTAGGGCAATCCCTGGGGTAGGGGGGTTAAAAAAATTACAAGGGTGGGCAGGGTGGGGGGGGAGGTGCTCCCTGGCGCCCCTTCCACCCATGCAGCCTGGAGTGGGGGAGGGAAAACTGGGTTCCTCCCTGCCCTTCGCCGGAACGAGTTCGGAAGTCAAACTTTGTTCTGGCGGTTTGGGCAGGGGGCAGTTCGGATTCGGGGTGTTTGCGAATGGGCTGAACACCCCAGGTTCGGGCTGAACCCCGCATTCCCAAACCACATTCGCACATTCCTAGTTGCCGTGCCTGTCTGTCATGGCTGGGGGGATGGGCAGGGTGAAGCAACGTTGGGAACGCGGCCAAGTGGCTGCACGTTGCTCCTGGTCCCTGCCATCCCCAGGGTGGGACAGGTGTCACCATGCTGCATCTGTTAACACCCCATGTCCACTGACATCCCTGAGGTCCCTTGCTCTGTAATGCTTACACTGAGGCTGAGAACGAAGTGATTGATCCAAAGCAAGACCAGGATTTGAACTGAAGACCAAGGATGAAACAAACAGTGGACTTATTATTCACAATTTTGCATAGTTCTCTGAAAAAACAAATAATATCCAAACCTAAAACAATTGTGCATGTATCTGCTTATTTGATAACAGTTTAGCTGAAATAAAGAACCAAAATACTAAAATGACAGAACAAAATACTGAACTGCCAAAAGAAATGAGGTAACTGAAACAAAATATCCCAAATGGATATATGATTCAATGGAAAAAAATAGTGATTTATTATCTGTTTCACTGGAACCTAAATGAATAGGGAAAACTGAATAGAAATATTTGTTTCGTTGAATTTTTTCCCCAGCTCTACTCAAGACTCCCAAGTTCCAGTTCAACATTCTAGGTCCTGGACAACCGTAACTCCTCTTTGGAGTCTCAACTGGTATAAATGAGCATAGCTCAGTTGAATCACCCTGCCCAATGTCTTCCATGATTGCCCTGACCCTGCTGAACTGGTTGGCCCAATTACTTTTCTAGGCAATGAGACTGATTTTGATGCTCTTTTAATCTTTTTAAAGAGTGTCAACTAGTTCCACTTCTTTTAAGTTTCCCATTATTAGAGCTGAAATAGATAGCCAGTTTGCTATGTGTTGTTAGTACCCCAAACTCCTATATCTTGCTGGTAGTTACCTGATTACTGAGTTGGGCAACCAGTTACCAGAAATACTGGGTATTATGAACCATTACCAAGTTGCCAATTGTTGTTTCAATTTGTTTGTTTTTTTTAATATTCCTGACCATGTATTTCAGTTATTTGGGCAGCCTGTTTGGCTCTAGTTAGGTACTGATTCGTGCCTGATGATACAAAATCAAGTCAGGTACTATAATTTCGCTGGGTATACCTATTTTTGCAGGTACCCATATCAGTTCTACCTTTTACTGCATGCTCCTTTTTCTCCTATGGTTCTACCTTTTCTGTGACTTTTCCTTTTTTACCATTTTGAATTTTACCTTGTGGTTGATGCAACATGGCCTTGATCCTGCTGCATAAAGGATAAACAGGCAAAACCATGTGTCCAGACGTAAATGAATTACAATGTTATTGTCAAAACTCAATATATTATATAAGAATATATGTCACATCAAAGAATCTTAAATATGGAGTAAGATTATTTTCTGTGGCATATATTCTTATATTGAGTTTTGACAATAACATTGTAATTCATATACTCTTATATATACTCAATATAAGAGTCAAAACTCTTATATTGAGTTTTGGCAATAGCATTGTAATTCATATACATCTGGACACGTGTTTTCCTGTTTATCCTTTATGCTTATTGTTATATTACTGGCTAGCTAGCCAGTAAGTCTCTCAGAGTCTCTCTCTCTCTTTCTCTCACACACACACACACACACATGCACATATGGAATACAAACAAACAATATATGCTTCTTGTTACTGGCAAGCTTCAGGGGAGTCACACACACATGCACACATATGTATATGAAGATCACACACACGCACACGTATGTATATCAAGATGTATATCAAGATCTCACACACACATTAAGATAGATATATAGATAGATAGATAAACAAACCGGAATTATTTATTAATTATAAATATATATATTTTGTATTCCTGTTGTTTGTTTATTTTGGTGTGTGTGTGTATGTGTGTGTGAGAGAGAGAGAGACCCCTTCCTCCCGAAGCTAGCCAGTAACAATAAGCAATATACCCCCCAGCCTACCTGCTTACCTACCTAACTACTCATCTTCCATGACTTGAGGAACAAACCATAGTCTTCCATTCCTATTATAAAGAGCTGATTTATTTGATGAAACCAGGATTTGTTTGCAGTCAATGACCCACAATCTCCTGTGGAGAAATGCAAAGAAGTGTGTAAAGTATGTAATGGGAGATGATAGAGACAAAATAGTGTGGTGATATCTTTTATTGGACCAACTCAAGTTGGTGGAGGTTTGCAAGCTTTTGGACCTCACAGGGTCCTTTGACAGGCCAGTCAGGAGTCAGAACTGCAGACTCCTGACCTGCCTAATGAAGGACCATGTGAGGTCCAAAAGCTTGCAAACCTCCACCAACTTCAGTTGGTCCAATAAAAGGTATCTGCATGCTATTTTGTCTGTACTACCTATTTTCTGGACCAACACGGCAAACACACTCCCTCTATAACTATGGGAGGCCATGTAAGAGAATCTGTCCTAAATTTGCATTTTTTGTGTGTGCAGCTGCATAGATAGTGATTAACATATGGACATATCAGTTAATGTTTCTTCAGTGCCTTAAACACATACAATACTCTAAATATAGTATGTACAAAATAAATATGCGTGCTACTATTAGAAATATTTCAAAGGGTTTGTTTAAAAAAAAATCTTCATTGAAAGTCTTGAACTGTATGCATGCATGTACTAACTCCAACTAGAATTAATGAAAATAAAAAATAGGGGGTTCCAAAGTTTGTCATTAAATGGATCATATCTGAATATAGGCCATGTTAACTGAACCACCTCCTGTTGATTAGCGTATGGATTATCTGGCCCACCCTGCTATGTATAGGATAAGGAGACAAGAAAGCATGGGTCCAATCACATATATAATGTTGTGAGAGGACAGGGATTTGTAAAAGGGGGGCTAATGGTGAATTTTAAGGAGGACATAAAAGATGCCTGCTGAGATGCTTGGGGACGCACCCTCCCCACTCTCTTGGCTCCTTCCCAGTCATTGCACCTATAAAAGAACTTTTCTGCCAGCTCATTATTTATTTATTTATTTAAATTTATACCCCTTCCTTTCCCAAAGGTTCGGGCAGCTTATAGCAATAAATACACACACAAAATAAATACGATAAAATACAGTAAAAATCATTTTTAAAATCCCCACCCTCACTCTAGAAAACCACCGACTAGGGAAGGGTGAACAGATGGCGGTTCGGGTTCGACCGTTCGGTTTGGCCACATTTGGTTTGTGTGTTTGGGTTCGGGCATTCGGGCGCTTCGCCGGGTTTGGGTTCAGCCGTTCGGTTTGGCCGTTCGGAAAAAATTATCTCGAGGGCACGGGAAGCCATAATCGTGGCGGAAACCGGAAATTTGAGTGCGTGCAGAGCTGTGTGGTGAGTGAGTGTGTGTTTGACTCGGTGGCTGTTCGGTTTGTGTTTTGGCTGTGTTTGTGTTGGGTTTGGCTGTGCTCTGTGTTTGAGTGGTTGGTGAGTATTGGTGTGTGCTGTGTGGGTGACTTTTTTGGGTGTGGGTGTTTAAAAAGAAAATTTTAAAAAATGAAGAAGGCTGTAGTTTTGATCACCCGGGTGGTGGGCATCAGTCAGGCACAAACAGTGGGCATCAGTGGGTGGCAGCAGATGACTGCCACAGAGAGAGAGGGTACTGTAGTGTGGGGGGCTCTGGCATGAGCAGCACCCCCACCTAAACTTGTTCCAGGCTAGCAAGGGTCTCCACTCTCCAGTTGCCATTCCATTCCCTATGCACCCCCAAATAAGGGCAGGGTCTTGCCTCCAGCCAGGGTCACATCTCCTGTCACCATCCCTAGCACCCCAAGGAGGGCAGGATTTGCACATGCCATCCAGGGCCTTCCTAGTTGCAATCCCAAGCACCCCAAGGAGGGCAGGATTTGCA
>QEPC01012986.1:13464-28904 GCA_003113815.1 Sphenodon punctatus | reverse complement strand
AGGTCTCCACTGCTGCTGAGGTGCCATCATACTCCCTGTGGTAGCTCTGAGTGGGCACCACCTGTCCCACTTCCCTCAGCCACGCTGCTTGCCCTTTTGTGCTTGGCCCCATGCTCCCCAGAGTGGCCTGCACAGAGGAGGAGCTGCTGGCAGTAGGGGTCCTGCTGCTTCTACTGCTGCTCATCCTGCTGCTGATGCTGCTGCTACTGCTAGGGCTGGGGGCAGGGATAGACCCAGATGGCTGGAAGGGGTCGCTACTCCCACCAACCCCAGGGGTGTCCTTCTGCATGGTCCGCTCTGCCTGCCAGACCTTCTGCACCAGCGCACCCTTCCAGAGGCCATAGACAGCTGTCTCCCATGCCATGCTGCCCTTGATCCTGGGGTGTAGCATGGTTGCCAGGACATATTCCTCCCAGCGTAGGAGCTCATCAAAGCGCGCACTCAGCCCCGCCTTCAGCTTTTGCGCAAGGTCAATCGCCTCATCTGAGATCCTCCTGCCCTGGGGGCCATGATCCCGGCCCCCTCCCCCCAAGAATCTTGGTCAGGCTGCTGCAGAGACTATAGATCAGTGGGGTCACCTGGCTGAGGGTGGCGGTGGAGCTGCTCAAGGTCTTGGTGATGGCCAGGAATGGTCTCAGGACAAAGACCATGTGACCAATAATCTCCCATTCCTCCCTGTTGTACCCTGGAGGTGCCTCAATGTCTTTCTCCAGTACTGCCTGATGCAGGGCAGCTTTCTGTTCAATAAGTCACTTGAGCATCAGGAAGCTGGAATTCCACCTGGTGGAGACATCCTGGAGCATCGTGTGCACAAGGGACCCTTACTCGGCCTGCTTCTCCCCGAGGAACTTGCTGCCCTTCACGCTTTGGTTGAAGAAGCTTGCCAGCTTCCTCCTCTGCTTGACCAGGGAGCTCAGGGTGCCTGGCCCAATCCCCTTCTCCCCCAAACCCAGAGCATCCTTCACCACGAGATGGAGGGTGTGTCAGCACAAAGGATTCTTGTGAAGCCCCCGTCACGGACTGCCTTTAGGATATTGGCCGCGTTGTCCGTGACCACACACCCCTTGGTGAAGGCCGAGCCTGGAGTGACCCACTCCCTCACCATGGTAGCCAGGGCTGCCTCGAGGTTCCTCAAGGTGTGAGAGCCGTCCTCTCTGGGATCATCTGCCGGCACCGGTTTAAAATGATCCCAGACTGAGGATTTTTCCCCCCTCCTGCCTTCTTGCCCACCCCGGCGGATGCACTGCTACCAGCACTGCTGGGAGGGGGAGAACTTCATGGCACTGGTGACTCAGCACTGGGAGGAGGGTCAACCATCACCTCGGGTACAGACATCTCCTCTGCAGCACTAGTGTCTGCCTCTTCATCACTGTCCGCAATCATGGTGATGTCCCATGAAGGAGAGTACTAGGACCCTGAGGCTAGACTTCCCGTGCCCACCATGCTGCTGGCACTCTCCCTGTGCCCCCCTCTGTAGCTTCTAGTACTGCTGCTTCTCCTCTCCCTAGTACTGACATTGCCTGGGGATTGGGCCCTGGCTCTAGCAGTCAGGATGGGTTCCACCAGCTCTGGACTGCTGAGGATCGCCTCGACAGTGGGGGACATTGGTGGCCCTGGATGAGCATTGGAAGCAGCCCCAGCAGCTGCTCCAGAACCAGAAGCAGCAGAGACAGATGCCTGCAGATTGTTATTAATCATTTCTATGAATAATAGCAGGTAAAATAGCAGCACCCAAGTCGTGGTGAATATGAATAATTTTTTCTGCAAAGTAATTAGTTAAAATGTCATAATGGGCAATAAATTACTCAGGTTCATGGAAGAAACAGACCAGATTAATCAGGCCATGCACCACCTGCATGCCTGCAGGCCTTCCAGTGCCCTGCTTGGCAATGGAGGAGGGCACTGCCAGGAGGTGATGCTGAGCTGCTGAAACCTGTTGCCCTAAAGCAGGACTGCTGAGTTTGGGTGGGTGGGTGATGTGCTCTGCCTCTGGCTACTGCTGCTACCTGCTTCTGTTCCCCTGGCATGACCCCGCCTGCCTCTGGCATGTGCCCGATTGCCTCCCCTACGGGCAGCAGATCGACCCCTCCTTCCCTTCTCCATTTCTCCCTCCAAAATAATGTGTTTTTTTAATCTAATTTTATATACAGCTCTTCAGGGAAAGACATTGCAAGCACTATGAGAGCCACAATTGGTCACCTTCAGCATGTCAAACTCTACCTGCTGTCTTAATGCCCATCCTCCTATTTCAACTGCCTCCGGCCCCACATACACCAGAAGGACCTCTGTTGTCACTGTGGTGGGAGAGAACACCTGGTTGCAACCATATCAATGGCCATGGACCTGGTCAAGATGTCATTCCACAAGGTGACCAGATCATCAACAGAGTTGGTGTTAAGGTCAGTGTGTAAATCCCCCAGAGTGTTCTGGAAACCTATTGGATCCATTAGTTTCTGGGGGTGGGTCAATTAAACTGGCCCACCACCCCAACAGGGACATAAGAGGGAAGGGATATGGGCCTTCAGAAGATAATGATCCAACCATGCAATGGCCTGAAGCATGAGAGATCTGCATCTATGGAATCACTTATTAACAGATGGCCAGCATAGCATATTGGATATGGTGCTGGATTTGGAACTTGGAAATCAGGTTTCAGATCCTGTCTTATCCATGAAGAGAAAACCCTCACTGGTTTAGTTTGTATTGGATCAAAAGATAGTGTTGTAACTACTTAGGAACAATCCAAGGTTCACACACATGTGAGCCAAGTACCTAGAGGAGGGAGAGGCGGGGATATAGTGGCTGATGCAGGTAGTGGCCTGTTCCGGAGGTAGGGAACTCTACTAAGGGCACTCTGCATCTATGCAAGGGTAGTTTTGGACGACACACATTAAACTTGGTTCAGGACCTTATGCTGCAATCATTAAACTACTTACTCTGGCATAATCCCATTTACTTTATTGGGATCCTTTTGGAGTAAGTTGTTTGAGGATTACAGCCTTTGGATGCAGTTCATATCCACTAACGTCCATGGGCTTTGACTTCAGTGAGGACAGAATTGTACAAGAGTTCAGTTCAAACTAGTGCTGAAACTCGGTATTCAAAATTACTCGTTTTTTACCAAGTATCTCAGTATTCAACTTGGTTTTACTGAGTATGAAGTAACTGGGGAATTGACCGGGTACTTGGTACTCAGAAAATCCTCAAATGAGCAACATACGGGGCTTTAACGGCTCCTATATAAAAGTACTCGGTACTCAGAAAATACTTGGTACTTGGTTTTATTTTACCAAGTATTTTACCAAGTACTGAGGGCAAACACTCGGATCTGGTCCTTGGAAACCCGGAAATATCTCTCTTTTTCAGCTGACCCAGACCCTGCCATCTTGCTGCTATCCCAGTGTTTGGAGGCCGTGGTGGAGTGAATGTGGCAGAGTAGACTGAAGCTCAACCCCGATAAGACGGANGCAGCTTTCTGTTCAATAAGTCACTTGAGCATCAGGAAGCTGGAATTCCACCTGGTGGAGACATCCTGGAGCATCGTGTGCACAAGGGACCCTTACTCGGCCTGCTTCTCCCCGAGGAACTTGCTGCCCTTCACGCTTTGGTTGAAGAAGCTTGCCAGCTTCCTCCTCTGCTTGACCAGGGAGCTCAGGGTGCCTGGCCCAATCCCCTTCTCCCCCAAACCCAGAGCATCCTTCACCACGAGATGGAGGGTGTGTCAGCACAAAGGATTCTTGTGAAGCCCCCGTCACGGACTGCCTTTAGGATATTGGCCGCGTTGTCCGTGACCACACACCCCTTGGTGAAGGCCGAGCCTGGAGTGACCCACTCCCTCACCATGGTAGCCAGGGCTGCCTCGAGGTTCCTCAAGGTGTGAGAGCCGTCCTCTCTGGGATCATCTGCCGGCACCGGTTTAAAATGATCCCAGACTGAGGATTTTTCCCCCCTCCTGCCTTCTTGCCCACCCCGGCGGATGCACTGCTACCAGCACTGCTGGGAGGGGGAGAACTTCATGGCACTGGTGACTCAGCACTGGGAGGAGGGTCAACCATCACCTCGGGTACAGACATCTCCTCTGCAGCACTAGTGTCTGCCTCTTCATCACTGTCCGCAATCATGGTGATGTCCCATGAAGGAGAGTACTAGGACCCTGAGGCTAGACTTCCCGTGCCCACCATGCTGCTGGCACTCTCCCTGTGCCCCCCTCTGTAGCTTCTAGTACTGCTGCTTCTCCTCTCCCTAGTACTGACATTGCCTGGGGATTGGGCCCTGGCTCTAGCAGTCAGGATGGGTTCCACCAGCTCTGGACTGCTGAGGATCGCCTCGACAGTGGGGGACATTGGTGGCCCTGGATGAGCATTGGAAGCAGCCCCAGCAGCTGCTCCAGAACCAGAAGCAGCAGAGACAGATGCCTGCAGATTGTTATTAATCATTTCTATGAATAATAGCAGGTAAAATAGCAGCACCCAAGTCGTGGTGAATATGAATAATTTTTTCTGCAAAGTAATTAGTTAAAATGTCATAATGGGCAATAAATTACTCAGGTTCATGGAAGAAACAGACCAGATTAATCAGGCCATGCACCACCTGCATGCCTGCAGGCCTTCCAGTGCCCTGCTTGGCAATGGAGGAGGGCACTGCCAGGAGGTGATGCTGAGCTGCTGAAACCTGTTGCCCTAAAGCAGGACTGCTGAGTTTGGGTGGGTGGGTGATGTGCTCTGCCTCTGGCTACTGCTGCTACCTGCTTCTGTTCCCCTGGCATGACCCCGCCTGCCTCTGGCATGTGCCCGATTGCCTCCCCTACGGGCAGCAGATCGACCCCTCCTTCCCTTCTCCATTTCTCCCTCCAAAATAATGTGTTTTTTTAATCTAATTTTATATACAGCTCTTCAGGGAAAGACATTGCAAGCACTATGAGAGCCACAATTGGTCACCTTCAGCATGTCAAACTCTACCTGCTGTCTTAATGCCCATCCTCCTATTTCAACTGCCTCCGGCCCCACATACACCAGAAGGACCTCTGTTGTCACTGTGGTGGGAGAGAACACCTGGTTGCAACCATATCAATGGCCATGGACCTGGTCAAGATGTCATTCCACAAGGTGACCAGATCATCAACAGAGTTGGTGTTAAGGTCAGTGTGTAAATCCCCCAGAGTGTTCTGGAAACCTATTGGATCCATTAGTTTCTGGGGGTGGGTCAATTAAACTGGCCCACCACCCCAACAGGGACATAAGAGGGAAGGGATATGGGCCTTCAGAAGATAATGATCCAACCATGCAATGGCCTGAAGCATGAGAGATCTGCATCTATGGAATCACTTATTAACAGATGGCCAGCATAGCATATTGGATATGGTGCTGGATTTGGAACTTGGAAATCAGGTTTCAGATCCTGTCTTATCCATGAAGAGAAAACCCTCACTGGTTTAGTTTGTATTGGATCAAAAGATAGTGTTGTAACTACTTAGGAACAATCCAAGGTTCACACACATGTGAGCCAAGTACCTAGAGGAGGGAGAGGCGGGGATATAGTGGCTGATGCAGGTAGTGGCCTGTTCCGGAGGTAGGGAACTCTACTAAGGGCACTCTGCATCTATGCAAGGGTAGTTTTGGACGACACACATTAAACTTGGTTCAGGACCTTATGCTGCAATCATTAAACTACTTACTCTGGCATAATCCCATTTACTTTATTGGGATCCTTTTGGAGTAAGTTGTTTGAGGATTACAGCCTTTGGATGCAGTTCATATCCACTAACGTCCATGGGCTTTGACTTCAGTGAGGACAGAATTGTACAAGAGTTCAGTTCAAACTAGTGCTGAAACTCGGTATTCAAAATTACTCGTTTTTTACCAAGTATCTCAGTATTCAACTTGGTTTTACTGAGTATGAAGTAACTGGGGAATTGACCGGGTACTTGGTACTCAGAAAATCCTCAAATGAGCAACATACGGGGCTTTAACGGCTCCTATATAAAAGTACTCGGTACTCAGAAAATACTTGGTACTTGGTTTTATTTTACCAAGTATTTTACCAAGTACTGAGGGCAAACACTCGGATCTGGTCCTTGGAAACCCGGAAATATCTCTCTTTTTCAGCTGACCCAGACCCTGCCATCTTGCTGCTATCCCAGTGTTTGGAGGCCGTGGTGGAGTGAATGTGGCAGAGTAGACTGAAGCTCAACCCCGATAAGACGGAGGTGATGGTGGTGGGACGAGCGAGGGAGGTGTCGGCCCCCCTGGTTGGGGGTGTGTGCCCTCCCATAGCTCGGCAGGTTCGGAGTCTGGGGGTGATTTTGGATGCAGACCTCCACCTGGAGCAGCAGGTGGAGGTAGTGGCAAAGGCCGCCCTCCACCAGTTGTATCTGGTGCAGAGACTGCGTCCGTTCATCTCTGGTCCAGACCTGGCCTCCATCATCCATGCCTTCGTTACCTCGAGGCTGGACTACAGCAATGCACTCTACGTGGGGCTGCCCTTGTTCCTGGTTTGGAGGCTGCAGCTAGTCCAGAATGTGACAGCCTGTCTCCTGTCGGGGACGGGCCATCAGGAGCATATAACACCTGTGCTCCGGACTCTGCACTGGCTGCCGATAGTGTGCCGAGCCAGGTTCAAGGTACTGGTGTTAATATACAAAGCCCTTCACAGTCTGGGCCCCTCATACCTCAGGGACCACCTCGCCCTTTGGGCCCCAGAGTGACTCCTTCGGTACACCGGGGGTGCCTTCTTGGAGGTCCCCCATATTAAGCAGGGGGGGGTCAAAATGGAGAGGGCATTCTCTATGGCCGGGCCGCACCTTTGGAACTCCCTCCCGGAGGAAGCTTGCCTGGCCCCAAGCCTTTTGACATTTTGGCAAATTTGTAAGACCTGGCTGTTCGCCCAGGCCTTTGGGGAGGGGGTGGGGTGGGTTAAGGGGTGTTTTATCTTCCACCACCCTTATTTGTTTATCATGATCATCCCAACCTGTTTTATTGTAGTGTTTTTATGGATTGTTTATATTTTTTTATATAAATTGTTTTTATGATGAACTTGTTAGCTGCCCCGAGCTGTTCACAGGAGGGGCAGGATACAAATTGAGAAAATAAATTAAATAAATAAATAAATATTTTTGAATAATTTTGTTACTATTCAGTGCAGCCCTAGTTCAAGCACAGTTTAAGGCCCCTGTTTCCCCAACATGCTTAACATTCTTCTTTCAAGGAAAGCTGAGTATGTGCATTGGCAAATGCAAGATTTTGAATCATTTAAACAGGGGTATAGCTACTATGGAGTGAGGGGGCTCAGTTGAGGCTTTGTCCTGGACTCAGTGGCTTGTGGGGGGAGAGATTTACAAGTGGCCTAAGTAACACTAGGAAATTTTCAGAGTGGGGAGGGGTAGAATGCTGGCTCTGCTCCCTCCCTTGCCCACTCTGAAAATTTCCTAGGAGTGCTAAAGATATTTGTGTGATCTGGTGGCTTTCAGCGGGACTCCTGGATGGGGCGTGGTGGAAACCTGAAGTGGACTCTCACCCCATCCCGTGCCCCCCCTCCCCAAGCCTGAAAACCTCACCACCTTGCCTGGGGGAGGAGGGGCATAATTGGGACATGAGCCTGGGCCTGCCATAGCCTTCCTACATCCCTGCATTTAAAAGAGTGAATAAGCATATCTCTCATGACATCTATAATTATTGGGGAAGGCTTTTATTTATTAATAGGCCAATACAACATTCCATTTTTTCTGTATAAGACTGTCTTTATCCTCAAGACATTCATAGCTCACATGGGCAGTTGGTGTAAAAAATAAAACCAATGCCAATTAAAAATAATAATAGTGTTAATAATGGCAGTATTAGAGTCCTACCTGATGAGGTGTTAATTGGCTAATGTTTGTAATACCCACTGGAAAACCTTACCTGGTATAGTAGGTTCTGGAATAGTGTCAAGGATTATGGGCATCAAGCTTGTGTTCGGTGGGTACTAGAGAGTCTTAGGTGGGATCTTGGGAGGTGTCTGAGGTGGCCTGGGGTTAGGGCCCAGGGCCACCCCGGGAACCCCTGATGTGGCTGGTTACATCCTCTCCTGTGTAGCTGAAGGCTCGGAGAGTGATAGAATGAGGAGGGAAATGACTTCCTGCAGCTTCCCTGCTATCTGAATCCACCTCCTACTGATTCTAGGCACCTCACACCAGTTCCTCGCTACTATTGCTGCTGCCAGCACTGACCATGCCACTCCCAAACACACACACACACACGCACGCACACGCACACACATTGCTGATGCTCAGCCACTTCTGGTCTTGGATTTATTTATTTATTTATTTTAAAATGAAATGGCCTCTCGGGGTCTTGGCCACAAAACCACAAACTTAAACCGTATGAGGATCAGAGATTATTTATGTGAGGTTTTAGACTATAGGGCAGTGGCTTCCAGAACAATGTTGTTTTAAAGTGAGGCTAGTTAAAGAAGGGCTTTTAAAATACAATCTAGAATAAATGGTAGAGAAAGAAATTACATGTGGTNAAGTAACTGGGGAATTGACCGGGTACTTGGTACTCAGAAAATCCTCAAATGAGCAACATACGGGGCTTTAACGGCTCCTATATAAAAGTACTCGGTACTCAGAAAATACTTGGTACTTGGTTTTATTTTACCAAGTATTTTACCAAGTACTGAGGGCAAACACTCGGATCTGGTCCTTGGAAACCCGGAAATATCTCTCTTTTTCAGCTGACCCAGACCCTGCCATCTTGCTGCTATCCCAGTGTTTGGAGGCCGTGGTGGAGTGAATGTGGCAGAGTAGACTGAAGCTCAACCCCGATAAGACGGAGGTGATGGTGGTGGGACGAGCGAGGGAGGTGTCGGCCCCCCTGGTTGGGGGTGTGTGCCCTCCCATAGCTCGGCAGGTTCGGAGTCTGGGGGTGATTTTGGATGCAGACCTCCACCTGGAGCAGCAGGTGGAGGTAGTGGCAAAGGCCGCCCTCCACCAGTTGTATCTGGTGCAGAGACTGCGTCCGTTCATCTCTGGTCCAGACCTGGCCTCCATCATCCATGCCTTCGTTACCTCGAGGCTGGACTACAGCAATGCACTCTACGTGGGGCTGCCCTTGTTCCTGGTTTGGAGGCTGCAGCTAGTCCAGAATGTGACAGCCTGTCTCCTGTCGGGGACGGGCCATCAGGAGCATATAACACCTGTGCTCCGGACTCTGCACTGGCTGCCGATAGTGTGCCGAGCCAGGTTCAAGGTACTGGTGTTAATATACAAAGCCCTTCACAGTCTGGGCCCCTCATACCTCAGGGACCACCTCGCCCTTTGGGCCCCAGAGTGACTCCTTCGGTACACCGGGGGTGCCTTCTTGGAGGTCCCCCATATTAAGCAGGGGGGGGTCAAAATGGAGAGGGCATTCTCTATGGCCGGGCCGCACCTTTGGAACTCCCTCCCGGAGGAAGCTTGCCTGGCCCCAAGCCTTTTGACATTTTGGCAAATTTGTAAGACCTGGCTGTTCGCCCAGGCCTTTGGGGAGGGGGTGGGGTGGGTTAAGGGGTGTTTTATCTTCCACCACCCTTATTTGTTTATCATGATCATCCCAACCTGTTTTATTGTAGTGTTTTTATGGATTGTTTATATTTTTTTATATAAATTGTTTTTATGATGAACTTGTTAGCTGCCCCGAGCTGTTCACAGGAGGGGCAGGATACAAATTGAGAAAATAAATTAAATAAATAAATAAATATTTTTGAATAATTTTGTTACTATTCAGTGCAGCCCTAGTTCAAGCACAGTTTAAGGCCCCTGTTTCCCCAACATGCTTAACATTCTTCTTTCAAGGAAAGCTGAGTATGTGCATTGGCAAATGCAAGATTTTGAATCATTTAAACAGGGGTATAGCTACTATGGAGTGAGGGGGCTCAGTTGAGGCTTTGTCCTGGACTCAGTGGCTTGTGGGGGGAGAGATTTACAAGTGGCCTAAGTAACACTAGGAAATTTTCAGAGTGGGGAGGGGTAGAATGCTGGCTCTGCTCCCTCCCTTGCCCACTCTGAAAATTTCCTAGGAGTGCTAAAGATATTTGTGTGATCTGGTGGCTTTCAGCGGGACTCCTGGATGGGGCGTGGTGGAAACCTGAAGTGGACTCTCACCCCATCCCGTGCCCCCCCTCCCCAAGCCTGAAAACCTCACCACCTTGCCTGGGGGAGGAGGGGCATAATTGGGACATGAGCCTGGGCCTGCCATAGCCTTCCTACATCCCTGCATTTAAAAGAGTGAATAAGCATATCTCTCATGACATCTATAATTATTGGGGAAGGCTTTTATTTATTAATAGGCCAATACAACATTCCATTTTTTCTGTATAAGACTGTCTTTATCCTCAAGACATTCATAGCTCACATGGGCAGTTGGTGTAAAAAATAAAACCAATGCCAATTAAAAATAATAATAGTGTTAATAATGGCAGTATTAGAGTCCTACCTGATGAGGTGTTAATTGGCTAATGTTTGTAATACCCACTGGAAAACCTTACCTGGTATAGTAGGTTCTGGAATAGTGTCAAGGATTATGGGCATCAAGCTTGTGTTCGGTGGGTACTAGAGAGTCTTAGGTGGGATCTTGGGAGGTGTCTGAGGTGGCCTGGGGTTAGGGCCCAGGGCCACCCCGGGAACCCCTGATGTGGCTGGTTACATCCTCTCCTGTGTAGCTGAAGGCTCGGAGAGTGATAGAATGAGGAGGGAAATGACTTCCTGCAGCTTCCCTGCTATCTGAATCCACCTCCTACTGATTCTAGGCACCTCACACCAGTTCCTCGCTACTATTGCTGCTGCCAGCACTGACCATGCCACTCCCAAACACACACACACACACGCACGCACACGCACACACATTGCTGATGCTCAGCCACTTCTGGTCTTGGATTTATTTATTTATTTATTTTAAAATGAAATGGCCTCTCGGGGTCTTGGCCACAAAACCACAAACTTAAACCGTATGAGGATCAGAGATTATTTATGTGAGGTTTTAGACTATAGGGCAGTGGCTTCCAGAACAATGTTGTTTTAAAGTGAGGCTAGTTAAAGAAGGGCTTTTAAAATACAATCTAGAATAAATGGTAGAGAAAGAAATTACATGTGGTGGAGTCTGTTGAAGACAAATTTAAGAGGCCAATTAAAACACTATGGGTGCAATCCAAGCAGTGGCGTATGCCGCCTGCTGGCACAATGCCTGGCCATGCAGTGGGCGCAAATGTGCACATGTGCCCCGTGTGCGCAGCAAGCTGCACAGGGCCACAGTATGCCCCTACTGATGCAACCCCCCAACCCCCACAGCCCGGGAGAAGGAGCAGACATGGGTTCTGCTCCATTCCCTAGGCTGTGGTGTGTGTGGGCTCAGGGGGTTGCAACAGATGGGGTGTGCCATGGCCCCACACGGCTTGCTGTCCATCACAGTACACATGCTTGCCCATGCACTGGCGTACGTACACTTTGCCCAGTGTAGGCGCAGTTATATTTATTTATTTATTTTAAAATGTTGCTACTCCACCCATCCTGCCAGAGGCAGATCAGGGGCAGCTTGCAAGCAATAAAAGGCAATAAAAGTAACATCAGGCTTCTGGATTGCACCCCATGGGTAAAAACAGACATGCCACCTTGGGTGGGGTGAGGTAAGGGCCTGGGGTGGGGTCAGAAATAGTGACCACCTCCCTGGGTGGGGGGACCAAACTGACATGCCTGCATCTAGGGAACTGTCCCACTGCCTGCCCAGCCCAGGTAGGGCAGAGAGCACAAAAATGTGTGGGTGACCAGCCCCATTTGTGCCTTGCTTCCAGCACCCCACTCCATTCCATGACCAACAGCCATGGTGACCAATGAGACACAGCCATGGTGGAAGGCCATTGTGGCCCCTGACCTGTAGTGGGTATGCTGCACCAGAACGTACGTGATAGTCCACTGTGGCCCATATTGGCCTGCATGGGTAGACCTTAGCCTGGCCTGTGATCTCTGAGATTTTTCAGAGGCCACAGCCTGGCCTAGCTGCCTGCCAATACTCTCCAGGGCAATCCCAGGCCAACATCTGGCAGTGCATGTTTACATGTGCCAGTGGGCCATGGGCAACAGCAGGTCAAAGTGGGCCACAGTGCACCAAGCTTATGTCTGTTTTTACCATATGACATCACAACTTCACTATAAGCAAGACTTTAAAGAAGTAGGCATGCCCAGCAAAATGGCATTCTGCCTTCAACTTGTAAGCCCTCCAACCCCTCCTGAGATTCCCTTCTTTCTTGCTTACTGCTTTGGGTTGTAGTGTGTGTTGTGATAAGAAGCCCAGTGGGTGAGGGTATCTCTTTAGTAGGAAAATGATTAATATACTGGCCAAACAAGACACGTGGTGGATCACAGATTGCTGGCCTGCAGCGTAGGGGCTTTGTATTCTGGGAGATTCCCAGACTTGTGTGTTGCCTGTTAGTGGGATTGGGTCAGGAAAGGTGCATGAGCCTGTGTGGGTGTCACCACCACCAGCATTTTTTGTTCCACCACTTCACCTGTGTATCCCCAGTTGTAGGACTAGGATCTAAGACCTCACTTTCCTCCCCCTTACTCACTTTCTTAATATGGCCTGGGGTGACACCTGCCCCACACCTGGTTGGTCTCCTCAAAGGAGCAATGTTTAAAAGATGCTCTACTAAGGAAGAGAAATTGCAAATGGCCTAATGGAGGTCACCCTGAGATGGGTTGGAGTGTCCCTTCTCTTATAGATGGAGCCATGGGGCGGCGTGGGGTGGAGTCTGTAACAGAGTGCAGTTTGATAGATAGGGATGCTGGCCCCTTAAGAGAGGCTGAGTGGGTCCAGACAGGAAGCAGAAGTAGCTGGGTGTGGCCACCCAGCTATATAACTGGGCTGAGGCAGCTAGCTCTCAGTATGCTTGGAGACACAGCAGAAGAAGGAGTTCTCTGCTGTGACTGCCTGATCTGTGGCTTCAGGAAAAGAGATGCTTCATGGAAGCTGAAGAGCTCCTATCACTGCTCCTGACTGAGAAGAAGCTCTGAGGCTACTACAGAGGAGTGGGTAAAGACTGATTGTTGATCACGTTAGTAGACTAAAACCTAAATAGGCTTGGGGCTAGATAAGACAGGGGACCGGAGGGGTTGCATGCCTGGCCCAGATAGCTTAGTGGTGGAGAACACTCTAAAAATAAACTATTAAAGCTAATTCCTAGTATGATTTAATACTTTGGGGGCCATGATCCTGACAACACTGATGTCAGCACTAAGCTGCTACTATCTGTTGGAGAATGCAGGCAGCTGGCCCCAAGTACCCGCTGGCCTTCCATCAGGCCTGTAAGACATGGCTGTTCTCCCAAGCCTTTGGAGGTGGGGAGGGGAGGGTGGGGTAAATTGCTGTATGGGAGGTGTTTTAAATTTGTTGAATAATATTGGACTTCTTTAGATTTTAATGTGGTTTTATGTTTTAGATTGTTTTTATATTTGTTGGAAGCCGCCCTGAGATGCCATCGGCATGAGGAGGTGGCATATAAGTGTAATAAAATAAATAAATAAATAACATTGGCCAGTAAGCCATCTGACTGAAGGAAGTGGAGGACCCCTGCAGCATGATGACCAAGGAAGTGGAGGATTGTGCTGAGCAAAAGACTGAGAGAATTGCAACTGTATTGAAAGCTCTCCCAAGGACAGAGGCTCAAGTCCAGAGTTGAGGAGACTCGCCAAAAACCAGGAAAATGTGGATCCTGAACAGAGACAAAATGGCTGATGGAGGAGTGCACCAAAGATGGTGATGACAATTGACTTTGTGAAGCCCAGACTGGAGCAGCAGCAGAAAGGACAACATAACCAAGCACCAAAGACTGGCAAAGTACTGGGGACCCCTGGAGGAAGGCATTAAGACAAGTGGCTACAATTGTGACTAGGTGGGACACATTTGGGGGGTCTTCCCTAAGCAATGGAGGGGCCCAACCTATAAAAAAACTGAGAGGAATCCGAGAGCGACATTATATGAGTTTTATGACCAAAGTAGCCAAGACTTTGAGTTATGCAAAGGTTGTAGGGGCACATTAATAACTACAATGGTCCAGAAAAGGCACTGGAACTGCAACAAGGTGGGACACCTTAAGAGGGCTTGCCCATTTCTGAAACCTAGAAGGCAGTTGAAACTTGTGTGATGGCACACAAGGGCACCTGAGGAGAGACTTCCCATATTTGAAAAGGACAAGGACAGTACCAAAACAGAGAGATGGGGCTATGGTTAGACAAGTATGTGAGGCCCAAGGAGAACCCAGAATAATAGGAGATGTCCTGGTGAGAGACCAAAGCACCCAGATAAGCTTACTTGCTATGGGGATAGAAATAATATCAAGGAATATTTGGGTAGCTAGTAAGGGCTAATTCAGACGTGCGTTTAAATTGCACAGCCGCGGCGGCAGCATCGGGTGATTTAAAGCACGGCGCACTTCCGGGTTGGTGTGAATGTACTGACCGCTCACATTTCAGCCTAACTCAAACTGTTGGAGTGCGGTTTTGAAAGCTGCTCCAAGCAGCTTTTAAAACCGCACTCCAACAGTTCGTGTTAGGCTGAATTGGTGCATTCACACCAACCCAGAAGTGTGTGGTGCTTTAAATGGCACAATGCCGCCGCTGCGGTTGTGCAATTTAAACGCACATCTGAATGAGCCTTAAGATCAAAGATGAGTCTCGAGAGAGTTGGCCTGGTACAGAAATGGTGGAGAGCAAGGAGAAAGAAGAGGAGAACAGGAATACCGGCAATCAAAGGAAGGTAAACCTGACCAGGACAGAAAAGGACAGTTATTGCAGAGGATCATCTTGGGGCTATGGATGCCCTGTCCTGTCCTGTTTTGTGGGATCGGTTTCAGATGGAGGCGTCTGCCGATGTGGAGTTCTTGTTGGGATCTGTTTGTGCCACTACTTGTGAGCAAGATCCATGCCCGTCCTGGCTGGTGAAAGCTAGCCAGGAGACGTTACAGCCATTGCTGGCTGGGGTGGTTAGTGCCTCCCTTCGGGAGGGCAGGGTGCCTGATTGCCTAAAAGAGGCTGTGGTTAGATCCCTGCTCAAGAAACCATCTCTTGATACTGGTGCCCCTGACAGTTACCGGCCGGTCTCTAACCTTCCCTTTTTAGGGAAGGTTATTGAATGGGCTGTGGCAGCTCCAGGAACATCTGGACCGCACCAGTTTCCTTGATCCCTCCCAGTCTGGGTTTCGGCCTGGGTACAGTATGGAGACAGCATTGGTGGCCTTGGTTGATGATCTCCGGCTGGCATTGGACCAGGGTTGTCAGACCTTACTGGTTCTGATAGACCTTTCGGCTGCATTCGACACAGTCGATCACGAGGTGTTGGTGACTCACCTGCGGGACCGTGCCGGAATTGGCGGAACGGTCTTGGACTGGTTTCATTCATTCCTGGCTGGGAGAACTCACCGGGTGGTCTTGGAGGAGT
>QEPC01012966.1:6527-17202 GCA_003113815.1 Sphenodon punctatus | reverse complement strand
TAGAGAGTTGTAGGAGTTAGCTTAGTGATAGAGATAGCGTTAGTGATTTAGTTTTAGTGTTTGTAGGAGTAGGTCTGTGTAGTTATTAGATAATCAATTTAGTTCATAGCATTTAGAATAGTTAATAGCAGTTAGATTTAGTGTAGATAGATAGATATAATATTAGATAAAAAAAATATAAAAAATTTTTTTTAAATAAAAGAAACCATATAAAACCCAATAAAAAACCATATAAAAAACAAAAAAACACTCATAACAACATTTCCTGAATGGCCAAACGGCCGAACCGAACAGCTGAATGGCCTAACTGAACGGCCTGTTCAGACGACTGAACTGAACAGCCGAACCCAAACTCGGCGAACTAACCGAACTGCCGAACCGAACGGATGAACCGAATGCAGCCGAACCGAACGACCGAACCCAAACCACGATCTGTTTGCCCATCCCTAATGATCAGCTGTTTGGCAGAGAAGCAGATTTTTCTCCCTCCCCTACCTTCCAAGCTGATTAGTGGGGAGGCAGGAAAGTTCTCTCCCCCTTCTGCCATGCACCCAACTTCTGGACATAGAGGTGAGTAGAGGAGGAATGGCACCCACAAAAAATTCTGTAGCCAAAAATCAGTTAGACCATTTCCCATGAAAATTTATTCCCTGTAATGAATACATATCTGAAAGTGTCTCACATAGAATTCCCTATTTCCTGCAGTAATATCTTGACTTCTAGGGACCCTGGGAGGGATTCTCCCCCAATGCAGAATGCCTGCAGAGGTTTATGGGTGCCTTGGGCCACACTTCTGCACAGGTGAATTTCTCAGCTGCCCTTGAGTTACTACAGAGATGCATGTGGAAAGAGTTGATCTCTTAGAGCAGAACCTGTGGTACTTTTGGATGAGCGTGAATGCCTTCAATTTTACCTACAAGAAAAGAGTAAGCCAGTGCAGTCCTTTCAGGTCTGACATAATATATTGGATGTGAGTATCACAGCTAAACTGTATAAATGTGACTTTCCAGTGCATTGACATTACAGCAGTTAGTCTGCACCCACTTATTCAATTCACAGCTGTCCCTTTTCATTTAACACACATAAACCAGTTTCACGCATAGTACAGTCAAAAGAAATATTTTAAAATATCCAGATTAAAAAGTACTCAGACATTGGGTAATACTGACTGATTACACTGTCCACAATTTTATAAATGCCTCGGTACTGTGTTCAGTTTTGAAATATGCAATATCAGCAGTAGAAGTGTCTTGCATGGAAATAGTATACAATCTAGACTTAGGTTTCAATCAAAAGTCTGGCTCCAAGAAGTGTAAAACTTGGGCAATTATTGAACATGCAGATTTTATTTTTGTTGATTTAGAGGGGTGGATGGATGGTATTGGGAGGTTGGTTTAATAATTAAACACACATATTTATGCAAAAAGTGACAATCATTTTGTCAGAATTTCAGATACTATGTATAATTGTACCTGCACCTGGGGCAGCATCCAGCATTTTGATCTTTTCACATGTTAAAATTGCATGTACTTTCTGAAACTTCATTTTCTCCCCCAGTAAAATTCACAACATACTGAATTGGAATTTTCCTAAAACAAAAAGGTCAGAGTTCCATGAAGTTGCTTACAAATCAAAATACAACTTCCATCAGAAGAATGAGCCAGTGTTGCCTAATGGATACAATGTTGGGCTTGGATCTGGGAGACCAGAGTTCAAATTGCTTCATAGCCATGAACTCAACTAGTGACCTTTGGTAGGGCCAGTGAAAGGATTTTTGCCATCCTAGGCAAATCCCTGTATGTGTGCTCCTTGCACAACCAGTGTACACATTGCACACCTCACATGCAACCCACACACATGTTGCACACAACCCTCATGCACACACACACCTAGTACTCAACATGCACAGGCACACTTTGCCACTGAGGGAATGCTAGCCCCTCTCTCCCCTGCTTCCTGAACTCTGATCCATCCATAGAGCTTACCAGTGGCATCTGGATCAGGGACGGAAGAGGCACCCCCTTCGATTTGCAGGCGAAAAGGCAGCAATAGTCAGCTGGATCAGGGGCAGGAGAGATGGTAGCAGAAGGTGGAGCGGGGGAGGAAACACCTAGGAGGTGCTTCTTCCACTGCCAATCCAGTGCAGAGCTTATTGGCAAGGCTTCCTAGGGCAGCAAGTTGAAGGAGGTGCCTTTCCCAAGCCATCCAGTCCGGAGCTTATTACCAGTGGCGGCAGGGCAGCTTGATCGAGATCAGGAGAGCCGTCCTCTTCAAGTTGGCACCATAGGCAGCCACCTGAGCTGCCTAATGGTAGCACCGGCCCTGGCCTTGGGCAAGTCACTATCAGCCTTGGTTTCTCATCTGTAAAATGGGAATAATAATAGCATGCCTTGCAGGGGTGTTGCAAAGCTGAATTAGAGAAGAATCAAACTAGCACTATAGAAATGATAAACAATGGGTTTACACCAAAGTATAGAAGAATAGTCCCTCCCAGACACCCAGGAGAGCTTGTGAAGTTGTTGCACATAGCTATTTTGAAGTCTAAACAGTTCCTCATAACCACAGTGTGCAAATCCCCTGGAAATACATGGCAAAAGAGGCAGGAGAAATAGTGGCAGAAACTGAAGTAGTGGTGAGGAGCAGACCGAGAGCTTCCCATGTTCTGCTACCACAGTTGTTCCTGCTTCAGTTGCTGCTACCAAGAAAAATGGCTGGGGCAGGGCAGGGCACTTCCCATTATAGTTCTTTGGTCCAGAGAGCACTAGGAAGAGACAGCAGGAGTGCTCCCTGGGACTGGTAAGCTCCTGACCATGCACAGCATGTGGGAAATTTTAACATCAAAACATGCCCACACAGCCTCACCTCTTCAAGATTTGTCAGCGTTGATTGGTTGGCAATCCTGAACACATAGCTGGTGATGTTTAAAACCTTACTACCGAATAAGAATGCCGTAACATTTTCTCAAAGGCACTTGGGTGAAGCACTGTGGGACAAGTAGTTGCAGGAGCAGGCCTAAAGCATCATAACACTTCACCACTTGCTCACCTGGCCTGATGTGGAAGGGGTTAACCCAGTGTCCAAGGAATAGAGATCATGTGACCAGATATCAGTGGATCACATTATATGGGCTGGGGCCAAGGACAGCTTCTCTCAATGGGTGCTGGAGCGTTTGGTGGGTTGCTGCCTTGACTGCCTCAGCTGCAGTAAATTGGTGCCCCAGATGGAGCACCTGCTGCAGTCACTACTGCTGATTTTGCAGCATGGATGATCCAAGCCTGGGATCAAGCATGTATGGGGTATACTTGCCCCTTCCCATTGCCTGTCATCATGAATTTTATTTGAAAGTAAAGGGGAGGGGCCAGACATGCCCCACAGCTACCCAGCCAGCTAGTCCTCCATCTCATTCACTTTCACCTGACCGTCTCTCAGCTCACCAGCACCACACTGGCAGGGGATGAACAGAGGGGGCTTGCTGACACATGCACAAAAGTGCCCTAAAACCAATCAGAGTCCTGAGGAGCTTGCTGTCTCCCTTAGGAGAGGGGAGGGGGAGAAAGCAGAAGACACATCAGCAGCCTCAAATTGGTCTGGGTCAGTTTGGAGGTTGCTGCAGCCAAGAGTGGACAGGATTTTGCTACTTTGGTGAGTTATTTCTTTTAATTTCTTAATTTTTATGTTTTTATTTATTTCACCCCTGACTTTTGTTGTTCTTCATTATAGTACCAAATCTTGAATGTTCCCTCTCCCTGAGGGATGGATATTTTAATTTGGATTTATTTGAAATGTTGACAATAAACAGCAGACTGGCAAATAATGCTGCCACTTCAGCCCTAACCTCTGTCCACCACCCCACCAACCTAAAGGTCCACCAGCTGCCACTGGAAATATAGATAGAAGGTATTAGCCCAGACCTAAAGGATTATTAATTATTATGATTAGCTTTTATATAGTGCCAGCGATGTACCTGGTGCATTGCAGAGAATAAGATAGACACGGTTCCTGCCCGAGAGGTAGGGATGTGTGAACGCGGTTCGGAAGTTCGGAGTTTGGAACAAACTCGAAAAGTTTGGTTGACCGAACCAAACTTTAGAACTGAACTTGAATTTGATCAAACTGTTCAGTCAAATCTGAACCAGATCGGAAGGCAAAAAAAACCTGTTTTGAATGTACGAACTTAGTTTGGAAGTTCGGAATTAAACCAAACTCGAATAGTTCAGTTGACCTAACCACATTTCGAACCGAACTCGATTTTTGAACCGANCCTAGGCAAATCCCTGTATGTGTGCTCCTTGCACAACCAGTGTACACATTGCACACCTCACATGCAACCCACACACATGTTGCACACAACCCTCATGCACACACACACCTAGTACTCAACATGCACAGGCACACTTTGCCACTGAGGGAATGCTAGCCCCTCTCTCCCCTGCTTCCTGAACTCTGATCCATCCATAGAGCTTACCAGTGGCAGCTGGATCAGGGACGGAAGAGGCACCCCCTTTGATTTGCAGGAGAAAAGGCAGCAATAGTCAGCTGGATCAGGGGCAGGAGAGATGGCAGAAGAAGGTGGAGAGGGGGAGGAAACACCTAGGAGGTGCTTCTTCCACTGCCAATCCAGTGCAGAGCTTATTGGCAAGGCTTCCTAGGGCAGCAAGTTGAAGGAGGTGCCTTTCCCAAGCCATCCAGTCCGGAGCTTATTACCAGTGGCGGCAGGGCAGCTTGATCGAGATCAGGAGAGCCGTCCTCTTCAAGTTGGCACCATAGGCAGACACCTGAGCTGCCTAATGGTAGCACCGGCCCTGGCCTTGGGCAAGTCACTATCAGCCTTGGTTTCTCATCTGTAAAATGGGAATAATAATAGCATGCCTTGCAGGGGTGTTGCAAAGCTGAATTAGAGAAGAATCAAACTAGCACTATAGAAATGATAAACAATGGGTTTACACCAAAGTATAGAAGAATAGTCCCTCCCAGACACCCAGGAGAGCTTGTGAAGTTGTTGCACATAGCTATTTTGAAGTCTAAACAGTTCCTCATAACCACAGTGTGCAAATCCCCTGGAAATACATGGCAAAAGAGGCAGGAGAAATAGTGGCAGAAACTGAAGTAGTGGTGAGGAGCAGACCGAGAGCTTCCCATGTTCTGCTACCACAGTTGTTCCTGCTTCAGTTGCTGCTACCAAGAAAAATGGCTGGGGCAGGGCAGGGCACTTCCCATTATAGTTCTTTGGTCCAGAGAGCACTAGGAAGAGACAGCAGGAGTGCTCCCTGGGACTGGTAAGCTCCTGACCATGCACAGCATGTGGGAAATTTTAACATCAAAACATGCCCACACAGCCTCACCTCTTCAAGATTTGTCAGCGTTGATTGGTTGGCAATCCTGAACACATAGCTGGTGATGTTTAAAACCTTACTACCAAATAAGAATGCCGTAACATTTTCTCAAAGGCACTTGGGTGAAGCACTGTGGGACAAGTAGTTGCAGGAGCAGGCCTAAAGCATCATAACACTTCACCACTTGCTCACCTGGCCTGATGTGGAAGGGGTTAACCCAGTGTCCAAGGAATAGAGATCATGTGACCAGATATCAGTGGATCACATTATATGGGCTGGGGCCAAGGACAGCTTCTCTCAATGGGTGCTGGAGCGTTTGGTGGGTTGCTGCCTTGACTGCCTCAGCTGCAGTAAATTGGTGCCCCAGATGGAGCACCTGCTGCAGTCACTACTGCTGATTTTGCAGCATGGATGATCCAAGCCTGGGATCAAACATGTATGGGGTATACTTGCCCCTTCCCATTGCCTGTCATCATGAATTTTATTTGAAAGTAAAGGGGAGGGGCCAGACATGCCCCACAGCTACCCAGCCAGCTAGTCCTCCATCTCATTCACTTTCACCTGACCGTCTCTCAGCTCACCAGCACCACACTGGCAGGGGATGAACAGAGGGGGCTTGCTGACACATGCACAAAAGTGCCCTAAAACCAATCAGAGTCCTGAGGAGCTTGCTGTCTCCCTTAGGAGAGGGGAGGGGGAGAAAGCAGAAGACACATCAGCAGCCTCAAATTGGTCTGGGTCAGTTTGGAGGTTGCTGCAGCCAAGAGTGGACAGGATTTTGCTACTTTGGTGAGTTATTTCTTTTAATTTCTTAATTTTTATGTTTTTATTTATTTCACCCCTGACTTTTGTTGTTCTTCATTATAGTACCAAATCTTGAATGTTCCCTCTCCCTGAGGGATGGATATTTTAATTTGGATTTATTTGAAATGTTGACAATAAACAGCAGACTGGCAAATAATGCTGCCACTTCAGCCCTAACCTCTGTCCACCACCCCACCAACCTAAAGGTCCACCAGCTGCCACTGGAAATATAGATAGAAGGTATTAGCCCAGACCTAAAGGATTATTAATTATTATGATTAGCTTTTATATAGTGCCAGCGATGTACCTGGTGCATTGCAGAGAATAAGATAGACACGGTTCCTGCCCGAGAGGTAGGGATGTGTGAACGCGGTTCGGAAGTTCGGAGTTTGGAACAAACTCGAAAAGTTTGGTTGACCGAACCAAACTTTAGAACTGAACTTGAATTTGATCAAACTGTTCAGTCAAATCTGAACCAGATCGGAAGGCAAAAAAAACCTGTTTTGAATGTACGAACTTAGTTTGGAAGTTCGGAATTAAACCAAACTCGAATAGTTCAGTTGACCTAACCACATTTCGAACCGAACTCGATTTTTGAACCGAACCAAATTTCCTAACTCAGTTCTGTTTGCACATTCCTACCAAAAGTTTTCAATCTAAAGACAGGGGGAGGGGAGACAGGGAAGGGGGAACATAGGGAGAGACAAGGGATGCAACATTTATGAGGATGCAAGAACTCAGGTACACGTTCTTGACTTGATTACAGTAAATTGGGAGTATACAGATAACAGGTGGGGGATAATCCTGGGTGGGGCTGATTAACAGTAGTTAGGAAGGGCAGAGCAGAAGAGGTGGGTTTTGAAGAGGGACTTGAAGGTGTGGAGGGTGGGGCCAAGGTGGACGAGGGCAGGGAGGGAGTTCTAGGCATGCGGGGCAGCGAGAGAGAAGAGACAAAGGCAGTTGTGGAGCAAGGGAGCCATGGGAGGTTGAGGGAGGGGATGGAAGAGGAGTGGAGTGCTCCAACAGGGGTTCAGAGGGAGATCAGGGCAGAGAGGTGGGAGGGCGAGGTTGTGAAGGGCTTTGTAGGTGAAGACGAGGAGCTTGTGCAGAATATGCTCAGGAAGGGGGAGCCTGCGGAAGGAGGAGAGGAGAGGCTTCACATGGTCAAAGAGACAGGCTAGGTTGATGATCCTGGCAGCAGAGTTTTGAACAGAAATGAGGGAAGAAAGGTGAGAGTGAGGAAGACCAGCGAGGAGGAGGTTACAATAGTCGAGGCGTGAGATGACTAGGGCATGGATGAGAGTTTTGGCAGAGGACACAGACAGAAAAGGGTTGTTCTTACCAATGTTGTGGAGGGAGAAGTGGCAGGATTTGGCCACGGAGTCAATGTAGGGNGGGGCTTGCTGACACATGCACAAAAGTGCAAACCATTGAAATGTAAGGAACTGTGCACTTCTGTGCATGCTCCCCAGATCGGGTGCACTGAGACTAGAGACTGCGGAAGTGTGCTTGCTCTGCAATGCATGCACAAAACACACAGTGTCTTTCAGCTAGGGATGTGCATTCATGTTAGTTATTAATAACTAAAATGAAAACATTATTTTAGTTTTAGTAAGTACAATTACTAAAATGAATGAGTTAATAAATAAAAATGAATAGATTTTAGTATTAGTTATTAGCTCTGCTCTGACTGCTGCACGCATAGCTAGAGCACATGCCATGGTTCCAGCCTGTCTGTGTCATGCTGTAAACAAGAGTTCAGATGGGGATCAGAAGGGAGGGGGAACCATGAGTGAAACTTTCTGTATCGATCAAGGACTCAGGATGGCGTTGGGGCGAGGGCACAGTGAGTGTTCTTTTTAACCATCTGCCAAGCTGAGGAACATTGCAAATGTCAATTCAGTCTCAGACAGAATGCTTTCTGTTTTTATTCTCAGTCTGTGTGACTGATCTAACTCAGCCTCACTTAGACATATTGACAGTTATAAAAAAGAGATTTATTTCTCTGTGTCTCATCCCTTCCTTCCCACTATTCCCATTATTCCCACTGTTCTTTGTCTTTGTCTGTAATCCCTGTCTGTCTGTCTGTCTGTCTGTGTAATACTATCATTGTTCTGTACTGCTCTTTGAAGTGTGTCAGCACTGGCTTGTGCACTGCAGAATCCAATCTTTCTGAAATTTTATCAAATCTTTCTGAAATTTGATCCCCTGGGTAAGGATAATCCTTCCAAATTTCATGAAAATTAGATGAAAAATGAAGATGCTGCAGTTGAAAATATGTTTCCACTTGAAACCAATGGGATGGCAATAACTAAAATAATAACTAATACTAATAAAACAACTAAAACTAATGGGTTTTAATAGCTAAAACTAAAATAAAAACAAATACTATTTTTTTCTGCCCACCCGTAGTTTCAGTCCTGACCACTTCCAACCATGTGCCAGGCAAGCTGCAGAGCACTGTGACTGGCCATCTGGGATCCAGGCAGGGGTAGGGGAGGGGAGAGGAGGGACAGAGAGATGGGGACATGTGGGAAGGAGCAGACTAGGACTAGGCTGTCTGTGGGGTATATGTGGCCAGCTGCTCTTGTTGAGCTGAGGGGAGGGGAGGAGGGAGGGATGGAGGGAGCAGCAGAGAGGAGTCAGGGAAGCAGCAGCAGGAGGCCCCCTACCCTTGTCGTTGATGTGCTGAAGTACCAAGGATGGCCACACCAGGTGCTTGTGAGGCACTGGGGAATTATTTAATTTAATTTAATTTATTTATTTCAGTCATTTTTACCCTGCACCCATCCTGCCTCAGGCAGCTCATGGCGGCTAACAATAGTGTATGATTAGAGGCAAGGGGAGGGGCTAAAGGAGGAGCCAGGTCACAATTAGAGGCAAGGGAAGGGGATGGAGGAGGAGCCAGTCCACAATGGCATGGGTTCCTGTGGAGCAACCCAGCCAATCAGGATGATTTTAGGGCACCTGTTCTAGGTGCCCTAAAACCAATCAGAGTCCTGAGGAGCTTGCTGTCTCCCTTAGGAGAGGGGAGGGGGAGAAAGCAGAAGACACATCAGCAGCCTTAAATTGGTCTGGGTTAGTTTGGAGGTTGCTGCAGCCAAGAGTGGACAGGATTTTGCTACTTTGGTGAGTTATTTCTTTTAATTTCTTAATTTTTATGTTTTTATTTATTTCACCTCTGACTTTTGTTGTTCTTCATTATAGTACCAAATCTTGAATGTTCCCTCTCCCTGAGGGATGGATATTTTAATTTGGATTTATTTGAAATGTTGACAATAAACAGCAGACTGGCAAATAATGCTGCCACTTCAGCCCTAACCTCTGTCCACCACCCCACCAACCTAAAGGTCCACCAGCTGCCACTGGAAATATAGATAGAAGGTATTAGCCCAGACCTAAAGGATTATTAATTATTATGATTAGCTTTTATATAGTGCCAGCGATGTACCTGGTGCATTGCAGAGAATAAGATAGACACGGTTCCTGCCCGAGAGGTAGGGATGTGTGAACGCGGTTCGGAAGTTCGGAGTTTGGAACAAACTCGAAAAGTTTGGTTGACCGAACCAAACTTTAGAACTGAACTTGAATTTGATCAAACTGTTCAGTCAAATCTGAACCAGATCGGAAGGCAAAAAAAACCTGTTTTGAATGTACGAACTTAGTTTGGAAGTTCGGAATTAAACCAAACTCGAATAGTTCAGTTGACCTAACCACATTTCGAACCGAACTCGATTTTTGAACCGAACCAAATTTCCTAACTCAGTTCTGTTTGCACATTCCTACCAAAAGTTTTCAATCTAAAGACAGGGGGAGGGGAGACAGGGAAGGGGGAACATAGGGAGAGACAAGGGATGCAACATTTATGAGGATGCAAGAACTCAGGTACACGTTCTTGACTTGATTACAGTAAATTGGGAGTATACAGATAACAGGTGGGGGATAATCCTGGGTGGGGCTGATTAACAGTAGTTAGGAAGGGCAGAGCAGAAGAGGTGGGTTTTGAAGAGGGACTTGAAGGTGTGGAGGGTGGGGCCAAGGTGGACGAGGGCAGGGAGGGAGTTCTAGGCATGCGGGGCAGCGAGAGAGAAGAGACAAAGGCAGTTGTGGAGCAAGGGAGCCATGGGAGGTTGAGGGAGGGGATGGAAGAGGAGTGGAGTGCTCCAACAGGGGTTCAGAGGGAGATCAGGGCAGAGAGGTGGGAGGGCGAGGTTGTGAAGGGCTTTGTAGGTGAAGACGAGGAGCTTGTGCAGAATATGCTCAGGAAGGGGGAGCCTGCGGAAGGAGGAGAGGAGAGGCTTCACATGGTCAAAGAGACAGGCTAGGTTGATGATCCTGGCAGCAGAGTTTTGAACAGAAATGAGGGAAGAAAGGTGAGAGTGAGGAAGACCAGCGAGGAGGAGGTTACAATAGTCGAGGCGTGAGATGACTAGGGCATGGATGAGAGTTTTGGCAGAGGACACAGACAGAAAAGGGTTGTTCTTACCAATGTTGTGGAGGGAGAAGTGGCAGGATTTGGCCACGGAGTCAATGTAGGG
>QEPC01012964.1:514920-527690 GCA_003113815.1 Sphenodon punctatus | reverse complement strand
AAAGTAAGAGTCCCAATTATCTTCATTCCATCAAAGTGTGGGTTTTATTAGGACAACTTAGAATATCAGCTAGGGACTAAACATCAAAAAGTCATGAGGTTCAATATGGTTTTTAAAAGGGTTAATCATCCCTAACAGGCATTTTAAGTTGGATTGCACAGACTTACAAAGTCAACTCTTAGCCTCCCCCACCTGCCATGCCTGCCTCTGAGTGGTACTGCATGTGCTGTTAACCTGAATAACGAATGTCTTCAAGAGCGAATATTTAATTGCTTATACAATTTGGACCCTTTATAAAATTGTTCTAAAATTTGGCAGTGATGATCATGAAGATCTGAGATTACAGTCCTTCCAAATTTCATGTAACATGGATGGAATACAAAGACATTATAGCCAGAAATGCATTTACAAGTAAATCACTTATAACATAAGGAACCTTTAGCCAATCCTTCTGAAATTTGGCAGAGATAGTATTCTTGGGGAGGGGTATAATTGGATGCCTTCACCGAAACTTTCTGAAATTTGGGACACATAATGCCTTCTGTTGGGGGTAAATTCCTGTTATGTTTAATAAAATTCAGATGAAAAATAAAAAAGATAGAGCTCAAAATGTGTTTTTCAGGTTTTTCCTATGTGTAATAACAAAACACATTTAATTTTTTTATTATGTTCTTTCTTTTCCATTATTTAATAATGAAAATGAAAAATCCCTATTTCATTTTTGTTATTATTATAACAAAAACAAAATGCACACACCCCTACCCTGGTATCCTTGTTGACAAGCTGGTAAAATGTGGGTTAGATGATAATATGATTAGATGGATTTGCAGCTGGTTAAAGAACCATACTCAAATAGTAGTCATCAATGGCTCCTCATCAATCTGGAGGGATGTGTTGAACCGGGTGCTGCAGGGCTCTGTCCTGGGCCCGATACTGTTCAACATCTTTATAAATGACTTGGATGAGGGAGTAGAGGGAATGCTTATTATATTTGCAGATGACATCAAACTGGGAAGGATAGCTAACACCTTAGAAGACCATAAATAAAATTCAAAATGATCTTGATAAGTTGGAAAACTGGGCTGAAACTAATAAAATGAAGTTCAACCGAGATTAAATTGTCAGGTGCTGGTGGCACCCGAGAGTGAGAGGTCGCCATTGGGGGGCCCGGTCTCGCAGAGCTCCATGTGCTGGAGAAACTGTGGTGCAGAGAGGGAAAGGAGGAGGGGGTCAGAAGGATTAGCCCCTCTTGGTCACTGAACTGAGAGATCAGCCCAGCCCAGACACAGAGGCAGGGAAGGAGGCCGGGAGCGAAGTAGAGCCGGGCGGGCGCATGCGCAGTAGCACAGAGGCGCCGTGATGCTCAGAGCGATTGCGATAGCAAGAGGCTGAGGCAGGGGTGGGGCTAGCAGCATAAAGGCTGCAAGTTGACTTCTCTCAGTGCCGGTAATCAAAGCTTCCTTGTGAGACTGGCCCCTTTTCATTACCTTTGGAGCACAACAGCAGTTTGTGGAAAGTGTTGAATGTGGAGAGTCTGTGGAGCAAGTGCTGAGGTGAGTGGGTGTGAGAGTGGGACCTGGGGGTGCGAGTGCTGGGGTGCATGGGTGCGAGAGTGTGGGTGTAAGTTCTGGCCCATCCCTTATCTTCCTCTGCATGTGAGTTAACCCTATCCCCCCGAGGAATCCCTGTCTTGGGTGTCCTCCCTGTACCATTCCCCACCTGGACAAGGTGTTTGTGGTGTGATAGCACAGGGTGCAGCACAAGAGATTACTGGGCCCTATGATGATCTAGGCTCAATCCTGTTCCAGGTCAAAGCCACCTATGATCCTGAGGGAAGTTTTGGGAGATCACGTGTGTGTCAGTGCTAGCCCTTCCCCCATATTCAGATCCACCTTTTCCCTATCCCTTTCCTAATCCCTAACATAAATGTGAAGTTCTGCATTTAGGTAAGAAAAATCAAATGTACAAATACAGGATAGGGGATACCTGCCTTGGCAGCAATACATGTGAAAAGGATCTGGGGATCATAGTTTATTTATTTTATTATTTTATTTTGGGATATTTTTATCCCTCATCGCCCTACAAAATAGCAGCTCAGGGCAGTGCTGATCACAAACTGGGATACATGGGAGCAAGAGTGTGTCTGTAAGTTCTGGTCCATCCCTTATCACAAACTGAACTTGAGTCAGCAGTGTGATGTAGCCGCAAAAAAGGCTAATGCAATTTTAGGCTGCATTAACAGAAGCATAGTTTCCAAGTCACGAGAAGTAATAGTTTCATTCTATTCTGCACTGGTCAGCCCTCATCTAGAGTACTGTGTCCAGTTCTGGGCACCACACTTTAAGAAGAACATGGACAAATTGGAAGAGGTTCAGAGGAGGGCAACAAAGATGGTCAGGGGTCTGGAAACGAAGTCCTATGAGGAAGATTGAAGGAACTGGGTTCGTTTAATGTAGAGAAGACTAAGGGGAGACATGATAGCAGTCTTCCACTACCTGAAAGGCTGTCACAGAGAGGATGGCAAAGACTGGTTCTCTCTTGCCCCTGAAGGCAAAACTAGAAACAATGGGCTCAAATTGGAAGAAAACAGATTTTGGTTAAACATTAGGAAGAACTTCTTAATGGTAAGAGCTGTTCAACAGTGGAACAAATTGCCTACAGAGGTGGTGGGCTCTTCTTCGCTGGAGGTTTTTAAACAGAGGCTGGATGGCCATCTGCCGGGGATACTGTAGCTGTGGATTTCCTGCACTGAACAGGGGGCCGGACTAGATGACCTTTGAAGTACTTCCCAGCTCTAAGATTCTATGACACCGTGTACTGGCTTTTTTGTTCATAAATCTCTTGAAGTGTCAACTGCATGGCTGGTATACATGCCAGAGCTGGCAAGATCTCCTCAAAAGTTGTTCCCTGCATAATTAGAGCATCATGAGTGAATACCAGTGAGTGGGTTGCTGTAGCAGTTGCAGAACACAGCCAAGTCTGCGACACAGTGGCAACAGGCTGTGATCGAGTTTTCTTATCGTGTTGTGTTTCAGGTGCAAGTGGGAGATCATTGAGGTTGTGCATAACTTTGTAAAGTCTGTTCTCCAGCTTAACTGCGCTTTGCAATAATTGCAAATAGTGGTGGTAAGAATGGCATCTGTTGCATGGATGTCAGTCAGAGCAGTTTCAGCAGTTGTATGCTAAGCAAATGTGTTAGAGCTGGGATGCCTGCAGTTGGATGTGCCTTTTCCCTCTGCATTCCTTTGCATGAGGTTGTCCATTCCTTCAACCTGTGTCACGGTGATGAAGTGGAGGGAGTTATGCATGCCGTGGAAATGGTGCTGCCTAAAAGAGTTGAACGGCACTGCTTGCGATTGGGAAGTTGCCAGCAATCATCCTCTGAATCTCCAGAGAAAGGTTTGGAGATGATGTCATCTGCCTCATGCTCTGGGTCTGTGGCAGTGACAGGCTCCTCCTCAATGTCTTTGTCTGTCTGTGGATTCAGTTGTTCTTCGTCCCTCCTTTCCTCCAACCGTTGGTGTTGCTGGTGTTTCTTAGATCTTTTTGCCTTGAATTTATCTACTGTCTGTTCAGCTGACTGTGCAGTGTCATCAGTCACCAACTCCACAAGATCTTGCAAAGACAAGTTCAACGGCAATGTCAAACAACAAACAGGGGCCTGTAACATGAGGAGAAGGAGCATGTTTCTTGCTAGTTTTCATCATATCCCCAACCCATATGTTTTTTCTCTGTGTGTGTTTACCACCACCTATTGTTTCTTTGTCTCCTCCACCAATATATAACATTACAGCTGTTTTTAAATGTCTGGCACATTCCTCCCCCCCACACACACACACACCTGCTACCTTGTTCTATCCACTCCCACCCATTCCATGCCCCTCATATAGACCTGCTCTATATTTGCTCAGTTTATATATTTCTACTGGCTATGCTACATGCCTGAGGAAGGGCCCTGTGTGGCCTGAAAGGTTGCTTATTTACACCAACAACAGTTTGCTCCAAAAAAAGTTATCATTCAAACCACTTTGTCTCTCATCATTTCTGAGATGAGATCTGTGGCAATTAAATCAAGAGGAAAAAATTATAAGGAGCAAGAATAATAATAGTGCTTTAAACAAAAATGACCCTTCTGCCCCTCTCCCACCTTCTTTCTTAGGCCTCCCCCTTCCCTACTGTCTCTTACTTTCTGAGATGCACCAATCATTTCATTGTGACCAATTAACCCTTGCTGACCTGTATGGCATTGTTAGACCTTATTAAGGTATTATATTCACTAGCAAGACAGTACTTCCTGGGATCCTTCCAATTATAATTTACTTGAGTTTGTCCATTAGCCTAGGGTGTGCATGTTGTTTTTGTTATTACAGTAATGATAACGACAGTTGTCATTTTTGTTATTGCAATAACAAAAAAGACAATTGAGAATAATGACAACAATAAAGAAAATGACAATGTCGTTTTCATTGTATTATTAGTGACGCAGTTGTGGTTTTGTTTTGGATGGAAATGGAGAGGGGAGGAGGGAGCTAACATCTAGGAGCCCTAAAGAGACTTAAACTCTTTAAGTGTCCCTGTGTTGGGAGAGGCGAGCAGCTCAGCAGTATCTCATGGATGTATCGCTGGTCAATGAGCAGCGCAAGCAGACCCCAGCAGTCTCATGGCACTCTGTGATTGCTCAATGCCTGCAGCCTCCCACAACAAATCAGGGGGCTCTGGGGGAGGGCACTGTAACCCTTTATAATGGGAGGGCCATGTTTTTTCTCTCTGTTCTGTGAGAGCTCTCTGCTTGTCAGGTTGTGTTTTACAGAAGTGGTGCTTGCACATAAAAAATCCTCCCTAGCCCTCATTGTATTACCAATTCCTTTCCTTCCTCATATACCCTACCTTTTCCCTTTTCCTTTTCCCTGTCCTTCTCCCACCTGCACATTATATATAAAGACATTTAGTTTTAGATAGATATTAGTTGTGTACATATATAGAGAGATTAGATATTATATAGATAGTTAGGCTAGTCTGTTCTATTATATATATTAGGATTATAGGATAGTAGGATAGGTTAGGTTTGTGTATATATAATTAGATCATACAGTACTTCTTTGACTGTGTGTGCTAGGGATGGGCGAAGAGAATGCGGTTCGGATGTTCGGGCGTGTGACGGGGCCAGGCCGGGCGCGGCGCCAGAGCCGGAGGAAGAATCCAGCGACCCCCGGGAGACAACCGGAGCGGCCCCCCCGCCGGCAGTATCAATGGTGCCGCTAGGCAGCCCAGAGAAGGGGACGGAGCCCAAAAAGCCACTAAGTCCCAAGCCCCGCCGGGACGCCGCCCAGGGGGAACCCACGGCACTTCCGGGTTCCCGGGGAGGCGTGAGAGCATCGCCGACAGGCCCAGATGCCGAGGAAGGGACGTCATCAGAGGGCGCCCTTCCCAGCTGGGAGGAGACGAGCCACAGCTGCGCAGAGGATGAGGCAGGCCTACAAAGAGGCTCAGATGAACCAGAAGAGGGGCGCGCTTGGCGAGAGGACGAGCAGAACGCCCTCTACCCAACCTGGTGGCAGGAACAGTGAGGCCAGGACGTGGGGGACTCGGGGGAGGGAGGCAGAGCACTAGGGGATCAGGAGGGAGAGCACTAGGGGATCAGTAGGGAGAGCACTAGGGGTGCGGGAGGGCGAGCACTAGGGGTGCGGGAGGGACATTAGCACCCAGGCCACGGCCTGTGGAAACGCCCCTACAAGAGGGCAGGGTGGTGTCCCTATCCCTCGTGGGGGCTTACCGGAGAGTAAGGGGGGATCCCCACCCGGCCGGCCCAGAATCTGGAAGCCGGCCGGGCACAGATATAGGGGGTCGCGCACAACTGGCGTAGTTGACAGGATCTCCCGCAAGGGGAAGGGCTCGTCCCCCTCCTCTTGCCAGCTCAGGGGCCCTTCACCTCGGGCCTACCCGACCCAAGACAGGATGGAGCCCAAAGCGCTCCTAAAATGGGTAATGGACACCCAGAACACCCAGTTAGACCAACAGCGGGGTTTTTTACAGCAGCTGACCTCGGACCTGGCTAGCAAGCAAGTGCGTAGCCAGGCCCAGATGGCCAAGCAAGTGGCGGCCCTGCTAACCCCGGCCTTGACTGCCCTCACGGCTAATAGCACCAGGGGCGAGGGAACCAAGGGACCACCCGTACGCTTAATGAAAATGGGCCCGGCCGATGACCCGGAGGCATTTCTAAACACTTTTGAATGGGTGGCGATGGCCGCCCGATGGCCCGAGGACCAATGGGCCATCATCCTGGCCCCGTGCCTATCAGGGCCCGCCCAAGCGGTGTACGATAGGCTAGACCCGGGGGAGGCCGCGGATTATAAGAGGGTAAGGGAGGCCATATTAGGAGGCCNACTGTGGGAAGGTAGTGTGCCGTGGGAATAAGAGGGACAATCTTAGTAACAATGGCATGAATTCCCACATGAGGACCTGGCATAGGGCTTTGCTGCTGCAAGAGACATCAGAGAATGTGGACAGGAGTGGGTTTGCAGCTGCAGCAAGCATGAGCAGCAGAAGACCTTCCTCCTCTGCTCATGGCAAGGGCAAGTAGGGACAGCAGCAGCAGGTCCCATCTTGAACTTCCTGTCTGCAGCAGCAGCAGCGTCAGGTCACAATGGAGGATCTCGGGTTTGGGCAGTTGTGGCATGGCGGAGTGCATCATTCAGCGACAATCAAGATCACTAGGTGAGTGGAGGAGATGATTGCCCTGGATGATTAGCCATTTAGTATTGTTGAGGACCAGGAATTCCACCAGCTGCTGGCACTGTTGGCACTCTAGTACCAGCTTCCTCATGCACCACCTTCAGCAGGCAGGTGGTGCCCTCCCTTTACCAGGCAGCCAGGGAGCAGGTGGGGGAGCAACTGGCCAGGGTTGTGGAGCAGTTGTGCATTTCACCACAGACATTTGGAGCAGCCGAAATGCACAACATGCCTACCTGGCCCTGACTGTTCACTGGTGGCAGCTGCAGGTGACAGGAAGAGGAACAACAGGCAGCAGGTGGGCCCTGCTTCACACCTTTGATGAGAGCCACACTGCCGTCAACATAAGGGGAGCCTTGGACACCATGGTGGAGGGGTGGCTAAGGGAGGAAGCCCCATTCGCCAGGTGGTTCATGGTAACCGATAATGCTGCAAACATGAAGAAGGCAGTGCAGGATAGTGGGTTCCAGCACATACCCTGTGCTTCACCTTGTGGTGAGGGATGCCCTGGTCCTGGGGGAGAAGGCAGAAGACCACAGCAGCAGTCCCCTTACCCCCTTACCCTGTTAATCTAGAAGGGAGGAAGATTACAGGAGCCAGGCGCTTACTCACTGCTGCTGGGACCAGGGATCCCTGCACTCTAAGTGGGACAGAGACTAGTGCACGAGGAGGGACAACAAACAGGGCAGCACCCAGAGTTGATCTTTGAGGGAGGGACCTTTGTTATCCCTCCTTGCACACTAGTCGCTGTTTCTGTCCCGCTTAGAGTACAGGGATTCCCCAGCAGCAGTGAGCGAGCGCCTGGCTCCTGATGCTGATCCAGGGGATGGGGGCGGGGGGGAGTCCCTGCTCTTCTGTGAATTCTCTTGTGCGTTAGGGTGCCCTTCTGTTTAGGGTGCTGTTTAGGGTGCCCTTCTGCATTAGGGTGCTCTTCTGTGAATTCTCTTGTGCGTTAGGGTGCCAAGGACAAATTCTTCCCCTTTGCTGGGATGGTTTTCTGCCTCATCGTAGCTGCTCTGCACCCCCATTTCTCTCTATGGGGCGATGACAAAGGGAAGAGGGAGGATCTGTCCATCCTTCTAACAGAGACAGCACTGAACAACCAACCCTCTCCCAGCTGAATGGACACTCCCTCCCAAGCTGCCCCCTGCCTGCTGCCCCCCTCCCAGGCTATAGATCCAACCTGCATGAAGTGTCATTTTGTTAGAAAATCCCCCCACCGCCTCTTTCTAGGCTTGGTATGCTCCCATTTGTGAGAATGGGAGGAGTCACTCGAAGGAGAACAGAAAGTTGCTGCCTTGTAAACAAGGTTCTTTGAGATGGCTCTGAACATTCTCACAAGTACCCACCCTTCTGACCCCGCATGGAATTTTCTTCCTAATTGCTTCAGGTTGGAAGGAACTGTGTTGGGTTTAGGTACCTTATATAGGGTGGGGGCATGTGAACGTCACGTGTTGTTGTTTTTTTAAGCTAGTGAGCTTGGTATATGCTGGTAAGAGAAGGGCGCACAAGTGAGAATGGAAGGAGCCCCTTGAAGAAGAACTTTGTTTACAAGGCAGCAACTTCCCCCGCACTACGGTGCCTGGCTGCAATGCTGCCAGAATTACAACCTTAACCAACCAGGATGGGCACAGATCCAGTTCATAAATCTGTACGTGTGCTATGCAAGAAGTAAAGACTTCTTACCATGTTTTGTTTTTTTGTCCGATATAAGGACCTTAGGGAGAGCTGGATTGACCCGCTATTCTTGGACTCCTCTCTTACCATGGAGGCATGTGTAAGACTTTTGCTTGAGACAAAAGACTGCGACAGTACAAAGGTAGTTGTGTGCTTTTTTAAATGTGCAGAAATAATATGGAATTCCTCTAATGTATAATATGCAATTGGAGCTGTCCTGGCTCAAGCAGCTCTGAGGTCTTGATTTGTTTCTGAGCTGAGCTGAGCCGATTTGAGCTTAAACATATTGCAAATGGTTTGTTTGAACTGACCTCAACCTCTTTGAGCAGAGATTGTTTTGGTTTTTGCCTGGGTGAGAATATTCCCGTGACAATTATATTTATGTTTTATGGAATCTATTCATTCATGCATGTTCTCTATGGAGGTTATTCAAGCATGTATCTTCTATATTGTTTTTGATTTTAAATTTTGAATGTTTTTATTTATTTATATTGTAATAGCAGAATTGCTGGGAAGAATAAACTAAACTAAACTTCACAAAGGTGGCTCTGTCTGCTCCAAGAACATCCTCTGCATTAACTGGTGACACCTCTTGAAACTGATCTCATGAAACCAGACAAGGTGGGTGCTACCACATGACCTGGTTCCACGTGTGATCACGGGGGGTTCCAAGAGGGGGACAGTCCTGGTGATCAGGTTAGGTCTTAATTTAGGTGATTTTATCAAAAAGGGTCCACAGTTGTTCGGGATCAAGTCTGAGGTCGTGGCATGCTACAACCTGTGGGGGTACCCCTCCTCAGAGATAAGACAGAAACGGGGATGGGTTGTTTCAAATAAGGAGGTATTTTTATTATGTGTTAACAAATAACAAAGAAAAGGGGGGAGGCCAAAACACATACACACTCACAAGCTAATTCAAGATACCATTAAATGAGTGGGATTGCTCTTGAATGGTTTTGCTCAATGTACATTGTCTCCCCAGAACCTCATGTGTGGTGTCCCAGAGGGTTCTATTCTGTCCCCTCTCCTCTTCCACGTGTAAATGCAACCTTTGGGTGAGGTCATGAGAGGGTTTGGCGTGCAATGTCATCAGTACGCAGATGATACACAACTCTACCTCTCATTTTCTGGAGGCCCAGGCCCGGAAGTCTCTGTACTTGCCCGGTGCTTGGCAGCTGTGGGTGACTGGATGAGGACGAGCTGTCTGAGGCTGAATCCCGACAAGACGGAGGTGATGTTGGTGGGTAGGACTGAGGGGGTGGTGGCTCCCATCATTGGCGGGGTCTGCCCCCTCTGACAACTCAGGTTCATAGTCTGGGGGTGCTCCTTGACCCACAACTACACCTGGATTGTCAGGTGGAGGCTGTGGTGAGGGGAGCATTACACCAATTACATCTGGTGCAACGGCTGCGACCGTATGTCTCACACTCGGATCTGGCCACCATGATCCATGCCTTCATTACCTCTCGACTGGACTACTGTAACACACTCTACGTGGGGATACCCTTGCGGATGGTCCAGAGGCTGCAGCTGACGCAGAATGTGGTGGCCTGTCTCCTAACGGAGACCGGATGTCGCAAGCACATTACACCTGTGCTCTGTACTCTGCACTGGCTACCTGTTGTCTTCCGGGCCCAATTCAAGGTGTTGGTGATGACCTATAAAGCCCTAAATGGTTTGAGTCCTGCTTGTCTGCGAGACCGCCTCAGGCCCCAGGACATTTTGCGGCCCTTGCGGTCGACCGGGGGCGCCTGACTTGAGGTCCCCCGGGTTTCCCGGGTGGTGACGGCAGAGAGGGCATTCTCGGTGGCAGCACCTCGGCTGTGGAACTCCCTCCAAATGGAGGCCCATCTGTCCCCAGACCTCCCCTCTTTCTGAAGATATTGTAAGACCTGGTTGTTCCACCGGGCCTTAGGGGAGGGGGTGGGGGAATTGGGGGGAGGGTTTATTCTGCCTTTTAGCCTTTCTGTTTTTGGTATTTTAATATTTTTAATTGTTTGTAGTATTTTAAAAGGATTTTATAGTTTACTATTTTTGTTGCTTGCCGCCCCGAACTGCCAGTGTGCAGGAGGGTGCAGGATATAAATATTTGTAATAAACAAAAATAAATAAATAAATAAATAAATAAATAAATAAAATTATTTACAAAGGCAAGCCTCTGGTCTGGCTGGCTTAATAAATATGAGTGGCGGAAGGAAAAGTGAAAGTAGTGAGGAAGGCGAAAGGGAGGAAGAGCTCAAGGAAACAGGGGGGAAGGAAGTAGGGGCTGAGAGTTACCTATCCTTTCCTGTTGTCAAAGGGGCCAGGCACTCCATGGATCCAGCGATGAACAGAGGTAAGCGGGAAGGGCAGACCGTAGTCTGGGAGATCCCCTTGGGGTGGTCACAGGCAGAGAGGTCTGCCCATGTCCACATCCAAGAATAGCTCACTTACTCGGGGGAGACAGGGAGCAGTTATAGAGGGTTGTACAAAGGATCTGGGAGTGGATACAATAGGTACTTGAAAGTGACAAAGGGTTTTTTGAGGGCCTCTGGGGTGGGACAAGAGGAAAGTTCCAAATATAAACATGGGCTCCAAGGAGTCTCTAAAGGAGCAAGAAAGTATTAATCACAGGGTTGGGCGAATTTCTAAAGACACAAGAAAAGAAAAATCTTGGGCATTCAGGTGGGCTGAAGGATCCAGGTGAGTTTTTAGAAAACATGGAGCCCTAACGACCTTTTGTGTCCACACTTAAGTCCTAATCTTATACCTTGAAGGCTTTTGCTATTAGGAGTTTCTCAGAGTCACCAGGGGAAATTTATCAAAAAGGGAGGATGCCTTTGACTCAATTGCTCCAGTAGTCGTTTTTATTTAGCTTTACCAAAGATAATAGCAAAAAAATAATGACGAACTTAAAGACATAATTATTAAAATTGTTAGCACCAGCATATGCCCAATAGAACAATTTACAATTAAATTATAAAATCAGTAATCCATATACTATAGAAAAATATCATAAAAACAAATGTTGATGCGGGGGGAGGAAATAAACTACAATATAATATAACAGAACATAGCATGAAATAATATAATATAATAAAATGTAAAATATAAGGTATCCTAACCCAGACATCAATCCCCTTCGATGGGTTTGTAATGCACATTTTTTTCCTGCAACAAGAAAGCCTGTTGAAAAAAGGTTGCAACAGCCAGCGTTCATTCTGGCACCTCATCTGCCAATAAAACCCTTAACCAGCAGGAATCAGATCGCATTGGATTTTTAGATAAGTAAGGCTGAGAATATTTTTTTCTTAATTGATCATATAAATGACAAGCAGTCTGAATGTGCTCTGTCGATTCTGTAATTTGATAGTCATATGGACAGAGTCGATGGGCATAGTCCATTTTAACATAAAGACCCTCAAGGACCTTTGTTGACAAGGAATTTAATTGAGCACGTAAAAATAAATATCTAGCACGTGTTGAAATCCAGCTTGATAGGTAATGTGCCATACAGTCTGGACTAGGGGTCCACTGTATATAATTTGATAGATAAGTTATATCTCCAATTATTGTTAAATCTTCCTGGCAATCCAGATCTCCAATTCTCATAGAGACTTCTGATTTAGCTGCTTTCAAGTCTTTATCCTGAAAGTATTCACCTGATTTGATTAGGATAGTGTAGTGCCTCAGTAGGCCCAGGAAATTCAAAACAGAAGAGAGACAGACAATCAATCCAAAGACTCTTTGTATTTAATGACTAAACCTTTAAACCTGATAATAATTAAACTATCTTACAGCTTATACATTCGCAAATGGTTTCTATACAGGCTAGGCGCTCGGTTCTGCCTTGTCCCTGGTGGTTTACAATGCAATGAATTTAACAGTTCTTATAATAATCCTACACATTAACTCATCTAACGTCCCAGCTCATAAGCTCACAGAACTCCCCAAAAGATTTGTCCTTCTGGTATGCTGGTTCCCAGCTGCTCCTCGAATCCTCTCAAATGACCTTTGTAGTTCGGGTGCCCTTCCAGCTGCACCCCAGTGTTCAGAGTCCCAGGCTCATTTCATGGTCCACTGTTGGGGTGTCGGCAGCTCCTTCTTGGTATGGGAGGGATGGTGGCATCAGAGTTCTCCTTACTTTCTTCCTGAAGTTCTCTAATCGTGGGTTGGGAGGGTACCAGCTACCCCTCCTTTCTTTTTTCTCTCCTCTCCTTCTTCCTCTTTTCCACTGGCCTCTTTTTCCAACTGTCACCCCTCAACATCAGGCACGGCTCCCCTTCCAGGGCGTTGGGGGCGCTGACCCCCCAAGCACCCCGCAGCAGCCTCCGCTCTGATTGCAAAGGCAAGGCAGAGGCTGCTGCGGCTTGACTTCTCTTCTG
>QEPC01012964.1:464217-491634 GCA_003113815.1 Sphenodon punctatus | reverse complement strand
CTGGTGCTGGGTGGTGGGCTCTTTTTTTAAACAAAAATCCAGGCTGGGCAGGGTGGGTGGGGGTGTCCCCCCCTCCACCCGCGCAGCGGGGGAGGGGGAGGGAATTAATTTATTTCATTGGTTTCAATGGGGACACAGCGCCCCATTGAAACCAATGAAATAAATCCGGTACTGGCATACCGGATTTAATCCGGGAATCCGGTTTTCCTAGAACCGGTAACCGGTAAATCCGGTAGCCAGTAATGGGCCCGGGGTCCCACCACTAATGCGTTATATTACTTTTCATTTTGATTAGCCACTCTACCAAATATATTGTCTTATGTAATCAAACTTTCTTCTTATCTTTATGAAGAAGTGTCTGTGTCTAACACTGGAAACACAACGAGCTACTTGAGTGTTCAAACTTTTGTTAGCCCAGAGAGAGAGAGAGAGAGTCTGTAACAGGAAGCATTCTGGGAGTTAGGGGTGGCAAAAGGATTCTCCCCTTTGCAGAACTGGACCAGCCAGAGAGAATTGGGTTCAGGTGGACTGCAAGTGAGGGAAATTGAGTCACCCAACCCAGAAAAGTAGAGTGTTGGACCTCAATCCCGTGACAGGTGGGGTCACTGTATTTAGAGCTCGATAGTCCACAGTCATTCTGTAAGTCACCCCATCTGCCTTAAGAACTGGCCAGATAGGCACATTTCAGACAGACTGCATCTGAACTAAGACTCCCTGTTCTAATAAACTATCTATGGTTGCCTGAATTCCTTCCTCTGCTTCTGCAGGGTACTTGTATTGCTTTTGGTGTGGTGGGTTGTCCCCTTTTATGAGCACCACATCTTCCACCTTTCCACACTTGGCCTTGTTTTTAATCCATACCCAGGTAAACTCTTGGGTCCAAGGATCATCCGTCAAGGAAAGAATGGGGAGGGGGGCCTTAAGGACTGTGCAGCAGTGTATGACTGAAATTTCTTGGGGGCCTCCAGGGAATTGCCATAGAATCCCATTGGCCAAGTCTATGGTAAACTGGAAATCTCTCAAAAAGGGAACCCCAACAATACCCTTCTCTTTCCCCTTATATACACAGCTTTCTAAGGTCCCAGTCAGTTTACCTAACTTAAAGGGGATCTCTTGCCATACTGGTGTTTCCTGGACTTCACCACTATAACCACTGAGACCAATCTTTTTATTGGTAGGTTTCCCTGCGTTTACCCAATCTGTGTCCAAAATATTGATCTAGGCTCCAGTATCTACTAAACATTGGGCTTGTATTCCTGGATTCCCGATGCTGGTCCTTGCATTGGGTCTGCCCCCCAAAGGTCTGGGTGTAACCTTGAGATTGCCTGAGGAGAACTCGAGGGAATTGGCCACCCCTAGCAAGCTCTACGAACCTCGTGGAGTAGGTTTTCCTGCTCCGGTGTCTGGCTGTTTGGGTCAGGGCAAAGGGGGCTATTGGCTAGGGAGAGGGGTGACCCCGGGATGCATAAGCTCTGTTTCTGTTTTCCCCCTAAAGCTATGGTTAACACATAGTTGCAGGTGGTACTTGTTCATAGCCTCCCCTAGAGCTTTAAGCTCATTCCATAAATAGAAGCAGAGGGAGTCACAAATGGGGGGTGTTGGCACTCATGGGGGAGGGGGGCCCTGCTGGCCTGGCCAAGGTCTCTTTTCTCCACTCCTAGGAGGGATTTGAGTACCTAGTAGTTGGTTCTCCTCGTATGAAGGGACTGGGGAATTTAGGAAATGGGGACCATTGTTGGCAAAAGTGATCGCTTGCACTGTTTCTAGAGGGACTTCTTAGCATGGGGTTGATTTACCCCCCCCCAATTCTCATGAGGCCTGCTACCATCTCACCCCAAGTGACCTGGGTGAGGTCAATCTGACCCAGTGCCATCTTTGTCTGAGCATTTAACCCTGTGTGCATGGCTTCTATAAAGTCCACATTGTCGTAGTTCATTACTGTCTCCCCATCCCTCTGTACCGGAGCTACCACATTTACTAAAGCCCCTAACAACTCTTTCCTGGAAATATAGGCCTCTGGCTGCTCTCCTGGAGCTTGTGCTTCCAACAGAAACAGCCGGTTAGGGCTCTGCTCGGGAACAGGGTTCCCAGCACAGCTCTCATCCAGTCACTACCATTAGTGTCCTGAAAGTCTGCCATACTGAGTCCTTCTTCCAGAGCTTGGGCGTCTATGGGGGAATCACTGGCATGGGCTAGCTGGGTCATATCCATCCCATCTTCTGTGGGATACATCTGCCACACCCGAGCCATCTAACGCACTGCCATAGCTCGAGTCAAGGGACCTAACTGATCTGCAATGACCTTTGCCTGGGTAGGGGTCCATCTAACTGTTTCCCATATGTCCTCCTGGACTGAGCCATCCCTTGCTCCTCTAGTGCGTTAATCTGCCTGATCACTACTGGTGCCAGGGAGTCAGGTTCTTGTCACATAGGATTAAAGGTGGTCTCAGGTGTAGGATCTATGGGTAATGTGGGATCTTGGGGCATGGGGAGTTCAAAATCCTGCACCGAGAGGTCCTAGAATTGCACAGCGGCCACCAAGACCCTGTGCACCCAGAGTTCCTGTTGTAATTTATAATAATAATAAGTTTATTGCGTGACCAGGGTCATTGCAAGGACAAAAACAAACACAAGTAAACAATCATTTTACAAATCAAAAATAAATCAAACCAGAATAAAACTAAAATACATATAAAACTTATTGCCAAAGCCAGACAAGAATTCAGGATACTCTTGCCCATCTCAGAACTTATAATAACACAGATTTGCCCCCAGTTCCAGCAGTATGTATGGGCAGGTAAGTCAGTAGCATAGTAATAAAACCCCATGGCCAATAGACATAAGGCTTTGCACAAAGCCAGCCCCAAAACCAAAATCACAAAACACATACCATCAGCAACTTAATATGTGCTTATGCTCAAAAGATATCGTGACCATGGCCAATAAACAGAAGTAAAAACTCAGAATACTTAAAAAAAAAAAAACTTTCCAGCAGGTGGAATAATATCTCCAAGCTGAAAACCTAAATGCCTGGTAGATATTCTGCAGGACGCAGCCATAATAATCATAAACATAGCAATCACAGAAGAGTAACACACAAGGCCTCACCTGGGGGGGTGTGGGGGGATCTTTTTCTTGCTTAATTTTATTTGCTAGGCTCAGAAAATAAGCAACCTGCTGCGAAATAGTTGTGGAACGATCTCTGAGCATAAAAATTAGGAAGAATTCCTCAGAACACCCCAGAAGAAGGGCCAGCAGTGGGGTAAGACATTTCTCCTGCGGTGAAGCATAATATGGGCAATGCAGCATAATATGAGCCAAGGAATCCACTGCTTGCAGTGGACAGTGGCACAGGCGCTCTGCCAAAGGAATATGATTATATCTACTGGCAGTAAATGCCGATGGAAAGGCATTACACCTGGCCAATAGAAGCAATCTCCTAGAATTTGGAGGAAGCCCACAGTCCAAAAAAGGCATGGGGGAAACAGTCTTGTTTGCCATCCTATATTAGGGGCCCAGGGCTTTACTAGCACCAATTTCAGCCCGGACCTCCTGCCACATGGAGTCCAGTAATCGGTCAAGTACTAGATTCCTGTCTCCTTTAAATCCCAGCGGGGATAAGGCCTTGATGGCAAAGCCCAAATGTCTTATTTTTCCAGTTAATTAATACACATTACTTCCTATGGACTAAGCGTGGGTTAAGACCTACTATAACCTGGGTGGGAAGGGAAGCTTGCTCAGGTATAATTCTCCTAGGGCTTGGGACCTGGCCCATAATAGGGACCACTCAGCTGTGAGCTCACTTCCCCAACCAGCCTTCCCCTTCCCATAGGTTACACAGATAAACACTCAACCCCTAGGGGTAATCTACTTTAAATGTAAATGTAACTGCCTTACCCTTCTCAGGGCTTATGTTGGCGACACTTGACCCCTGTGTATAGCAAGGAAGAGGAGGAGCAAGCCTTCCCCTACTCAGGGCTTTATAGTCTCCCAAACAACGTCACCCATCCCAGGGGCTATTATAGGCTGTAGGACGGTGGCAGCTGTAGCACCTTCAAATGCGATTACTTTTGGAAAGCTGGTGAAATGGTTCATTATAACCAAGTGCTCCTGCCTTCCTAAGTGGAATATGTCAGTCCCAACTTCATCTCATGGAATTGCCAGCTGTTCATGAGGGATCAGTGGTTCTCTTTACTGGGCCTTTCTGTACTTTTGTCACATTCCAGAATTACCATTTCTTCAATGTAGCTATTAATCGGTGGCCAGAATACAGTTTCACAAGCTCTCCTTTAGGATCTGGTTATTCCCAATGTCCTTCATGTGTTTATTTCAATATTTTCCTTCTTACCACAATGGGAATAACAATTTGTGTCCCTTTCAAGAATACGCCAGAGATCACCAAAATTCACTTTTTTATTAGAAATATCCAGGTGGGAATTGTGAATTTTTTCTTCCTTTTCTTATAGCTTGAGCTCCATCCTGTAGTGTTTCATCTACAGTTCCTTTCAGAAGCTTGGAGTTACTGGATGTGATGTCTTTAGCATATTTACTTGCACAACTACTGCTTGTTCCAAGGCATAAGTGCCAGACAAACAATTCATCCAGCTCAGTGTCCTGTCTCTAACAATGGACAATTTTGGTTGCTTCAGAGAAGTACACAACAGTTCATAATGGATTGGTCCATTCCTGTTATTCCCAGCCCCCAACAATCAGGGGTCATCTTATCCTCTGGCCAGCTTGACTAGTAGCCATAGAGGAACCTATCCTTTAAAAATTTATCAAATTCTTTCTTGGACCCAGTTAAGCTCTTGGTCTTCACAACATCCTCCAGCAGTAAGTTCCACAGGCTAAGTGTATACTGAGTGGGGAAAAAAGCCTTTCATTTATTTAAAACCTGATATCAATTGATTTTATAGGGTATCCCATACTTCTAGTATTTTGAAAAAGAGTAGATAATAGATCCTATTTACTTGTTCTGAACCACTCATGATTTTGTAAACTTCTATCATATTGCCCACCAGTTGTTTTTTCTCTAGGCTGAAGAGCCCTAACCTATTGGGTCTCTCCTCATAAAGAAGCTATAGCCCCTTGCCAGACTTTAACCTGAAGTGGGAGCAAACCACACTCACGGCAAAGAGCTTGACTCGTGGATCCAGCAGGGGCCATCAAAATTGCCCAAGCAATGCCCGCTTTAAATTTCTCCAGATCCCACAATTTACCTAAGGCCCAGAAAAGAGCCCCATACAAGAGCTGGGGAACCAGTTTATGAGTATAAAAGTGAATTGCAGGTGAGACTAAATGCCCTCCCCTTGACCTAAAGAAGCTTAATAAATTATATTTCAGCTTCTTATCCCTGTTCAGAGTGGTTTGGGCATGCAGGTTCCAAGCCCCACTTGCTTGGAACAGCAATCCCAAATACTTGTACGCCGGGACCTGGGCTATCACCTGATTGTCCAGCCATCATTTATGAGTAGTTCTTTTCTGGGAGATTTGGATGACTTTGGACTTCTCCTGATTGATTTTGAGTAAGTTTTCCTGACAATAGTTTCCAAAAACAGTGAGCAAATGACGAAGCCCAATCTGGGAGCATGACAACAAGACCATGTCATCTGCATACAAGAGACATGGGATGTCAGTATCACCTACTTGGGGGGGGGGCATGACTAATGGTGCCTGCAAAGGCCTCCATAACATCATTTAAGTAGATAGTTGAAAGGGTCGGGGCCAGGATACAACCCTGTTTTACCCCTCTCTCAATGGGGATACTATCCAATACTTCCCCCTGACAGTTTAGCCTCACTATAATGGAATTGTTCCTATGGAGATTTACAATCAGGTGCAACAGTCTCAGGTCCAGATCTAAGGTCGCAAGTTTCCTCCACAGGCGATCTCTTGGGAATGTATCGAAAGCTGCCCTTAAGTCAATAAAGGCAGCATACAGGGATTGTGTGTGTGTGTGGGGGGGGGGGGGGGGTAGCATATTTTTGGACTAAATGGGTCAAAAGAAAACAATGGTCGCTGGTGGATCTCCCTTTTTGGAACCCAATTTGAGCATTAGACAGAATACCCTTAACTTTTAACTAACCATTTAGCCTCACTATTATTTGGCGTACAGTTTACTTACGATATTCAAAAGGCTAATCAGCCTATAATACTTGAGGTTGCTGAATTTCCCTTCTTATAAATGGGGACTACGATCGCTCGACCCCAGTCTTCAGGGATATTCCCTGACTCATTTATACCAGTAAACAAGGCAGCCAAAATAGGGGCCCACCAACCCATCTCAGCCTTAAGGCACTCTGCGGGTATGCCATCCAACCCCGGTGCTTTACCAACTTTAAGGCTGTTAATTAACTCCGATACCATCTCCACTGAAACAGGTTCCCATTCAGGGGCAAATATACCAAGGGCCAGGTTACCAGTGAGTGAGGCAGGAGATATATAGAGGCTGAGGATATGCAGCTGCCAATCCTTTCTGGGGACCATGGGAAGGGTAGAGAAGGGCCCATCATGGCCAATGCCTCAAACTAATTTCCAAAATTTTGCCGAGTTGGTTTTAAAAGCATTAAGATCCCTCCACATGGACCTAAAATAGGTATCTCGCTTGGCTGCCAATAAGGTTCTATACTCACCCCTCTTAATCAGAAGCTCTAACAAGAACCCATTCCCCTGCATAGTTCTAAAGTAGCAGTAAAGACGCTGCAACTCAGATCTAAGAAACCAGCACTCCTCATCAAACCATCCAGCAAGTGGCTGACTTCTCAGGCTGGTTGAGGGGGGCTCTGAGCGAACAGAAAATAAGAGGGGGGCAAGCCAGCACACTAGTCCCTGAAAGCAGGACAACAACCCCTCCTGTATAGTGGCAGTCTGGAGCTCCATAGAGAGCTGCAAGCCCCTGGGGGAGTTCACCAGAGCTCCAAATTCTTGTTCCAGCAAGGGATCCCAACACCTCCTTACTCTCCATTCCCTCAAGGGGTTGGAGAGTTCGGGGACCGTATGGCTGCCTACACCAGGGGTCCCCGGACAGTTCAGATAGAGTATGAGCAGGAGGTGATCACTAATCAACTGGGAGTCCACATAGAAAGTTGCAACCAAAATAACCAAACAGGCCGAAATGGCAAGATATAAGTAAGTTCCCCTGGCCAATCCATCCAGTGGCAGCCGTTTAGTAAGGGCGTTTATAAATGATCCCGCTCACAAGCGGGATCGTTTAATGTGCCGCATCTCCCCCGCGCCTACCTCTCTCGGACGGGTCTGATGTTCAGAAGAGCATCAGACTCGTCTTAGAGTTCAGTGTGCATGCGACCTTCTGCTTTTGGGGGGGATACCCTGGCTACAACCCTACTTATCCCATATTCCCTGGCAGGGGACAGGGAAACTGGCAAAGAGGCACCATGTAAAGGGTCTTCAACATGAGAGGCATGGGCACCAATCTCCATGTCCTCAGCCAGGGGAACAAGGGGTACAGGATTTGGTACCATCAAATTCTCCCTACTATCAGAGCTACGCTGCAGTGGCTGACCTCCCCAGCCAGCTCCAAGTTTCTGAGCAGGGGCCGCAGAGGGTCCGGCTTTACCAGTTCTTGGATTTTCTGGCCCAGTCCTACGGCGATTGACCCCTAAACTCCTAGGTCCTAGCTCCATAGGTTTCCCTAGATCTTTAAGGGACTTATTTATGTACATTTTGGCCAGCTGTATCCCATTTTGGAAGAAGATATAACTAGCTCTCCAGATAAGATCCGGAAGCAGGCTGTTTTTGAAGGAGATAACATAATTAGGAACACCTCAATCAGTGTATAAATGTCTAATGCCCTTAATATCCCTTGAATGGCAGGGAAATTTAAGTAAGTTACCCAGATGCCCTGCCACTAAACTAGGGGTAGATCACTGAGGGGTGCATCCATAAGGAAATCGCAATATGGCAAAAGCAATGGCATGATGACAGAAAGTAAAATTACCTGACTGACCCTCGGGCTTTTCCAACTGAAGATCAGGGGGAGCACAGGGTGGGGGGGTGTCAAATTCTCCTTGGGGAACTTGTCCCTTCCCATAGGGCCAAAGCCCACCTTGGGGCAGGGAAGTTCTTTTCTCCCCACTTTAACCTGAAGCGGAGGAGTCACCCTTTGTTCCTCAATAATATGAGTAAGGATCGTGAGTTGGGCAAAAATATGTTGCAAAGTTCTAACCTATCAAGACTGATTGCTCAGCCATATATTGTGCCAAATTTCTTTCCTGGGAGCTACTGTCCGTAACCGGGCTCAGATTGACCGGCTTCCGGGATTCCAAGGTTGTAGAAAGCGTCAGAGAGACCAGCAGATTGCTAGAGGAGGAAAGTTTCCTCTTCCATTTACATGAACCCCTTTCCTCCCACTGTTCCACCTTGTCCTCTCCCCACTCCTCCACAGTCAGACCAGCAAAGCGATTAGATAGAGGAAGCCTGGGGGAAGGCAGTACCGCCTGTGAACCCACAGAGGCATCGTCCTTAGCTCGGACAAAAAACTTGTCCAATTTATGCTGCTTGGGTGGGGGAGTATCCACCTCCTCCCCTGCTAATCGTCACCTCTGCTTCACTGTCATAGCCAGATGAGAGGAGACTCAAGGGCGAGTGGTGGTGCTACATAGAGCGAGAGGCAGAGAGGACGCCTGTGTGGAGTTCCATGGGCGGGGCCAGCGCTTTGCACCCCCTCGAGGCTTGAATATAAGGCTCCCTGACAGCGGAGGTGGTGTGACAGGGCAAGCGGCAGCAGTACATAGAGTGAGAGGCAGAGAGGACGAAAGGCGATCACCTGTGTGGAGCTCCATGCGCGGGGCCAGTGCTTTGCACCCCCTTGAGGCTTGAATATAAGGCTCCCTGACAGCGGAGATGGTGCTGGAGACATGCGCTGGTGTGGTGTGCCTAAGGGCTGCATGCGGCCTTAGGCACCGGCAGGACCAGCAGGAGGTGCTTTTGGCCCCTCATATTCCTTATGGCTAACCACGGTCTTAACCAAGCAGTTCTGATCCACCAGGAAGTGTGCAGCTGACTGGACTTCCTCTATCTGGGAGCACACATTTTCAAGCTCCCCTTTTGCCTTCCTGGCCCTAGCACTCGCCTGCTCTACTTCCTCTTGTACCTTCTTAAGCGAGACAGTTAACCTTCACTTTTCTGTTGTGAAGTCACATCTCTCTCTAACCCAACACACTTGTCTTCTACCCTCTTTAACCTCTCCTTATCCTCTTGGTGTTCTGCCCTGCATTCTGCTAGTATTTCATGCATATCACAGCACATGGATCACAGAACCCACGCTGCACACACACCTTTCTTACTCCCTCTTGGTTAAAACTTAGCACAATACTCCACATAGGCATCACACATTGATGCTACTGGGTCCTCTGTTTTAAAGCATCCCAGCTGCCAGGGGCACCTTCCCTTCTTTTCTGCCCACCTCTCTATTTTTGAGACACCACACTTTGTTAACATAGCCTCCATGTTAATGGCCATATCTACTATTATCCCGGCTCCCTGCTAAACGCAGAAAGACAAGATCACTAATGTCCCTACGCATGGCCAATCACCAAACGCGCGTGCAAGAACTCTACTCAAAAAGACTCCTTCTCTCTGCCAAACGGAGAAAGCCAAGATCACTTTATACCCCTACACATGGCCAAACACCAATTGCCAAATGTGCGTGCAAGAACTCTACTCAAAAAGTCCCCTGTCCTCTGCTAAATGCAGAAAGACAAGATCACTAAGCCCCTACATGTGGCCAAATGTCAATCACGCGTGAAGGATTATCTTCTCAACAAAAGAGGGGCAGGGGAGATTCTCCTTATTTTCTCCCACCAGCCCACTCACAAGCTAGGGGGTTGAATAGGGGGTTGAAAGAGAGCACATCCACATACACCTAACATTCGCAAGGGTAAAAGACAGAAATGGGGGTGGGGGTGTCCAGTCACTAGTAGCTACACACTACGCCTCTGTGTATTCCCACGCATGTCCCAAGTGGGTTACCACGTGACTGCCTGTGTTCTCCACCAGTTCCACATGTGATCACAGGGGGTTCCAAGAGGGGGAAGGTCCCAGTGATCAGGCTAGGTCTCAGTTTTGGGGATTTTATCAAAAAGGGTCCACGCTTGTTTGGAATCTAGTCTGAGGTTGTGGCATGCTACAACCTGTGGGGGTACCCCTCCTCAGAGATAAGACAGAAATGGGGGTGGGTTGTTTCAAATAAGGAGGTGTTTTTATTAAGGGTTAACAAATAACAAAGAAAAGGGGGGAGGACAAAACACACACACACACGCAAACTAATTCAGAATACTATTAAATTATTTACAAAGGCAAGCCTCTGGTCTGGCTGGCTTAATAAACATGAGTGGAGGAGGGAAAAGTGAAAGTAGTGAGGAAGGCAAAAGGGAGGAAGAGCTCAAGGAAATGGGGGGGGAGGAAGTAGGGGCTGAGAGTTACCTATCCTTTCCTGCTGCCAAAGGGGCCAGGTACCCAACAGATCCAGTGATGATCAGGGGAAAGAGAGGAAGGCAGATTGTGGTCTGGGAGGTCCCCTTGGGGTGGTCACGGGCAGACCTCTCTGCCCATGTCCACATTCAAGAGTAGCTTAGTTACCCAGGGGAGACAGGGAGCAGTTATAGAGGGTTGTACAAAGGATTCGGGAGTGGATACAATAGGTACTTGAAAGTGACAAAGGGTTTTTTGAGGGCCTCCGGGGTGGGACAAGAGGAAAGTTCCAAATATAAACATGGGCTCCAAGGAGTCTTTAGAGGAGCAAGAAAGATCAATCATAGGGTTGGGGGAATTTCTAAAGACATGGGAAAAGAACAATCTTGGGCATTCAGGTGGGTGGAAGGATCCAGGTGAGTTTTTAGAAAACATGGAGCCCTAACGACCTTTTGTGTCCACACTTAAGTCCTAATCTTATACCTTGAAGGCTTTTGCTATTAGGAGTTTCTCAGAGTCACCAGGGGAAGTTTATCAAAAAGGGAGGATGCCCTTGACTCAATTGCTCCATGTTTATTCAGGTCTTCTCCTAGACTCCCTTTCTGAGACTAGACTGGTTTTACAAGAGGAACTTATCTTTACTTCCTAGGTGTCAACCCAGCTTGACTCTGAACTCTTGACCTGGACAACTTAATTCTCCTGTGCACCCTTCGAACTGCGTTTCACGGAGTGCTGCTTTGCCCAGTGGAGGGGTGGTGGTCTGGCATTTTTTGAGAAAAAGCATCACTGGTAACACAGGGTTTCCATAACCTCTGGTTTTCCTACTGTAATAAGTGCAGCATCAAAGTCATGGTGAATCTAAATGACTTTATCCACGAAGTAATCCACAAACATGAATGTGGTGGCCCACCTCCTTTCTGGTGTGGGTCATCAAAAGCACATTACACCTTTGCTCTATAGTCTGCACTGGCTTAACATAGCTTTCTGGGAACAATTTAAGGAGCTGTTTTTGACCTTTCAAAGCCCTAAAAATCCTGGACCCCACCATCTGAGACCACCTTTCCTTCCATGCTCCATTACAACCCCTGCAGTTGGCCAGAAGTGCTATCTTGTGGGTGCCACCTTCCAATCTTGTTTGTACGACAAGGGGTGTTTTGAAACAAGAACCTCCCCACCCACCCACCATACATGTTGCAAGGCTGCATTAGAGCCCTGTGCAGCCCTGCAACGTGCATGATGGTTGGGTGATGTATGGGGAGGCACTTGTCTAAAAATACCCAATGGCTGACAGAGAGGCATTCTTGGTTGCTGCTCCTTTATTATGGAACTCCTTTCCCCTGGAGGTCCATCAAAACCCTAGCCTGAGCATATCCCACAGGCAGCGTAAAGAGTTCCAATTAAGCAGATGGGGTTAAGGGTTGAGGTGGAAGGATTTAGGGCCAGGGTGAAGGTGTTTGTAATGTGGTTTTAAAGGGAGTTTTATTGTGTTTTTTATATTGTGCATTTTCATTATGTAAGCCACCCTGAACCTTAGGGGAAAGGTGAAGTAGAAGTTTAAATAACTAAATAAATAATAATTCATGGAGTGCCCACATCTTGAATACTGTGTGCAGTTCTGGTCTCTTCATCTCAAAAACGCCCTAAACAATCTGGACCCCACCTGGATTCTGGATTGACCACTGCGGTTGGCTGCGGGCGCCCTTCTTGAAGTCCCTCATGTACAACGGGGGACAATATTGGAGAGGGCGTTCTCAGTTGCAGCACACAGTCGTGAAACTCCCTCCTGGTAGGGGTCCATTTGTGTCAAGATCTTCCCTCTTTCACGTGCCAATGTAAGACTCTTTTGGTGGGGAGATGGGTAATGGGAGGGGAATGTTCTTTTAGACTTTGTGGCCTTTTGTATATTGTTTCATTTTTATTTTTCCTGTTGTTTATATTTGATGTTTTGACATTTCTATACATGATGACTGTTTTGTATGCTGCCCCGACAGGGCAGGATAGAAATTTTAGGATAAATACATAAATATAAATAAATAAGACATCGTAGAGACCTGAAAATGGTGCAGAGAAAGGAAACCAAGATGATCAAAAGTATAGAACGACTTCCATACGAGTAGCAGCTCAATAGGTTAGGGATCTTCAGCTTAGATAAGTGGTGACTGAGGGGATGGGGGAATATGATAGAAATTTACCAAGTTACAAGCAGTGGGAAGCAAGTAAACGGGTAGCTGATATTTATCTTTCTCAAAATAATAGAGCTAGGAGGACACACTGCAGGCATCTTTAAACTTAACATCTATTAAACGTTAAACTTAACATCTATTTTTGTGAAAAATGACCCCAGCATGTGTTTGAGGGTTGTGTGTAAGCAGCATAATAATTTGTAGATCCCTCTCCTCTAATCCTCTAATAATTTGTACACCCACCCTCTCACAAGGCGGTCCTATGACTGGGAGTGGCTGCAGAGTTGCTTTGTCCTCCTCCCACATTACTTGTTCCCCCCCCCCCGGAGTGAATTCCCCCTCCTGTTCCTGAGCCGACTCCTGGAGCCACTCCAAGCTGGGGTCTTCTAGAGCTTCTGGTTCAAGCTCCTCTGAGCTTACTAAACTGGGGTATGCAAAAACCTTCAGCTTACCTTTCTCTATCCCACCCAGGGGTACACCATCCCTTTTTGGGGTCCCTTCATCTGTTCCCCCCTTAAGCTCTACACTTTCCATTCTAGGGCTGCCCTCCAGATCTGCCCCCAGGACTAATGCTTCCTTTGTTGCTCCCTCTCTGGGCTCTACAGATTCTGTTCTGGGGCTACCCGCCAGGCCTGCCCCTAGAATTACTGTTTCCCCTGCCTCACCCTCTTTGGGGTCTACCTTTTCCCTTCTGGGGCTGCCCACTAGACCCACCCCTAGGATTCCAGTTCCCTCTTTGGGTTCCATGTTTCCCACCCCAGGACTGCCCTCTAGGCTCACCCCTAAGGTTTCTATTCTTTCTGCATCCCCAACCTCCTCCTCTAGCTGGTGGTGCTACTCCTTTGGAGAATTACTCCTGAGCTCAGCCCCACTCTGCAGCTGGCTCTGATGGCTAGGGGAGACCTCAACCCTGGGCCCACTGTCCCCTCTCCCTGTCTTCCCCCCCTTGTCTTTTAGATTGTAAGCCACCGGCATGGACCGCGTCTATTTCTATGTTTCTGTACAGCACCAAGTACATGACTGGCATGTTCTGGGGTTGCTACAGGAGTCCCGAGGAGAAAGGTTGCTCTGGCTCCAGTCTCTGGATTGACATTCTGAGCAGGCCCAGACATTTCAAAGTTCTTTATTTGCTGCCTTAGCTGCTCGTTGGTCAGCCCTTCTGCTGGGAGGTTCCTCCTCTGGGCCTCTCTTATGAGGTCAGCTTTAGTGAGTCTATTGAGCCCCTTGGGCAATCCCAGCAGGGTACTCCCTTGTGTTCCAGAACTCATACACTTCCTTGCCCTTGCACTGCTTATCTAAGCCCTGTCCAGTTAACCCAAAGCCAAATTCAAGGACTCGATTGCTCAAGGTTTATTTCCAAAGCCCCCCTTTGTTCTGTGGGTGCTTTTCAAAAATTCCAATTAAAAAAGAAAACTGCTGGTGGATCCTATGCCACCTGTGTGTGCTTATCTGGCTGCTTGGGTGATCCCACTGCTAGCACCAAGTGTGGCGAAAGCCAGTAGGGGGTGCTATACAGCTGAGACACACACCTCACTGTGTTTCTCCAAATCTCTGACCAGGGGTTCCCACAGCTGACAAACCCCCCAAAACCCTTAGTATTCTGCTGCCACCACTTGAGGGTAATTCAGAGGGTGTTCACACCACTCAAGACATGTGAACCCCAAAAGGCATAAACCTCACAGCTTCCCAAAAGCATTCCCCTTTCCTGGCACTCTGTTCCTGGGATTTCCTTCTCTGCATTGGAGGCAAATCCCCAGAGCTACCCACAGGAGACTATCCTTGGTTCCAAAGCTGCTGGCTTCTAGCCAAATGGGGAGTTTTCCCCTCTCTCCTTGCCTTAGTAGTGAGGCTTGGCCACCCGGCCCAAAGGAGGCATTCAATGGTCAGCCAATAATAAAAAAATAAATTAAAAAAACACACACACACACACACACACACACACACACAGAGAGTAGGGTAAAAAGAAAACTTAGACTTTACTGATACATATAAAAAGGAATAAAAGCATAGAGCTAGGGGTGATAACCCTTTGAGCAATAAGAGTCAGTCCTGTGGACATAGTAGCCTGTTTGGAAAGCGTCTTCCTATAACTGTAGCTAGCAAGTACTCATACTGGTTCTGATCAGGTCTCCACAGGGGATGGTTTTCCTATGGGGTCCAAGTTCTTCTTCTGGCAAAGGCCAGAGTTATTGTTAAGTCATATAATCCATGTGTGCCTCCAGGCAGGGAGGTCACCAGCCTAGCAGCGTCTGCTAGAGATCTCAGTCAGTGAGTCCACAGAGAGAGAGTGTCAAAATGCCTGTGCTGGTCCTTTTAAGGCATCCTTGACCTAAGTTCTGATTTCTCCAGGAGGGTCAGCTGGCTGCAGTCCAGCAGCCCCTCTCCTTTTATGATTCAATCATCCCACGTCACCTGTCTTAGGTGTAGAGACCCCCCTCCCCCTTAGGAATTCGGGGAATGAGGAAGTCCTGAACATGTGCTTGTTGAGGCCTGGGCTTTGGCTGAGCCGGGTTCACAGTTTCAGCGAAGAGGGATCATAGGGGGGTCTTTGTCAGGGCAATGGCATTTTGCCACAGGCAGGACAGGATACCCTTGGCCACTTTCAACAGGGCTGGCCACACGTTGGCCTTGCTGGCCCAGTAGGCCAAGGGATCGCTGCTGGGATCAATGCATGGCTCCTCCTTCAGGTAGGTCTCCACTGGTGCCCATCATACTCCCTCTGGTAGCTCTGGGTGGGCACCACCTGCCCCACTGCTCTCAGCTAGGCTGCTTGCCCTTTTGTGCTGGGTCCCATGCTCCCCAGAGTGGCCTGCACACAGGAGAAGCTGCTGGCAATAGGGGTCCTCCTGCTGCTGCTCATCCTGCTGTTGTTGCTGCTGCTACTGCTAGGGCTGGGGGCAGGGATAGACCCAGATGGCTGGAAGGGGTGTCTGCTCCCACTCCCACCATAGTCCGCTCTGCCTGCTGGACCTTCTGCACCAGCGCACCCTTCTGGAGACCATAGACTGCTGTCTCATGTGCCATGCTGCCCTTGATCCTGGGGTCCAGCATGGTTGACAGGACATATTCCTCCCAGCACAGGAGCTCGTCAAAGCGCGCACTCAGCCCCACGTTCAGTTTCCGTGCCATGTCAAGTGCCTCATCGGACATCTTCCTGCCCGCAGGGCCACAATCTCACCCCCCGAGAATCTCGTCCAGGCTCCTGTGGAGAATATGGACCAGCATGATCACCTGGCTGAGGGTGGTGGTGGAGCTGCTCACAGTCTCCTTCACGACCAGGAACGGTCTCAGGATGAAGACCGTTTGAGCGAGAATCTCCCATTCCTCCCTGTTGTACCCTGGAGGTGTCTCGATGTCTGTTTTCAGTTCCACCTGATGCAGGGTGGCTTTCTGCTCAAGAAGCTGCTCGAGCATCAGGAAGGTGGAATTTCACCTGGTGGAGACCTCTAGCACCAGATGATGCACCAGGGACCCTTGCTCGGCCTGCTTCTCCCATAGGAGCTCACTGCCCTTCATGGTCCAGTTAAAGAACCCCACCAGCTTCCTCCCCCAGTTGACCAGAGAGCTAAGGGTGCCTGGCCCAATCCCCTTATCCCCCAAGCCCAGAGCATCCTTGACCACAAGATAGAGGGTGTGTGCAGCGCAAGGGATGCTTGTGAAGCCCCCATCATGGACTGCCTTCAGTACATTGGCCACATTATCTGTGACCACATAACTCTTGGTGAAGGCCACGCCTGGTGTGACCCACTCCCTCACCATGGTGTCCAGGGCTGCCTTGGGGTTCCTTGAGGTGTGGGAGCTGTCCATTACTTGTGCCTGAAGCAGTGCCCACCTGTACCCTGCTTCAAGACCCCTCCTTCCACTGCCAAGCACTGCCTCTGGGTCCTGCCACCAGTGTGCAGTCACTGCCAGGTAGGCATGCTGGGCGTTCCTGGAGGATCATAGGTCGGTGGTGAAGTGGACAGTGCCCCCCCCAGCCCCTGCCAGCTGCTCTCTCACCCATTCCTTCAGAGCCCTGTACAGCTATGGCACCACACTCCGACTCAGGGTGGAGCAGGAAGGCAGCTTAAACTGGGGGACCAGGAATCCAATCAGCCGCTGGAAGCCCTTGTCCTCTACAATTGAGAAGGGCTGCCCATCCAGTGCAATCATCTTGGCCAACAGGTGCTTGGCTTTCTCCTGAAAGAAGCCACGCTTCCCTCCAGCACCCGATGGCCTTGGCAGCTGTCCCCACCCCAGATCCTCCATAGTGGAATCATGCTGCTGGTGAGGCTCCTGCTGCTGTTCTGCCCCCATACTGCTCCTGATGATAGAGGGAGCAGCAGTTGGTTCGGGTGCTTGCCCGCTGAAGGAGGCGGGCGACTGGCCGCTGCAGTCGAGAATCCACTGGCATCCACTTCCTCTGCCTTTCCACTTAGCATCAGAGCACTGTGGCATGACTTCAGGTGCCTCACCATTGCAGTTGTCTTTAGGTTGGCGAGCACCTGTCCATGCTTCACCGGCTTATTGCACAAAGTGCACTGCACCTCTCTGGGATCATCTGCCTTTACCAGCTTAAAATGTTCCCAGACAGAGAATTTTTTTCCCCTCCTGCCTTCTGGCCTGCCCCAGGTGACACACTGCTGCCAGCGCTTCTGGGAGGGGGAGAATTTGGTGGCACTGGCGACACAGCTCTGGGAGGAGGTTCAGCCATCACCTCAGCTACAGACATCTCCTCTGTGGCACTAGTGTCTGCCTCTGACTCACTGTCCCTGATCACGGCGATGTCCCATGAAGGGGAGTACTGGGGTCCTGAGGGTAGACTGCCCGTGCCCACCATGCTGCTGGCACTCTCCATGTGCCCCCCTCTATAGCTGCTGCTGCTGTTGCTGCTGCTGCTGCTGCTCCTCTTCCTACTGCCATTGCCCCAAACTGCCGGGCACTAGGGATGGCAACTAGAAAGACCTTGGCTGTCACATGCAAATCCTGCCCTTATTTGGGTGCTAGGGATGGTAACTGGGAAGACCCTTGCTGGCACATGCAAATCATGCCCTTCTTGGGGTACTAGGGATGGCAACGGGAGACCCTTGCTAGATAGCTGGCACGTGTTTGGGTGGGTGCTTCCTTCGCCTCTTGCCTGACTTCTGGAAGAGCCCCCCAAAGTACCTTCTCTCTCTGTGGCAGACATCTGCTGCCACCCACTGATTCCCACTGTTTGTGCCTGACTGCCCACCACCAACCCACCCGCACGCCAATGAGCTCACTTTAAAGGATATTATTCTATTCTTCTTGCGCTCAAAGTAAAAATAAAGTTTACAAACCTGGCAGCACCTCCTGTGCCCTCTTGCTCCTCTGCTGAGGAGCCGACCTCCGTCACCGAAGGTCCAGCGGCAGCAACCTCTTCCTCCTCCTCCACCAGCTCCACCACCTTGGCCTTCCCCCAGGTCCTATTAATCCTCACCCTTTTCATTTTTTTTTTCAAACAAGCAGCCAAACAAAACAGTCACTCACCAAATCACCAACCAGTCAAACCAACACACAGTCCAACACAGCCAAAACACACCAAACAAAACCAAACAGCCAACCAGACACAACAGACACACTCTCTCTCCACACAAGCTCCGCATGCACTCAAATTTCCGGTTTCTGGTTTCCAACATGATCATGGGACTACGCAATACCTAGACTGAAACCGAAACCGATTTCCGAATGGCTTAACTGATCCCAACGCCACCTAATCGAATGACCGAACTCAAACTCGGTCCCCCTGATAGCCTCCAAACCTGTTTTGGCTGGATGCTCTTCCATACTCAGGGCTAGCGTAAGTGGTAAATGATTACTCACTAACCTTGTACCCACTTGAAAGTCCTTCACCCTAGGTAGGACCTCTGCTGAAATCAAGATATAATCTATAATGCTGGCCCCTGAATAGCCTAGGTGAGTATATTCGTCCTCCCTATCTCCAAAGCCTGTTCCATTTAAAATGGTTAAATTAGAACCTTTGACAATGGTATTAAGCCTAATCCCTGCCATATTTATCCCTACGTCCTTTGAGGCCCGGGAGTTTAATACACCCAAGTCATACTGGAGTATACTATCACAGAATTGCTCTATGGCCTGATCGTTAGCCCCCATCCGGGCATTAAAGTCCCCCATAACTAAAAGGGGTCTCCTGGGATGTTTACTGGTCATTTGTTCCAACATATCTTCCAACCTTTGCCATGCCATATCATTTTGGGCTCCTGTCTTAGCTGGTGGAATATATACTGTAATAAAATTCAAATCCTGTTTTTCCATCTTCATTTTTATTTTTAGGCAATATGGAGGGGCCTGTGTGGCCTCAAGGCCATCAATTTGCAGCTGGTCTGAGATCAGGCATGCCAATCCTCCACAAAGACAACCCCTATTATGGTGTTTTTCTGCCGGGAGAGTGACCGTCCTAAATCCCTCAAATGTTAATTCATCCTCGGCCCATGTTTCTTGGAGTGCAATTATATGGGAGTTCTTTACAAGTGATATAAAATCTATGTCCTGCGAGTGCCTTGCCCATCCTGCTATATTCCATGAACAGATCTTTAATGTCCCCTGGAGCTGGCTGCCTACCGTCCTTAGTCAGACTGGCATATCTAGAGGGGAGTAATTTTCTGAGATTCTCTACTGGCCATCTCTATTCCCTTCCTCTCTTTCCTCTCTGTTATTACACCTGAGGATGGGAAGGGGGGGTGTATTAGTTGTTTGGGTTGGTTTTGGAGAGTCCTGACTGGCTCCTTGTTCCACCGCCTCTGGCAGGACTGGGGGTACACACATGTGTGGGATTTTGGTCATCACTGGATCCTCTCGACTCAGACTCTGACTAGTCTCTAATGTCAGAGACCCAATCTCTTCTGAGTGGATTACCAGCTCCTTAGCTGATCTAATCATCCCACACCTGTGTTCCTCCAGTTCGCCTGTCTGTATGGGTTGGGTGTTTGACCCTCTCAACCCTCTCTGTGATATTTTTGTCTTTATCAAATTATTCCCAACCCTTACTACACCACTAGTTCTACCTAGTCTCGTCCTCCCCTTAAGTTGGTCTGAGACCCTGGGTTTCCCTACATGACCTATTTCCTTGTATATCCCTGGACCTAGGTCTAATCCCACTTCCCCTGATTGCATATCCTGTTCCTCTGGGTCTGCCCTAGGGGTTTCGATGTTGTCTACATACTCCATCACCTCTCCTAGCATAGGAATATACAAACTCCCAGGGTGGCATAAATCATTGGCTGAACGTGTAATCCCTTAGAGATGCCCTTGTAGGGGCTGGGATTTTGATAACCCTGCCAATCAGGGATACTGAGAAGGTGGAAATATATGAGCAGATGAGTAGACAACTCCAGCAGTATATAATGAATTGCCAAAGGCAAAAAAGTGGGGGACCAGGTAGCCCTAGCCAGTTATGGTTTGATAAAGAATGTCGGCAAGCAAAGAGAGAATATAAGAAGAGATACAGCATTTATAGGCGGGAAGGGACCAAGCCAGCTCTCCAGGATTATGCTACAGCCAGGAGAAAATACAAAGAATTAATTGAGGAAAAGAAGAGAGCATACCAATTGAAAAAGTGGGAGGAGATGCTAGAGGCAGCCTCTATGAACAACTCACGGTGCTTTTGGCAATTAATTAATTTGACGTTACAGACGGAAATGAGAATTGCAGCATTCCCCATTGACCCTGAGAGTTGGACAGAACATTTTATCCTGATTTTTAGTGGGCAAACTGATGCCCACTTAGAGGGGAGGGGTTGGATAGAACAAGAGGATGTATCTGAGTGGCCTCCAGTGAAAAATGCAGAGATCAATGTATTGATTGATTCACTTAGAAATCATAAGGCTCCAGGAGTGGACCTGATACAAGCAGAGCTGCTAAAAGCAGCTAAAGATTGGTGGGTTCCGTTCTTGGCGGCTCTGTTCTCAGCAATAAATAGGTTAGGTTGTGTTCCAACAGATTGGTGGCGGGCAGTTGTGATTCCAATCTTTAAGAAGGGCTGAAGAAATGATCCTGCAAATTATAGGCCAATCAGCTTATTGAGCATAGTGGCAAAACTATATGTCAAGCTATTGCTAGCAAGATTGACCGAATGGATACAGAAAGAAGAAGTCTTGTGTATAGAAGAGGCTGGCTTCCAGAAGGACAGCTCTATGATCAAGTTGTGTTATACCCTGTATCATCTGGTGGATAAGTATCAAAGAAGGAATCGTTCCTTCTTTGTGGTCTTCCTAGACCGTAAAGGCCGTTTTTGACTCGATCGATAGACCTGCCCTCTGGGATAAACTTAGGGATATGTCGATGGATAAAAGACTGCTTCATTTAATTCGGACTCTGTATACAGGATCAACCATGTCAGTCAGAATCAACAACCAGGGGCATACCAGTCCCCTGATTAAGATTGCCATGGGAGTCAGACAGGGGTGTGTTCTCGCTCCCACATTATTTAATATCTTATTAACAACGTGATTCCTCAAATGGCAGAGGCAAGATACTTCCCCCCTAAGTTGGACTCTAGGGCCATCTCTCTCTTCTTTGCAGACGATGTGGCGCTCTTATCGCAGACATCAGTGGGGCTGAAAAGACAGATGCAGGCTTTTTCTAGGTACTGCAGGGAAAACAAACTTAGTATAAACTTTGATAAATCAAAAGTTATGGTGTTCTCAGCCCGTAGGTGGAAGTATTGATGGGTGATCGAAGGACAGACAATAGATCAAGTAAAGTCTTTCAGATATTTAGGGATCCTATTCAATCAATCAGGTGCCTGGAGAGCTCGTGTATGGAGAGCATCAATACAAGCAAAGGCAACTACTCGAGCGATCCTGCGTTATTTTAGAAAGACAGGAAGGAATGCTCCTGTAATAGCCCTCCAGGTATTTCAGAGTAAAGTGGCATCCCAGATGATGTATGGAGCCGAAATATGGGCCTCATTTTGTGGACATTTGTTAAATTCCCTACAGGCCTACTTTCTGCAGGGTCTCCTTGCTGCCCCAATTGGCATTCCCCATGACATGCTTAGGCTAGAGGGGGGCCAGAGTAGTTGGTACCACCAGGCCCTAGATCGGGCTATAAAATTATGGATAAAACTTAATAATGGCCAGAGCTCACAATTAATGGTAGTAGCAGCCAAGAATGCTCACTTAAATCCTTGGTGGGAAAAGATCGAATTGTACTTTCAGACGTTGGGAGTTCCTGTCCCTTACCTGGCCCACAAGCCTATAGGGACAATATAAAGTGAAATTGCCACTCGAGCCAGGGATATCAACAGACAAACAGATATAGCTAGAGTTAGAGCCTCGCCGCATGTAGAGAAGTAACTCAATTGGCAACCAGAGGTGAAACAGATGGCACAATATCTTAACCTTGGGATCTCAGTAAGAGGAAAACAGCTATTATTTCAAATTCGAACAAACTCACTTCCTTCTAGTATAACAGAAGGGAGAAGAATATATATCCCCTTTGATGAAAGAATTTGTAACTTTGATAACATCAATGTGGAAACAGTTGAACACATTATAATGGATTGCCATCTTTATGACAGAATTAGGGAAGAGTGTCTGGCTGATCTATTGGCAAAGTACCCGGGAAAATCTAATACATCTGTCCTCCAATGATTATTGGCTGCCAAAGAGGACCAGACTTGGCAGAACTTGGCTTCCTTCCTGATACAGGCGGTTATGATAAGGAAGCACTTCTTGGAATTTAAATACTCAGAAATATGAGAGGACTTAAGCATTATTACTATTATTATCACTATTGTACTTATTACTATTATTATTTATCAGGTTGAGTAAATTAATATTTTCCTCACACAATACAATATAAGGGTATTTGAGAATTAAGAGAAGCAGAGACTAAAAACTAGATCTAAACTTGAACTATAACAGATCTTTGCTATATAGAAGGTCTAGGGAAAAGGATAACTTATAATCAGCTTGGGGTAGGAGTTTATGAGGTATGAATCAGATCAAAGTTAGCTAGGGAGGATATTGGCCTGATGTATGCTTCCTAGGAATCGGAAACAAAGGACAACACAACTTAGGGAAACTATATGCGCAAAGGCTTAAACCCAAGATTAGGGAGTATATTTACATGTAAGCCTAGGAAGTACAGTCTAATTAAGAGCATTATTATTTAGGAATTATCTACCAGTACCAAAATGCACTTTGCAAGTAACGGGATGCGGTTCCTATATATCAACCAAATAATCATAGACATGGTAACTACTTAGAGTGATTTAAAATGTTTTCTTTTATATAGGGTTTATTTGTATTATGTTGGTATGTTTTAATTGTATAGAGCAATGACCTATGGTCACGCTAAATAAATTTAATTCAACTCAGTCCCCGGACCGAACAACCGAACCCAAACTCGGCTTCCGAACCGAACGACCGAACAACCAAACCGTGATCTGTTTGCACATCCCTAATTTAAAACAAACAAAAGGAAGTACTCAACACTTAATTAACTTATGGAATTTGTTACCAGAGGATGTTGTCAAGGTCAGTATTATAGCTGTGTTTAAAAAAGAACTGGATAAGATCTCAGAGAGTAGGTCAGTCCATTAATGGCTATTAACCAAGTAGCTTATGGGATGAACCTCTTACTGTTGGGAGCTGGGAGTGAATGAATAGCTTTATTGTATAACCGTTGGTTTTAACAATGTTTAAACAAAATTTTAAAATAGTGAGTACAAATATACGCATAACACTCGTATTGGCAAACTTCAAATTTTTATAAATCCAATAGTCGGTATAGGCCGGCAGCCTCCCCTATAGAAATAGGCATGAGATATCTGTTTCACCCATTTGGGTATAGATAGCCTTTAGCCCAGGGGAGCCTACCACCCATAGCGGCACAACTCTAATACACCCCGTATCGTATTTTGAATATATTTATCCTTCCTTGTAACCGGGGGTAATCACAAAAAATTAAAATAAACTGACAAGTGCAAAGCAAGTAATAAAAACAGTTCCTTGTATAACTCTTGTAATTCCCTTAATAAAATAATCAACACTGTCATAGGTTTTAGCTCACCCCACTCCCTTCCATTGTATTTAGCTTAGCTTATCCCTCTCCAATTAATCGCTTCAGGGGATTCTCAAATACATAAGGTGGTTAAGTCTTTATAGTGGACCGTAAATCTTAGATCTTTACAAAATGGCCAACAAATACCATATTCATATAATAATTATATATATAGGACTTTAAGGTATCGAGAACGCTAATTTAATTCCATAAACCTATTATTGATCATCAAGGTATTTCCCCATCCTCAAATGCCTCAAATTTCCACAATCACGCCCTGCTATGTCCGATATAATGTCCTTGAATTCTAGGTATGAGCTAGGTACCAGAAGGCTCATGATGAACAAGGTTTAAACAAGGTGATCATAAGAATAATGTTAGGGTAGGTTCCCACCCTAAGGGGGCTTCTTTGGGTTTAATAAAATTACCACTACCTTAAACAATACAAAATCTGGCTGGTCAAGGAGCATAGCCACTGCCCCTTTCACAGATTCCATGCCAGACGAATATGCAGAATGGCCTGCGTGCAACTGGCTATTGCCCTGGTCAACTCTGAATCCTCTGGGCCAAGAAGGCTCCGGATGACCTGGTCAGTCATCTCTGGGGTTTCAGTACAACCCCCCAGAAAACGGAGTCTTGGGCTGACAAGCAAGGAACATCTGAGAAGTATATGGTCCACTGTATCCACCTCACCTGAATGGCACAGTGGGCAAATCCTCTGTGCTCGTGGGATCCCTCTATAATGGCCTTCCACTAGTGCTGAGGAGAAGGAGTTTACTCTTAACTTAAAGAAAAGTATCCGTTTCTCAGCATCCGGCCATATAAAAAGATAGTACTTGTCCGGTGCTAAGGGTTTGAGAGAGACGTAAAGCGGCACAATCATCTGAGCAGAGAGTAGAGCATTCTCTGTTTGCATTGTCTGATCCCTTACCCGCCTTTTGATCAGATTCTTAAACGCCTCCAGGAGCTGGGAGTGAACAACGGGGAATGGATTGCCCATTGTGACTGTTGGTTCTTCTCCCATGCAATTGAGATTGGCCACTGTCAGAGGACAGGATGCTGAGCTTGATGGACCATCGGTCTGACTCAGTATGGCACTACTTATGTTCTTATGTTCTTACAATATTAAAATACAATATAAATATTAAATAACACAGTTTTGCACTGCTTCCTAAAGGAGCTCAAGCCTGGACATAAATGGACCTCCTGGGGGAGGGAGTTCCACGGGTGCAGTGTGAAGTCTGAGAATGCCCTCCATGCTGTAGAGCCCAAGCTAAAAAATGGTATCTTCAGACAGGCATCCCCAGACAACCGCAAAGGAGTCTGTGACAGGTCATGGAAGGCCAGGTGATTTTCCAGATAAGTAGGTCCCAAACACTTTAGGGCTTTAAAGGTCAAAACCAGCACCTTGAATTGTGCCCAGAAGCAATAGGCAAACAGTGCAGATTCTGGAGGACCAGAGTTATGTGCTCCTGGAGACCCACCCCTGTAAGGAGATGGGCCACCATATTCTGCACCAGCTGCAGCTTCTGAACAGTCTTCAAGGGCAGCCCCATGTAGAACTAAATTGTTCTACTGAAATAGATAAAACAGATAGGTTGATAATTTATCGATTATCTAACTATGTATCTTTAGTTGAACTAGTACTACCTACAAATAAAGTAGCATACCATTAGACAACAATTAACTTAACATTAGTCTTCTGAAGACGAAGTGGAGGAATCCTCCTGGTCCCTCTACTTGCAGCACCAGGGTCAGAATCAGAGGGTAATTTTAGATGTGACGGGCCTGGAGGCCAACCACGTTCAATCATGGACCGGGATCCATTTCGGATCCCAGTCAGGAATCAGTCTGGCCGTCCATCAGACGTGCTGGCCTGATTCCTACTGGGGATTGGGGAGGGGCAGGACTGTGTGGCACGATGTGCAGCTGCACAGCCCCACCCCCTATGCTTCCACAGCTAGCCACCCTCTGGGAGAGGGGCAGCACAGCAGGAAATCCAGCCACTGTGCCCAATCCCCTCCCGTGGTTGGGACCACGGTCCAGGCAGGCTGAAGGTAACAGATGTTACCTTTGGCCCTTTCCGGATTGTGGGTACCATGATCAAGGTTTGGGCCTGATCTCACCACCATTCTGGACCTCTGGGCAGCTGGAGGTCCAGAATCGTGGTCATTGTGATTCACTGGGGTGAACATCTGGCCGAACTCACAACAGATGTTATGGGAATCACGGCCACCACAGGGGATTCACTTTGGTTTACCGTGATCTCATAACGTCTGAAATTACCCAGAACTTGAAGAGGAGGAATCATTCTGGCCCTCACAGTACCTGCACCGTCACATGGTCCCTTGCAGGGTCAGAGCCCTCAGGGGCATATTTGGGGGGAACAGGGGGATAGGGTGAAAGCTTTGGTGGTGGTGGGAGTGGGGCAGTTGGGGCACACTGACACCAGTAGTGATACAACCGGTAAGCCCACTTTGTGCTCTACTGCAGTGTAGCGGTAATCACTAAATGTCCTCTGCTGCTGCCTCAGGTAAGCGCTGTATGCCAGGTCCTCCCTACACCTCTGACCCAGAACACAAAACTCCTCCATTAAGGAGTCCCATACCTGGGACAGTCTGTCCAGGCAACCCTTCCCACCCTCTAGACCATCACTCAGCTGATGCAGCTCTGGGGGCAGGGGCACCTAAGCGGAAGGACCATCCTCTAACTCCATATCAGCTGAAGATGTAGAGGAGGACGAGGGACTCCTCCTTCTCCTGCCTCTTGCAGCTTGCTCTCTCCCTCACTGAACCTGCTGCTGGCCACCTGCCTGCTCTATCCTCCCTGCTTTCTCCCAGTTCAATATTATGCCTCCGCTTAAGGTGGCTGAGGAGGGCAGTGGTGCTGCTCTGGCCCCCACACCACACTTGGCTGTTGCAGTGACTGCATAGAGCAGCAGTAGCAGGCATTACAGGAAGATTGGAGAAATGATCCTATATTTGTGACTTCCTAGGTGCAGCAGCTTGCAGTTGGCCGGAAGTGCCCTTCTCAAGGTTCCCAGAGTTTCTTGGGTGGTGACTATGGGGAGGGCGTTCTTGGTGCCTGCCCCGAGGCTGTGGAACTCCCTCCCGGTGGAGGTCTATTTGGCCCTGTGCCTCCTTTCAATGACAGTGTAAGACCTGGCTGTCCCACCAGGCTTTTGGTGAGAGAGATGGGTAGTGGGTAGGGGGGTCTGGGGGGGTGGGGTATTTCAGCTCCATTTGCTTGGTGTTTAAATTACTGAATTTTATATTTTATGGATTTTATATTGTATTGATTATTTTTAATGTTATTTGTAAGCTGCCCCGAGCTGCCGTTAGGTAGGAGGAAGCAAGTTATCTAATGGTGAAATAAATAAAAAAATAAATAAATTTCTTAAATCATAATCCCAGTTCCTAACCTATATCCTAATTCTATATAACTATTAACTATTTATAACTATAAACCTATATAACTAAAACTATACCTATATCAACTGTCAACTATATCGACTACCCTATATAACTCTCTATAACTATAATGTCCTATAACTATCCTAAAAATATCCTATATACTATTCCTAATCCTAACCTAACTACAACAAACATCACTAAACTAGTCTAAGCACCCAACCCCTATTCCCTCCCAAATCCCAAAGTGTGTTTGTGTGATTTATATATAATATTTATAAGTTAATCCACCTCCAGCACCTCCACCCTCCTTCCATCGCTACTCCTTCCCATGCCACAAGGAGAGCTGAGCATTATTATTATTAT
>QEPC01012964.1:405508-420084 GCA_003113815.1 Sphenodon punctatus | reverse complement strand
GCGTTTTCCATAGGAAAACGCTTTGGGCGGCTGATTTTTGAGCCTTCTGGGACCCACTCCTCTGGAGTGGGTCCCAGAAGAGAAGTCAAGCCGCAGCAGCCTCTGCCTTGCCTTTGCAATCAGAGCAGAGGCTGCTGCAGCGGCACTGTGGTCAGTTTCAGTGAAACTGACATGAAACTGACCACAGTGCTGCAGCAGCCTCTGCTCTGAAGCAAAGGCAAGGCAGAGGCTGCTGCGGGCGGCGGGGAAGCGGCAGGGAGGTTTGTTTTTTGTTTTTACTTTGAGCGGGGGCGCGGCGCCTGTCGGGGCGCTTGGGGGGTCAGCGCCCCCAACGCCCCTGAAGGGGAGCCGCGCCTGGTCCTGCCTCTCCTCTTGAGACCAGACCTGAGACCTCTGACGTGTAAGAACTCATATGTATGTACTTATATGTGTGTGCTTGCTGTCAGAGTAGGTGAAGGCTACTGCTCTATGCAAGTGTATTGGTGCTATATTGTGCTTTATTCTCAGTTCTTCTGTGTGCTATAGTAATAAACATCTGTCTATTTAAAGAACTTTGCTATCTGTTTCATAGTGCCTCTGCCCAGATCCCGGAATTGGGAGTTGCCTGCCAGGGGTCTAAGTCCTGTCCCTGGTTGGATTGATAGAGAACAGTTCCAATTCATAACAATTTTGTTCTCATTTCTCAGACCTGTAAGTGTTTACAAAGGATGCTTGATTTTCTAGGAACATACAGTATTAACAATGAATTGATAGAAAACTGTGAAAAATCTGAAGTCATGGTATTTACCAGGAACTCTCCTAATTATAAATAGACTTAGAATAATCTATAGATTATCCAAACTAAATTTTACATGCATTGGGGCATTTTGGGGGGTTAATACCGGATCCTGGAATAAGCACCGAGAAAATGCTATTGCAAGCTATTTGCTTTTCATTGACTATTTCTAATTTTCCTGCTAGCTTAGGTAATCAGAATGTTAATTCTGCCTTGATGGTTTTTGAAGCTAAATCTGTCAGTCACTGGAGCTGATCCTATGCCCTCCATGCGCAACTACACACATGCACCCATGGGCTACCACATGATTTGCATGCATGCTGCAGGCCCCGTGCCAGGGGTGCATGTGTACCATGTGTGCTTTGTGTACCAGTCCATGGGGCATGGGATCAGCCCCAATTTCTGTAAGGTTCTGAGATCTGGTTTCAGACATTCCTTAAGGATTTAGAAATGTTACAAAACAAATTATTTAGACTATTAATGCTACCCAATTGTGTTCCAGGAGCTACACTCTGTGCAGAAACTGGATCCATTTCATTATGTACTAAAGCAGGGATGGGGAACCTCAGGCCCGGGGGGCCAAATGTGGCCCTCGGCAAGTTTTTATGTGGCCCCTTTCCAACACCTGGATCTGGCTCCTGGATCCAGTCTCTACCCCCAAGCACTGAAGAACTGAACTCAGGATAATGGGACAGAGAGCAGGGCCTGCACGCAAGGGCAGGGGATAAATTCACAGCACAGATCTATGATCTGGGCCCTCCTTTTCTTGAATACACCGATTAAGCACCCCCGCCCCCAACCTCTATGTGGCCCTCGGAGCTGGTACTCATTTTCAACATGGCTCCCAGGACAGAAAAGGTTCCCCAACCCCAGCCTCTATTGCTACCTTGAAATATTTATTTTTTCATGCCGATTTTATTGTGAGTTAAGATCCAAAGAACCTTACCTCTAATTAGAGGGAAGGCGTTCCTGCGTATGTTACAAAAAATGGAACTTTTATGAGACTCTAATAATGTAACATATAAATTCTGTAGCTATTTATACTTTTTAGCATCTTGTTTGAGGAATTTCCTTTAAAGTATTTAACATCTAATATTTATTCTGATTATGACATATACTTTTTATTTTATTTTTTTGCAAACGGCTAAGGGCAAAATAAACTATGTTCAAACTCTTTGTCATGCTGCTCCATGCCACACTATCCTGTACCATATTGATAACAGCCACAAGTGTAATATCTGAACCCTGAGCAGTCCTGGAATTAAACCCCTCCTCACAATCAGTCTGCCATAGTCAAGACCCTGATTGAAAAGTCATTATGATTAGGGATGGGAATTTTGGTTTGGGGTTAATGTTATGGTTTAGTTCAAAATGAAAATTGACTTCCCAGTTATGGATCCTGCATTTTAGTTTCATATTACTCCCACTCCCATTTCCCAGGGTCCTGGAGTGTTACTTACTGGCCTCTGAAAGCTTGATTGAAGCACCACCACTGCTGTGGGGGCTCTGTCAGGCTCTCTCGCAGTGGCGTCCTCCCTGTTCCAGATAGTGCATGTGCAAAATGGCTGTCATCCTTAAACAAAATGTCAGCAATGTCATTTTGGCTGCCATCATTTTGGTTTTGGGTGGTGGCCATTTTGTGAATGCACAAAACAGTCCTGGCAGCTATTTTGCACATACACAATCCAAAGCATGGAGGACGCCACATTGAGGGAGCCTTCTGGAGCCCCCACTGCAACAGCAGTGCTTTAATGAAGGCTTCGAGGATAGTAAGTCCACTCCAGGGCCCCGGGGGATGAGGGTGCAGGAAAACAGTAATTCTGGGCTGGCCCCCCTTTCCAAAATGGCATCAATGCTGTCAGCGCCATTTTGGAAAAAGGTGTATAAGTACAGAATGGCCTAGTGGCCATTTTGTGCTTGTGCAGGGTTTTAAAAATTGTTTTATTGGATTTAAATATGGAACTGGAATACGAAACCATAATTAAATCAATAAAACCAATAAAACAAAATGGAAAAAAATTGGAAACAGCATTTCCTCCAGTGTCCCACCCATAGTACTTATCTACAATTGGCTGACCTCTAAAAACAAGGACTGTCTTCCATTCTCTGGTCCCAGCTCCATCTGTTGCAGGTCTCCCACGTACCAAGGTGATCTGTCAGGATGATGCATGAGTAGGTGCTATTTAAGAGTAATTTTGCTAGTGGAGATAAACAGCAGATGGTTGTAACCAGGGCCTCTATTCTCCTGTGGAAAAATAATTAAAATTCCACTGGAGTCTATGGGTGTATGGGCCAGATTCGGGAGACGGCAGGTGGGTGGAGTGCGTCACCCCACTGCCTGGCAGCAGAAAAATCCCAGCACATCAGCTGCGCAGGATTCCCCTGTTGCTGTGTAAGCTGGGATGAGTACCTCCCGCCCCCTTCTGCCAGGATTCCTTCCTCGCCCCTTCCCTCCAGGCTGGGCTGAGTGCGGGTGTGTGCCAGAGGTTGCCTTCCTCCTCAGCCCACTTGGAACCCTTCCTCCTGGATCCCCAACTCACCTCACCACATCACAGCAGGGAAATTCCAGTTTTTGAAAAGCGCATCCTGTTCTGAGCATACCCATAACTTATGAGCATGCTCAGAAACAGCTGTCCACATCCAAAATGGCACCTACAGAGTACTGATGCTGCCAGCACCATCTTTGCAAGGGCTGAGCATGCCCAGAAAGGGCTATTCAGGCCCTTCTGAGCATGCTCAGTTTTTTTTCTTTATCTATAAACCTACAAGTTTAGGAAGAGGCTGCGCTTCACAGGACCCCCTCTAAATAGTAAGTACTTCATCCCAGATCTCTCGCTAGGTTTCCAACCCCCCTCCTGCCATCTCCCTCCTGAGATTCTCTCCACCCCTCCTCCACCCACGGGACCCTCTCTCCCTTTGCCCCTCACCCATGCCCAACTCACCCAGGTAACAGCAGCACTCGGCAGCCTGTTGCTGATCCAGCTCCTACCAAGCTGGGCTGGGGTGGGGTCCCAGGGGTTGCCTCCCTCACCCATCCTCCCCAGCCTGCTTGGGACCAGCAGGGATTAACCTGGCAGATGGCGTCAGCAGTGACAGGAGCCCCGAGTGCTGCTGCTACCCTCCCCCTACCTAGCTTCAGAGTTCCTGAGCCAGCTGGGATGGGCTGAGGATGAATCTTCAAGCTTCCTAGAAACATCCCTGGTTGAATTCAATTTACCAAAACAAAAAACCTCACAGTTTAAAAAACCATTAAAGGCAGAACATGTCTAAAACAAAAAACTTTCCTTTTCAAAAACATTTCACAAAATGATTTTTACTCTAGCTTAAACTGCAAAAAACATGAAAATTCATTACAATTACAATTCAAAAAACATTTAACTCCATACATTACAACAAAACAAATGCCAAAAAGCATGGAAATAATTTCAAAATTTTCTAGCAATATTTCATAATTTACCATCAACATAAATATTAAGATATGTACTTAATTGCTGACAATACATACTTACTCTTATTAATATTTATCACTAAGTAAACAGTCACATTTTTTCATTATTAAGCATTAATTTATTATCATTTTTCTGCCTTAACTCTGGGTATTTTCAGACGTGATGAGATCACGCTCAACCACGGTGGATTCCCACCGGGTGAGCAAGGTCTTGTCACATCTGTTGGGGGGAACGGAAGTTCCCCCCCCCCAGATGTTCACCCCTGTCAATCGCGGCGGGGAATGACATTCACCATGTGATCAGCGGGCCCAGCGGGGCCAGCCCCGATCAAGTGGTGAATGTGATTCCCTGCTGTGATGAAGGGGCCCATCCCATCTGGATGGCTACCATGGCCCGGAATCCACGGCGGGATTCTGGGCCATGGCCAATGCAGGCGGGTGCTGTGCCTGCATTGGCTGCGGTGCCTGCCCATCTCCCAGGAGGGCGGGCAGCAAGGAAGCGTGGGGGGTGCGGGGCCATGCGGCCGCACATTGCACCATGTGGCCCTGCCCCCTTCCCGATTCCCCACCGGGATCAGCCAGCACGTCTGTTGGACATGCCGGTGTGATCCCGGTGGGGAATCCGTGACGGGGCTGGAGCAGGTGGTGGCCCCGTCACGTCTGAAATCACCCTCTGTCCTGTTGTGCAGAATGGCATTGTATCTAACCTATTGCAAACCATTGTCTACACTGACATTGTCAAGAGTTCATTGTTTAAAGTGTACACAATTTGTATACATGTAAATGACAGAGTTAAGTCAGTTTGAAAAAATTGTTCGTTCTCATTGTCAAACAGGTTAGGGCATATGATGTTGTGGGGGGGGGTCGGGAGGAGGGGGGTTCTGGTTAGGATGTTGTGAGCGATGCCTGGAGTTCTGTCAGCCAGGGGGTACCCAGCCCTCCCCCCTTTTTTAGCCGGGACTGACTATAGGTGATCCTCAAACATGGATCTCCAGGTAAGTCTAAGTGTGACCTTGCAAGGGGAGATCCTGAATTTCCTAATTTCAAATTCATCGAATACCACATGGGCTAAGTCTTGTGTTGGGGTATCAGGAAGAGGGCCAGGGGTGTGAGGCTCAGATTAGGGGTCAGGATGTTGTGGGGGGTGTCAGGAAGAGGGGAGGGACTCATATTTGGGGTCCGTGTGTTGTGTAGGGGGGTCGGAAGGAGAGGCGGGGGTGCGGGGCTCAGTTAGGGGTCAGAAAGTTGTTTGGGGAGTCAGGAAGAAGGGCAGGGGTGTGGGACTCAGGTTAGGACTCAGTGTGTTGTGGGGGAGTCGGGAAGAGGGTAGGCGGCGGGGCTCAGATTAGGGCTCAGGGTGTTGGGGGTGGGGTGGGAGGTGGTCCTCACTTGATTCCTCTCTCCTGCCCCACTAGGGGGGCTGTGGGCTGGCAGCCTGGGCAGACCTAGGTGTACACAGGGCTCTGCAGAGCCACCCCAGAAGCAGCAATCTGCACCGCACAAATGGGGGGGATATTCCCTTTCCCTCCTGGAGCAGTGCTGAGGTGCCAGGGTGGCTGGGCTCAGGAGACGGTGAGAGGGAGGTGGCTGTGGGAATAGTACACTGTCTCCTTAAGAGAACAGTACTAGCAACTGAAACTTATAGAGCATGTGGTTAATTGTTACACAGAACTGGCTCAGACTGGTTGCTACCAGACAAAGCCACTGGCTTCAGGCAGAGAGGCCTGCAGTACTTCCTGAAGCATTTTCATAAATATAATAAATAAGATTTACTTATCCAGAAGGTGTACTTCTTGATCAGCACAAATCATCACATGGTACCATGAGTGGGGTACAAAGAAAGAGAAGGGAAATATAAGAAACTGCTGAAAAGATGGAGTATTTGAAAACCCCAAAGAGCTGAAACTCTCAGGTAAAGCTGTTGAATCATGGAAAAAGTTTAAACAAAGTTTTGACATATACATGCAAGCAAAAGGGTATGCAGCAAAGGAAGATGAGCAGAAAATAGCCATATTTCTAAATATAGCAGGAACTGAGGCTGTTGATGTCTTTAATAGCATGCAGCTATGTCAGAATGAGGGGGGGGAAACTATGCAAGTGTGTTACAGAAGTTTGCAAAATACTGCATACCAAAAACAACAAATAAGACCTTTGAGATATACAAGTTTCACAAAAGAGTGCAAAAAGAGGGTGAATCCTTTGAGAAATTCCTAAAAGACCTGAAGTTGATGAGCCAAGACGGCAACTTTGGGCAGCTAACTGAGTCCATTATAAGGGACCAGATTGTAATAGGAATTGGAGATTTGAAACTACAGAAAAGACTTTTGAAAGTGACAGTGTGCCGGGCAGCAGAAGTTACTCTTCACGCTCGACAAATAATGGAAGGAAAATCAGAAATAGCAACAGTAGATCAAGTAAACAGTAACCACTGGGACAAGCAAGGAGAAAGCAGGAAGCAAGCAAGGAGAGCAGGAAGATTCACAGATAGCTCAAGGGATGAGGGTACAGGTGAAAGAGCACCTCAGTGCAAGAAATGTGGAGTCAAGCACCCAAACAGGCAATGCCCTGCACTAGGAAAATAGTGTATAGCATGCAAGTGATATAACCATTATGCCAGTCTGCTACCAGGGGCAGCAAGCACAGAGAAGGAGACAAACCATGCAAACTGATGCAGTATACTATGACAGCACTGATGAAAGTACTGAGGAGGAATTCTATGTGTGTACTGTGGCTGCAGAGAGAGGAGATGACTGGACTGTTGCAGTGGAAGCTAATGGAAGGGTCATCAGCTATAAAATGGACACAGGTACACAAGTAAATGTGCTTCCAGAATTAATTGTTAATACGTTAAAACAAAAACCAAACTAGATCAAGGGTAAAAACGTAAAACTAAGAGCTTATATTGGGGAGATGATTCCCACCAAAGGAGTATGTGAACTAGAAGTAAAAATTAAGGATCAAATTGAGCTGATAACGTTTGTAATAGCTATGGGGAACACTATTCCAATTCTGGGCCTAAAAACCTGCCAGCAGTTGGGTTTAATGAAGAGACTATATATGGTAACAAATACAAAGGACACACTAATAGAAGACCAACATTCTGTTGTTTTTGAGGGCATCGGTAAATTGGAAACTGAATATAAACTTGAGCTGGCAGAACCCAATCATCCTGTCATTCATGCCCCAAGAAAGCTTCCCCTAGCCATAAAAAGGAGACTAAAAGAAGAGCTGAACCAATTAGTGGCATTAAAAATAATTGACAAAGTAGAAGAATCCACTGAATGGGTACATTCGTTAGTCATCATAGAAAAGAAAGATGGGACACTAAGATTATGCTTAGATCCAAAGGAGCTCAACAAATATGTCAAAAGACAACACTATCCATTGCCTACGAGAGAGGACATATTCAGTGAAATGGCTGGTGCTAAATATTTTTCAATTCTGAACGCATCCTCAGGATTTTGACAGGTCCATTTAGATGAAAAAAGCTCAAGAAACTGCACTTTTAATACACCCTTTGGGAGATATTACTTTTACAGGCTCCCATTTGGCCTAAAATCAGCTCCTGAAGTCTTTCACAAGACAGTGCAGCAAATATTTTATGGAGTTGCAGGTGCCAAGGTGTACATTGATGACATCCTGGTATGGGGAAAAAAAAAAGAGGAACATGATCAGAGGCTACAGAAAGCCCTAGACAAGGCAAGGGTAGCAGGGCTAAAACTTAATAAACACAAATGTAAATTTAGAGTTAAAGAAATCACTTACCTGGGGGAAACGAATATCAGAAAATGGTGTGCAAATAGAGAATAATAGAATAAGGGCAATCTCAAACATGCCACCCCCACGAAATAAGGAAGGGGTACAAAGGTTCCTAGGAATGGTCACTCGTGTAGGCAGGTATATAGAAAACCTTGCAGAGCACACCAGCAACCTAAGAGCGCTAATAAAAAAGAATACTCAATGGACATGGGATGCCAACATAGACAAAGAATTTGCAAAGCTAAAAAAGCTTATTGAAACAGCCCCAGTCCTCTCCTCAGGTGTTTTGACAGCAAAAGAGAAACCAAATTGTCCACAGATGCCTCAAAAGAGGGCATTGGGGCAACCCTATTACAAAAGTATGGTGATCACTGGAGCCCAGTGGCATATGCATCCCGAGCCCTAACAGAAACAGAATGCCTATATGCACAGATAGAGAAGGAGGCTTTAGCCCTGGTGCATGGGTGCAAACAAATTCATGTTTTTATATATGGAAGGCCGGCTGTGGCAGAAACTAACCACAAACCTCTGGTCACCATTGCAAGAAAGGGGTTAGCTGATATACCTCCCAGACTCAAATATAATCCAGGTAAGGAACTGGTGATTGCAGACACTTTGTCCAGGGCAGTTGGCAACACTGTTGATGACGATGAACTGGAATCTGACATTGTGCATGTCAATGGGATAAAACAAACATTACCCTGTATCAGATGAGATGTGGGGCATAACTTTGTTGTGGCTACACTGCAGAAGGTTATAAAAGCCATCACCACTGTGTGGCCTGGCCATTACATACCAGACACGTATTTTCAGTTTAAAGCAGAGTTCTCAGTGATAGATGGTGTTTTGTTCGAGGATCACAGGTTGGTAGTACCTAATGTGCTACAAGCAGATATGATTAAGAGGATACATGAGGATCATCTGGGCATTGAAAGATGCAAAAGGAGGACCAGGGAGGTATAGTATTGGCCACTTATGAATAGTGAAATAGAAAATGCTGTGCAAATATGTGACACATGCCAGAAATACCAGCCTAAGACTAAGAAGGAACCAATGTGGATAGACAATGAACTGCAAGAGGCATGGCATAAAGTAGGTATTGATTTGTTTACACTGGCTGGCAAAGATTATCTGTTGGCTTTAGATTATTTTTCTCACTACCCTGAAGTGGCTTTGTTAGACAATACGACTGCACAGCAGATCATACTGCGCATTAAAGCAATCTTTGCCAGACATGGAATTCTACATGTGGTTATGTTTGACAATGGGCCGCAGTTGTCAGGGCACAAATTAAAAAAGTTTGCATGGGACTATGGGTTTCAACATCTTACATTGAGCCCAAGATACCCTCAGTCTAATGGGCTTGTGGAAAATAGTGTTTAAGATAATAAAAAGATTATTAAAGAAAGTCATTGATACCAGCGGTGACCCATATTTCGCTCTTCTGAATTACAGATCAACTCCTCTGGCACATGGCCTCGTCACCTGCTCAGATTTTATTTAACAGACAGGTGAGAACTCAGCTACCCAAACTGATGGTAACAAATCACAGGAGTGACACTGATTTGCACAAGCATAAGCAAAAGATCAAAGCTTAGTCAAAATTGTACTATGATAAAGGGTCATGGGCACTGCCGAAGCTGAAGCCTAATGATACAGTTCGAATTTATAATGGTGAAAGCTGGAATCAGAAAGTGCAAGTTAGTTGTAGGGTTGCTCCACGATCCTACAATTTAATGACTCAAGATGGACACTCTTTTCGACGTAACAGGAGACACTTGCAACGCATTCCTGAACAAGGGGGGGAGACTAGGATGAGAGAACAACTAGAGACTACACACAAGCTGACTCAGGAAAGTGTCACAGAGGAGATGACAGAGGCACTAACAGAACAAACAACCGCTCCAATCACGGAGGAGACTGAAGTAGCACCACGTAGATCAAACAGACTACGTTGAGTACTGGAAAGACTTATTGAACAATGTTAATTTGTAATTTCTTTGTTTTGAAGTTAGATGTTTTAAAAAAGGGAGATGTGTGAATAGTGCACTGTCTCTTTAAGAAAACAGTACTGGCAACTGTTGAGTCATGTTGAGTTTGTGATCAATCCCTAGATCCTTTTTACATGTACTGCCACCAAGCCAGGTACCCCTCATCTTATACTTGTGCATTTGCTTTTTATTCCCTAAATGCAGAGTGTTACACTTATCTGGGTTGAATTTCATTTTGTTAATTTCAGCCCAGGTTTCCAACCTATCAAGATTTTTTTAAAATTCTAGTTTCATCTTCCAAGGTATTAGCTATCCCTCCCAGTTTTGTGTCATCTGCAAACTTGATATTGTATTTATTTAGTTAGTTAGTTTTGCCCCCTCCTGCCTTTGGGAGCTCTGTGTGGTGAGCAACACAATTATAAATGTAATAAAATACAATATTCTAAAACAGAATCAATAAAACAACCAAAGAGTGTGCCGAAGAAAACAAACCCCCCCCCCCCCCAGAACCACACCTGTCTCTTATACACATCTAGATGTGTATAAGAGACAGGAGTTCAACAGCACCTGTTCGGCCACCAAGACCGCCCGCCCGCCCGCCCGCCTGTTGTTCGCCACCCATCTATAGTGTGGCACCTCAAGGAAAGTGCCCCCCAGTGACCGCAGGAGCTGCCCAGCAGCCCAGGAAGTGAGGCAGTTCCTCAGATAGCTAGGGCCCAGGCTGTTTAGGGCTTTGTAGGTCAAACTGACACCTTGAATTGGGCCCGAATGCAGAGACTGAAGCACTGGAGCAATGTGCTCCCAGTGACCCGTCCCAGTAAGCAGATAGGCCGCTGCATTCTGTACAAGCTGCTGCTTCCGAACTGTCACCATGGGCAGCTCCACATAGAGCGCATTACAGTAGTCTAGCCTTGAGGTGATGAATGCATGGATGATGGTGACACAATCAGAGTCCAAGACATATGGATAGAGCCGCCTCACTAGATGTAACTTTGGTTTTAGTTATTGTTGTTGTTTTTAGTGTTGATTGTAAGCTGGCCCGAGGTGCCTGCAGCAGGAGGGGCAGGGTAGCAAGAATTTTAAATAAATAAATAAATAAATAAATAACTGTTGGAAGGCACTCCTAGCCACAGCTGACACCTGGAGATCCAGGCACAGCTCTGGATCCAGGAGCACCCCTAGACTCCAAACCTGAGATGTTAATACAGGGCGGACCCCTATATTCCCTCCACCCCTTTATCCATATCATTATGTTGACTAGCACCTGATCCAGGACAGAGCCCAGCAGGACCCCAGTTGATACCTGCTTCCAGTTTGATGATGTGTAATTTGATGATCACTCTTTGACTATAGTTCTTTAACCAGCCCCGAACCCACCTTGTTGTAGTTCTTTTACTTTGCAAGTTAGTCAGCGAGGGTCTCATGCAAAACTTTGCCAAACGCTTCACTAAACTAGTAACTCACCTGGAGTATTTTGTCCAGTTTGGGGTGCCTCATTTCAAGAAGGTCATTGACAAACTGGATTGGGTTCAGAGGAGGGTGGCAAAGATGATATACAGTCTGGGAAGTAAGTCTTAGGAAAGGTTGAAGAAACTGGGTATGTTGAGTCTAGCAAAGTGAAGACTAGCAGTCTTCAAATACCTAAAGAGCTGTCACCAAAAAGATGGCAAGGAACTATTCTGCATTATTACAGAAGGCAGGACTAAATATAATTGGCTCAAGTTACAGGAAGGTAGATACAAGTTAAATATCAGAAAAAACTTCCTAACAATAGGAGCTGTGCAGCAAAAGAACACATTTTCTAGGGTGGTCGTAGGCACGCTGTTGCAGGAGGTTTTCAAAAAGAGACTGGAGGACTATCTGTTGGGAATGTTGTAGTTCCCTTGCATCCAAGCATGGGATTGGACTAGACCACCCATGACGTGTCTTTCAACCCTAAGACTCTGTGATTGTACTCTATCAGAGAAGGAGACAAGATAGTCTGGCATAATTTGTTCCTGACAAATCCATGCCAGCTATGAGTAATCGTTGATTGCCATCAATGTGCTTACAGAGTTACTGTTTTATGATCTGTTCTAGTATTTTCGCAGTTATTGAAGTCAAGCGAACTGGTCTATAATTTTCTGGATCTTCCTTTCCCCTCTTCTTAAAAATAGGGACAATGTTTGCCTGTATCCAGTCTTCTGGTATCTCACCTGTTTTCCATAAGTTCTCAAAGATCATTGACAGAAGTTCTGAGAGTTGTTTCAGTCAGTACCCTAGAGTGTAATTAGTCTGGCCCTGAAGACATGAATTGTAGCCAGGTATTATCTGACCACCTGTTTATCTATTCTGGTCCGCAATCTTTCTTCTTTTGTTTATACACCAATCTTATCAAATGTTGCTTTAAGATCCAGCATGACTAAAATGGCCAGCTGTCCTCTATCTAAAATCATCATCAGATCATTCACCACCATGACAAGTGCTCTCTTAACCTGCTAGGAAGGCCAGAACCCAGACTGGAATTTCCCCAAGATGCTATTTGACTCCCAATTCTGCTGTAGATGTACTGCACAGCATTCTCAATCATCCTCCCTAAAAATGGGAGGTGAGAGCATGTGCTAATTGGCAAGCATTCCAGCACTGAGCTGGTTTCTTGAGAAGGGGGCAAACTTCTGCATGCTTTAAGGCTGGTTGGCACCCTTCCTTCCATAAAGGAGATGTTAACAATGCTTGTCAGTAACAATGCTCATCAACAAAGGTACCACTACTGGAGCGCTTGCCTTCAGTAACCAGTATGAGAACAGGTTGCAGCCATGGGTGGTGAGTCTCAACAATCTCAGTAGAACATGGATCTCCTGGTTATTAATCATGTTGAAGTCAACCAGGGGAATACAGTGCTTGGGACCCCATAGCTCTCCACTTTAAAAGGCCCAGAGAATCCCACCCAGAGTTCTTCAATCTTGTCTGCAAAGAATGTAGCAAACTCTTCACAGCACTTCACTGAAGCAACTGTAGATGGGTTGAAGCAGTTTGGATTCACCAGACTGCGCAGAACACAAAATGGTTCAACTGGTCTATTCACTGCAGAGTCTATGCCTGAGCATAAGTACAATGACTTAGCCTTGATAATAGCTCTTCTCTATGCTCGTACAAACTCTTTGTACAACTGAAGATCAGCCTCCAGACAGATCTTCGGCCATCTCTTTACCAACCTACATCCGAACCTTTTTAAGTCCACTGGATTGCTATTATACCACAACATTGTACAGACTGTCAAGATGAATAGGGTCCACTGAGGAGCCAGAGTCAAGAGCCCCCTTTAATAGGTGAAAGTAACTGTAGGTGAGCCTGTCAACCCCTTGGTGAGAAGAAGCAGATAGATTAACCCCAAAACTCATAATGAGGCTGCAAAGTCTGCCAGATTCAGCAGTCTCCATGGCCATAAAACAATGGCTCGGCTATGGCACTGTCAGTTGAGCAGATTGGTACCCACACTGAAACACATAAGGTTATGGTCAGACCACTGAACAGGGGTGACCTGAGCTTCTGAAACATTAAAACCCATCCCGAAAATGAAATTAAGTGCCTGGTTGGCCCTGTGGGTTCTCTACTGAACCACCTCTGTAAAATCTAGGAAGGTTATCGTATTCAGGAATTCTGAGGCCAACTCACAGGCCACGACTTATGTGCATGTTGAAGTCTCACAGGATGAGTATCCTAGGACAGACACTCCAAAAGCAACGATGACACCAGCTCTAGGAACTAAATTTACTGCTATTTTAGTGAATAGTGGATTCATTAAAAAGTCTAATATATGAAATACAGGAACTCTTCCCTCTAGAAGGTCTTCTTGTTGTGGGAGATTTTAATGCCTGAACAGGAGATGCTATATTAGTAGAGAGGGTGTGGTCTTTTGATTCCCAGGCACCCACTCTGTTATCTTCAGCTAGGGCATCTAGAGACAGGGTTTCCAATAAGGCCGGGTTGTTGTTTACTAACTTTATCAAAGCAACTGGACTAGTAGTTTTAAATGGTTCTACACCAGGGGACCCATTGGGAGACTATACGTTTATCTCCCATTGTGGCAAAAGTGTGATTGACTATATGCTAGTGTCAGATTTTTTTATTCCTTATGTTATAGACTTTGCAGTCTTACCAGCTGTAGACTCCGAACATTTCTCCCTGTTGGTATGGATAAATGTCATATGTGCCTCAGAGGATAATGAAAGGGAGTTTATGCCCCCACTTTCTTCTCAGGCAAAGGCTCCAGTTTGTAGAGTCAAATGGTCTTCTCAGATTATAGAGGTTATGGCTGCTTTGTTCTCACCACAACGTCTTGAGGTTTTTTCAACAAGTTGCCCACAGGACTCGGACGTAACCCTGAAGGCCTATGAAGATTTTACAGCTGAGCTGCACCCTTTATTTATTTATTTTATTTTATTTTTTCAAATTTATACCCCGCCCCCTCCTGCAACGCAGCTCGGGGCGGCTACCAACAATGAATAAAAACAATAAAATTCCTTTTAAAATATTAAATATTAAATATAAAATGCATCATATAAAACAGGGCTAGAAAATAAAAAATAAATAAATAGGCGGGGGACTAAAATCATCCCCCCCC
>QEPC01012964.1:375493-397937 GCA_003113815.1 Sphenodon punctatus | reverse complement strand
GGGTTCCCCAAGGCTCTGTCCTTGGCCCTCTCCTCTTCTCTATCTACACCCAATCCCTAGGCAAACTCATTGCCTCCCATGGTTTCCAATACCACCTATACACTGACGACACTCAACTCTATCTCACCCTCTCCACTCCTTCCCTCTCCCCCTCTGTTCAAGCTCGTCTCACCAACTGTCTCTCTGATATCTCTGCCTGGATGTCTCAATGCCAACTCAAACTGAACATGAAGAAAACTGAACTCCTTATCTTCCCTCCCAATCCTTCCTCTCCCTCTTCCCTGTCAACTGCCATTGACGGGGTCTCTGTCCTCCCTGTCCCCCAAATCCGTAGCTTGGGCTTCATTTTTGACTTGCACCTTACCTTCAAACCCTACATTGACTCCGTCGTCAAGTCCTGCCACTTCTCCCTCCACAACATTGCTAAGATCCGCCCTTTTCTGTCTGTCTCCTCTGCCAAAACTTTCATCCACACTCTAACCATCTCACGCCTCGACTACTGTAAGCTCCTCCTTGCTGGCCTTCCCTGCTCTCACCTTTCTTCCTTCATCTCTGTTCAAAACTCTGCTGCCAGGATCATCCGCTTTGTCCATCGCTTTGACCATGTGGAACCTCTCCTCTCTCCACTTGTTCCCTCTTCCTGAGCGTATTCTTGACAAGCTCCTTGTCCTCACTTACAAAGCCTTTCACAACCTCTCTCCCCCCTACCTCTCTGCCCTGATCTCCCACCGAACCCCTGTTCGAGCACTTCGCTCCTCTTCCATCCCCTCCCTCACTCTCCCACGCCCCCCCTGCTCCCCCAACCGCCATCATTCCTTCTCTCTTGCTGCCCCGCTGGAACTCCCTCCCTGCCCTCGTCCGCCTTGCCCCAACCCTCCACACCTTCAAGTCTCTCCTCAAAACCCACCTCTTCCGCTCTGCCCTTCTGAACTCCTGCTAATCATCCCCACCCAGGACTATCCCCACCTGTTAACTGTAAACTCCCAATTTACTGTGACCAAGCCGAGAACGTGTACCTGAGTTCTCGCATCCTCGTGAATGTCACATCCCTTGTCTCTCCCTCTGTTCCCCCTTCCCTGTCTCTCCTCCCCCTGTCTTTAGATTGTAAGCTCTCAGGCAGGGACCGTGTCTATATTATTCTTTTGTAAAAGTGATGATGATGATGATGATGATATTGATTGATTGATTGATTGATGATTAGCAGGAACAGCCTAGGTCATTGGCTTTCATCCTTCCACTTGAGAGCCTACAGAACAAAAACACAGGGGCCAAGGGGTCCTCTGCTCCCCACATCAAACAAATAATCATTCTCTCCAACATAACATGAGTAAACAATCATGTCTCCCACAAGAAATGGTTGAGTCCCTATGATTCAGTAATGACTGGTAATACAGAACCACAAAACTGGATAGTTGGGTGGGAGATAGAAAGCACAGTGTGTAAATCATAGAATTTGAATCTTATAATTATAGAGTTGGAAGTCACCTAGTCTAATTCCCTGCTCCAGGGGATATCCCTGTCTACAGCAACGTAGATAAGATGCTGATCCAGCCAGGTTCCGAAAACCTCCAAGGAAAGAGAAGAGAAGTTAGGAAGTTTTTCCTAATATTTAACCATTATTATTATTATAAACATTTGTATAGCCCCAGCCATGTACCTGGTGCTTTACAGAACAAAGATAAAGACGCGGTCCCTGCCTACGGCTTACAATCTAAATCTACATTGCTGCAATTTAAGAGGGGATTCACACGTGTGTTTAAATCGCACAGCCGCCTCGGCGGCATAGTGCGATTTAAACGCACGTCTGACTGCGCCCTAAGTCCATTCGCTTTTGTTCTGCCTTCTGTGACAGTGGTGAACAAATGGTGGCATCTTTTTAGATATTTTGAAACTGCTATCATGGCCCCCCTTAGTCTTTTCTCAAGGATGAACATACCCAATTATTTTAGCCTTTCCTCATATGGCTTGTTCTCCAGTCCATTTATCATCATAGTTGCCTAAAAGCACGCCCCCCCCCCCACGCCCCTTCAAGTTTTCACTTGTATTTGGTCATAAGTGAAATGATTTGGCTAATCTCTCAGTCTAGTCATTTGTCCATATATAAATAGGCACTACATTAGCTGGCGTAGTGGCAATGCTGGGAGGAGAGTGGCAGGGGTGGTGCCTACTGACTGGACGATGTGGTGGTCCAAGACTGGCAAAAGAGAGGATGCAAACATAATCTAACACTCTTATATTTGAGAGCTTGAATTGCTGGCTTCTCTCTACTCAGATGATCCCACAAGGCAGTAATGACTGGAAATATTCTGAAGAGCTTGGATTTGTGCTCCTAAGTCACTTTAGTGCTTTGGAAAATCCCAGCCAGTGCCATACTTATAATAATACCTGGCACTGACTATGCATAACTCTTGATACATTCAGAACTAAGTGCAAACATCAGTTCCTGCATTAACTAACAGAGCGGGTGGGTGTGTTGGTCCCAAATGTAAGACATAGACCATTTTTAGATGGACCCACTGGGGGGACAGGTCTGTGTGCACTGCTGCGCACTTCCGGTGCATGGGTGTGGGGCTTCACATGGTGGCAGATGGGTGTGCAGCCAGTATGCGCCCACACCCAAGAACCACCCATTCATGCCCCCACATGGCGCAACCAGGGAAAACCCAGGTTGCTCTATGCAGGGGCATGGCTGGGTGGTGCGTGGGTTGCAGGAGCATGTCTCCACTTACGCCATCTTTGGATGGGTGCCCGGGTTCATGGGAGATGGGTGAACCTGCATGGCCACGTTCCATCTAAAAACGGCCATAGAGACAGATTAGTACAGATGATCTCCTATTGGCCTAACTTCTATTCATGATTGTAGATAAGATTTCGAGCCACACAGGATCCCTCCTCAGCTTCAGGTAATTTGTAAACAGGCACAGCTAGGGGGGTGGGTCTGTGAGTGCTGTGTGGAGTGCCCACACATGTCCGGTGAGTGGGGTGGGTGAGAAATCAATCGGGCCAGGGATGGGTGTGTACCCCTACCAACACATTGTTTGACCTGCCCCTGCATGGAACATCCCAGATTTTCCCTTGATGCTCCATGTGTGGGTGGTGCGTGGGAGCTCGCACTCACCCACACTGCCTTTCAATGGGTGCTCGGGTAGGTGGGGGATGGGTGGACCTCCGTGGGTGTGTCTCGTATAAAAATGGCCATAGTAATTGTCTTCTTTTTTTAAAATAAAATAAAATGTTGTTCTCTCTGCCTGTGCCACAGGCTCAAGAACCTTTGGCTTTGACATCACACTCTGCTGGTGTGCAAACAAATGAAGTCATGAAATTTGGCTCAGGATGAGAGCCCACTTTAAGCCATCCCCGTTTGCAGATACCCTTGTTTCACCTCCTGCCGAAGACACTTGAGATGGTGGGTAATTATGTTAGGGCCACAGAAATGAGCAGAAGAATCAAGAATCTTCTCCCCGTTTCATGACTCTGTAAGACTTCACAGTAGTAAGGGATGTGTGCTGCTGCCCTCTGGGTGCTCCTTGGACCAGTATTTATTTTTCCCTTTTTATATAATGAGCATTTTTCTTGTTCCAGTGAGGCCTGGCTGGCGATGGCAAAATTCCTCTGCCTCTGTTTGTTGCTATCCTCATGGTCAGTTTCTATGGAGACCCAGATTCCATGCAAGCTGGCGGAGGGCCCAGCACAATCCCATATCAATGGCTCCTTGGAAAAGAACGTCTTTCCTCCTCCTCCCCCGCCCCCAAAGGCGGCACAGGGAGGGAGGGATATCTCCTTGCCTCCTTCACAGCATGCACACCTATACTGTATCATCTCTATGGTAGCTTGTGTGAGCTGAGTGTAGGATAGTATGATTTGAGTTTGTGTGTGTATGGGCAACAGGAATCAACAGCTCCCTCCCCTTCTTGCTTTCCCTGCATACATTCAGGAATTACCACATCATGCTAATATTTCAACATTAGCAAATACTCCAGATGGCCTGCATTAAAATTCCAATATTTTCTCATTTGTCAGCAACAGCTTCCTCCTTAAGTTATCTCCCAAAATAAAGAGCAGACCTAAACACTGGGTAAAGACTGAGAGAGGGGTGTGTGTATGTTGGGGGAAGAGTGATGGTGGTGGTGGGAATCAGGGTCAGATAAGAGAAAGATGGTGCAGCCCCCATCTCCATACCCACCCAGTCCTTGCTGTGTTAAAAATGTTACATTCTCTGGTTCTCTCCCTCTTACCGTGGCTGTAACCTGCTGCATCTCCCTGGTGGCCAGTGGTTTCCTTGCTGATGACACTGTCTGTGGCTGAAAGGAAGGCTTATTGGGGGAAACTGGTGCATCTGGAACTTCCCCTTTTTGACCTCAAATTGTATTGGGGACCCTTCATTCTCTGCTCTTGCTCTGCCGTAAGGGATCAAACTGGCTGGGCTCCCCAGGTGCTCCATTTAGAAGCCTGTTGTCTAACTGGATGTTTGCTGACTGGAGCTGACAATTCTTTTCTCTCCTGGCAATACTCTCCTGCTGGAATTGTGGTGGCTGACTGGGTGATAGTTACTTCAACAGAGTAACTCTGCCACATGCCCTTCGAGAGATACGTCTGAGAAAAGAGTTCAGCCTCTGGTTCCATAGGGCCACCCTTACTCTATAGTGCCTACTATTACAAAGCCTGGGGACCATAGGTGACTGGTAACTGCTACCTGGAACACTAACTATAAGGACAAGAACAGCAGAGATATTAAGAAAGAATGCATGAAAGGATTCACAAAGGAATGCCATCCCTGCTCTGTCAACATGCCACCTCTGTTTGTGTGTGTGTGTATGTGCATGTGCGAATGCATGTAAAACACCACCGTGCAACATTAGGAAGTTATACAGCCAGGAGTGTTAGAGCTGTTGGCCCTAAAGCAGACAAACATGTATTTTGCTTTAATCACAGACTTAATTGCCACCCATCAACCCCACCCAATTTCCCTATCCCACCAAATGCCTTTTCAAATTAAAAAGTCTTACACCACCTCCAGAAAACACTCAGGCTCAGGGTGAAATGAACCTCTGGGGTAAGGGAGTTCTAACACACTGGGGCAGCAACCGAGAATGCCTCCCTGTAAGTCCTTGTCGTATGAACAAGGCTAACAGATGGTTCCCACAGGGAGGTGCTCATGGCCAATCACAAGGGTCTCAATGGGCCATAGATGGACAGGCAGTCTTTCAGATATATGGGACCGAGACTGTTTAGGGATTTAAAGGTCAAAACCAGCACCTTGAATTGTGGCTGGAAAGCTATAAGTTGGCAATGCAGACTTCAGAGCACCAGTGTAATGCACTCCTGGTGACTCATCCCTGAAAGGAGGCAAGCTGCTGCATTCTGCACCAGCTGCAGCTTCCAAACAGTCATCAAGGGCAGCCCCACACAGAGCGCATTGCAGTAATCTAGCCTTGAGATGATGAACGCATGGATGGTGGTAGCCAGATCCAAATCAGAAAGAAAAGGCTGCAACCTCCTCACCAGATGGAGTTGGTGAAAAGCGCTTCTGGCTATCACTGCAACCTGACAATCCAGGTGCAGCAAGGGGTCCAAAAGAACACCAAGAATGCAAACCTGATTGACTAGAGGGGACCAAAGTCCATCAATAACAGGAGACCCAATCTCCTCTAGGTCACAAGACCGGCCATTCATCATCACCTCAGTCTTGTCTGGATTCAGCCTCAGTCGACTCATCCTCATTGAGTCCTGGGTCAGATGAAAAGGAGAAGTGGAGCTGAGCGTCATCAGCATACTGATGGCACTTCACCTCCAACCTCCAAATGACCTTGCACAATACCTCATATACACATTGAACAAGAGGGGAGACAGAATAGAACCCTGTGGGACCCCACAGAGGAGGTCCTGAGAGGACGACGAGCAATTGCCCATCACCACTCTCTGGGGCCTCCCCGACAGGAAGGAGCAGAGCCACTCAAGAGTGGTCCTGTGCATCCCTGCCAGGTCTCACATTCTTATCAACAACACCTTGTGATCAACTGTATCAAAGGCCGCTGAAAGATCTAACAGGATCCAGAGGGTAGAATTCCTCTTATCAATCTCCAGGTACAGGTCACTGACCAAGGCCACAAGCACAGTCTCCGTGCCATACCCAGGACAAAAGCCTGACTGAAATGGGTCCAGGAATCCAATGACAGATGAGCCTGGAGCTGTTGGGCAACCATCCATTCAATAACCTTCCCTAAAAAGGGAAGGTTAGAGACAGGACGATAGCTGGCAGAGGAATCAGCATCCAAAGATGGCTTCTTAAGCAAGGGCTAGAAAAATGCAGTTTTAAGGGTGCCTGACACCCTCCCCTCCCGAAGGGAGGTGTTTTCAAACCCAGCCAGCAATGACCACAATGTCTCCTGGCTGGCTTTCACCAGCCAGGGTGGGCAAGGAGCTAATTCACAACTGGTTGCCTGCATCACTCCAAGCAAATCTTCTGCCTCTGTGGAAAATACTGATTGAAACTGGTCCTAGTAAAGAGGACAAGACTCAGCTTCTATAACCCCAAACTCTGATTCTGCAGAAAAAGTGGCAGCACCCAAATCGTGGTGAATACGAGTGATTTTGTTTTTTGTTTTGTTTAGAAAAATGTATTTTGACTATTACCGTTAATTTGACAATGTCTTGTTACAGACAAGAGCTGCAACACAAAAATAAATTTGAATGTACTTAACATAAAGTGATTGCAATTAAACTGCACCCAGAATCTCAAGTTAAATGGCTAGAGGGTAGCTAAGCACATCTGTTGTACCTTTGTGCCCTCCAGTGGCTAGACCAAGGAAAAACATATCAGTGGCACACACTGATTGCTGGACAGTGATTCACCCTCCTCTGCTGCATTTAAAGACATGTGTCTGGTTTCAGTGAAGTCAGAGAGAATTTTCAAGTATTTTAAAGTTCAAATCGATGTCTTTAACCGTCTTTTTCCTTGAAGCGATTAAGACTTTGAAGGAAAAGCTAAAGTAAAAGAATTACTGCAACGGTAAATGTTATTTGAACACTGTTATTAGCATTTAGATTGAGCTAGTGCCTTAAGAGCCCTCAAAGACTGGGATCCTATTGCACTGGGCCATGGGCACTTCACACACATACATGCACAGGATGGCCCTGTCTTAGAGAGTTTCCATATCTGCTCATTCTCATTTTCCTCACCTTTGCAGAACAATCTCTTGTTGCCTGAATTAAGGTCGTTTTCTTACATCTGTATTTTTTAAAGAAGGCTATAGCTTTATAGGAAACATCAATACTTAATAGAAAAATGTTTCTTGTCAGCAGGGACTAGAGTGTTAGACTCTTTCCAACTCTGTATATCTGGTTAGATATACAGTCATGGCAGCAGGGGTTAGAGTGTGGGAATATTTGCTACCCCTGGGTAGCATGAAGAGGGGTAGCATGAAGACATTGGCCTTTTTTACACAGACCCCACTGCTGACCCGGTGGGTGGAGATGGGTGGGTGAGCACACCTGGTGGTCAGCTGGTGATGCCAAGCCGGGTGATGTTTACACGGACGGCACCGCGGGGAGTTGTGGGATGGAAGGGGAGGGGCTGGCACACACCCAGTGGCCAAACACCCACCCTGGGAAACACCAAGCAAACACCCATGACATTTACATGGACACCCAAGACACCGAACAGCGGGGAAGCCCCACCCAGCACAGCGACGGGACAACATGGCCGACTGAGGGCAAATGAAGTTGCGGCATGCAGTTCCACCCATGGACCACCAGATCCTGTGCAGGTGAGGTAGGAGGGAGCAGGGATGACAGGAGACACACAGTAGCGAACCCCAGGCAGCCCCGTGACAGGGCTAGACAGCCGGGCACCACGGACCACCCATAAAGCACAACCTGCCCACACACAACTGTTAACAGAACCACACTAAGAAGGGCTGCATGGGAATCCCAGCAGGGGGGTGGGGCAGGATGAGGCACAGGGGAGGGATGCAGAGGGCCAAAGCAGCAGGGAACCCCAACACAGCCACCCACCCACCCCGTCAGAGGACCCACACACACCATCCCAAGGCCCCCAGACAATGAGCTAGGAATGGGACACAGGCGGTCATGGTGGCAGGAATGGAACCCCATGGCAGAGCTGGGCTGGCAAGGAATGGCGGGGGGGGGGGGACCCTGATCACAACAACTGGCAGCAAACCCACTGCAGCTCTCCCCACACCACCAACGGATCCATGCGGGCGATGGGAGGACCCATCGTACAAGCAGGAAGGGGGCAGGGCACCAGGACAGCAGCCAAGGAGATGGGTCAAAGCCCAAGGAGATGGGACAGCAGCCAAAGCCCAAGGGACCAGAGGGAAAGGGGTGGGGGAATGAGACTGAGCCGGAGGGGGACAGAATGAAGCCCAGACAGGTGGACACTTGGCCACAAACACCCCAGGCCAGGGACAGCAGGGGCACCCCCCAAAGGAGACGGTAGAGCCACAGTACAAACCCCTTGAGGGGTGTGTCCAAGGATAACCTGTCAGTGCCAGGCAACAGTGCAACAACCACCAAGAGGTGCCAACACAAGAGACCAGGCCACACGGAGGAACAAGACACACAACCGGTTAAGGGAACAAAGCAACTTTATCAACAAGGGGAAGGGCGAGGGTTACAGGAAAGGTCCAAGGGAGGTGGGGAGGCAGCACTGACAGGGGGTCCGTGGGCCAGGCCCTCACCCTCAATAGGAATGCCGGCCCCGTACCCAGCTCCAACGATCTGCCTGGGCACGGTCCAGCCGGTGCACCCTCTCCAGGAGCTTCAGCAGCAGCTGCACGACCTCCTCCTGCTCCCTAGTCCACTCTGCAATTATCACCTGCACTAAGGGATAGAGAGAATGTGCCATCAGGAGGGGACAGTGGGCGCCAAGAGCATGTAACCCCAAACAGACACCTGGGGAGAGGGCCCCGCACACACACAGCACACTCACAGATCTCATCGTATTGGTGTGCCCCAGCACGAAGCTCCGAGGCCACACACTGGAGCTGGCCGGCCATCTGTGCCAGGTGAAGAATGTCCAGGAAGACAAGCAGAGTAGCTAGAGGGGAGAAGGGGGAGGGGGAAGGGGATAGGGTGCAGGGAAAGGGTGTGGGTCAGTAGGGGTTGGTAACCACACATCACGCAGAATCCATGCAGTGGCCAGGTACACCCAAGCCAGCACCCCACCTGCTCAGATCAAGGGGGACCACGGGTGGGTAACAAATGTCCCTTGCACTGCCCACACTCACAGTCAGCGGCCCACCGCACCTGCCGCCCATCCATCGCCACCAGTACAAATGGTGGGAACCAACAGGGGGCGCCAGGAGTGGTGGAAGGTGAGGCAGCCCAGACGGGGTGGCCAACCAATGGTCATCCCCCACCTGATAGCGTGGTACACATGTGTGCCAAAGCCCGCAGGGCAACAGTAGCCGCTAGGGAGGGGTTGGGGCCCCCAGGCCGTGCCCCCCCCCACCGCTGGGGGAACCACGGACAGCAGTGCCATGGGACTGCAGCAGCACACATGTTGCAAATGCACACCATGATGGGCCAGCCAATCGACCCAGGTGGTTGACAAACCTCCACAGGGAAAAGCAGCGGGTAGCCCAGAGGATGGGTGGCCACACAGGGACCCTGGACACCAGGTAGCCACCCGCAAATGAAGGACAGGGTGCTCAACAGGATGCAGGGGGCCCACACCACCCACCAGGGTGAACCCATGATCCATCATGGAGCCCACATGTGAATGCACCGCCCGGCACAGTATGCTACCCGACAGCCCCAGTGATCCCAAGCAGGAACCCAGGCACCCCCATCACGTTAGCCAACACACAAGGAAAGGGCTGCAGTCATTGGAGGGGCAACATATGAGGAATACAGACAGGAATGCACAAAAGGGGGTACAGTCACAGGCAAGGTATTTATTACTGATGGGGTGGAAGGGGGGGTATGGGCAATCACAGGTGGGTGAATGGGTGATCACAGGCTTGTTCTTCACAAGCAGCAAAGTGGGGCACCGTTGCAAGCACTCCAAGAGGGATGGAGGAGCATGGTAATGCTTCAGGGATATGGGGCTGGAGTGTACAGAAGTAGGGATGGGGTCTGGCAGACAGGGAAGCCCACCACCGGGTCACAAAGTACCGTGGGCCGGAGCAGCGGGGCCCAGGAGGAGGCAGGTCACGACACAGGCACGTCAACAGCAAGGTGATGCAGGAGCCATTCGGGACACCCAGCTCATGGAGAGGCTGGAGGTTGCCCCTGGAACAAGTGCCCTGGGACAAGTCCCTCCCAAGCGAACAGGCCCTTGCAGAATCCCCAGGAATGTATATGCGCATCCATCATGAAACGAGGCAGGAGGTGGTTCCCCGTGGCAGCTGCAGTCTTCACATCTGGTAGGTTCATCACTGACCGCAGGGCACTGTCATATCCCGTGGCCAGGGGGGACCGAGCGGGCAGCAGGGGGGCCGGGGAGCCAGTCAGCAGCAGGGTCATTCCGCTCCTGGGGTTCCCACAGCGCCCCTTCATGCAGAGGCGTCGGTGGCGCTGCCGGCGTAGGGCCGCGTCCTGGTTGCCTTGGTGACACCAGAGGCTGCTGGGGAGGCGGGACCTGTGCAGCCAGATGCAGCAGAGGCGGTGCCTCCCCCTGTGCGCCACTCCGTTCCGGAAGCACCCAGCGCTGGTGATTGCAGATGAAGAAACTGGCCGCTTTTAAAGCTAAGTGCTTGTGTTGTGTGTTTTGACTCTAGAAGTATATTAGCGTTGCAATTGTTGTTCCCTTCCCATCCCCTTTTGACCCTGGTGCAGAGAGAGTGATGCGTGAAAGAGAGAGAGGGTGTGGGTGCGGTGTGAGTGAGCAAGGAACCCTCCCCCCCCCGGGGGGTCCCTGCCCTTTTGATCTTAGTGGTGTGTCAGCCCTATCCTTGTGACTCGCTATCCCGGGGCCCTTCCCCATGAGTCCTCACACTCCCTACACCTTGCTGCCCTGCCCCCCTGTTCCCTGGTGTGGGTTATAACGGTGAGAGAGTATGGTGGGAGGGCCTTCGCTTCTCTACGTTCTCTGTGCCGAATGATCATAGGGGTCTGGCCTCAGTGAGACCACAGGACCCACTGTCATGAAGAAACATAGGGTCACACATGTGTAACATGGGACTACACGTAGACTAAAAGTCTGGTAAATATGTAATGCAAAAGGTTCCACATGTATGTAATGTTACAATTGAGAACTGTAAAACTCAAATTAGGGCTCTGACACATCACCAGGCTACAGGAAATGCAAAGAGATATCAAAAATGTGTATTTGAGAACACTTGCCAAACGGAACCCTGTGGAGATGTAGATGGGACTTTATGTTTGCCTGGGTTGCCTACGGGACATTGCAGGTCTCCCCAAAGGTGGGAACAGAGACAAAGAGGGAGAGGGACTATATAAAGAGGCCAGTGAGTCACCTTGAGAGTTCTCTCCCAGAGCCATCTTGAACATCTGCATACGAAAAGCCAGGCAGCAGCAGGCTGGAAACACCATGAGGAGAGAGGCATGATTTTGCTCTTTACCAACTAAGAAGCCAGTGCCCAGTCGCTTATGCCAAAGGACTGAGAGAAACTTATGGACCTTGGTAGGGTAAGATGCTAATTTAGGGACTCAACCAGTATAGATCAGGAATGCATTATGCTTACCTTTGATTTCTAATAACCACTCTGTATCAACTATCTTGCTTATGTAAGCAATAAACTTACTTCTTATCTTTATGAAGAAGTGTCTGTGTCTAACATTGGAACACAAGTGAGCAACAAGAGTTCTCAAGCTCTTGCAAACCCAGAGAGTAAAGAGTCTGTAAACGGGAAGGATCGGGCCCTTGAGTGTCAAAGGAGTTTTCTTGCAGCAGACTTGAATTAGCCAGAGAGAGAAACTAATTCAAGAGGACTGTGCGCAGGGGAAACTGAGTCACTCAAACCCGGTAAAGTGGGGGTGTGGACCTCCAACCCGTGACACCCACCTACTATCCTGAGAGGCCTTAGTCACTGGAGATTGGTCTTGGGGGCTGGGGCTGTGTGCATGTGTGGCAGTGTGAGATCCCTCGGCCGTAGGACCCTGTTCTGACAGAACCTCTCCCCAGCCCACTGACAGACACCTATTTCACATGTGGTAGAGGTCCAAGGGCCTGGCAGTCAGATTGCGGATGGGATACTCCATGGGCTTGCAGTAGGATGGAGGTGTAGTCGGTAGCAACATGGGCACCACCGGACTGCAGGGCCAGTCCATACTCCAGACATGCAGCCACCAGGCGAAGAGCCATGATCTCCTGTGCGGTCCATGGCACAACAATAGCAGCTGGGTGCCCCCACAGAGGTTGTTGACAGAGCATTAGCAATGGCAGATCACCAAGGCCATAGCTTCCCCTAGCAGGGAGCTAATGAGACACTCCATGCAGCGTATCTTGATGGAGCACAGCTGCACAGTGCCGTGGCCTTCAGGTGATGGGATAGATGCATGGCTGCTGCGGATGGGCCCTGCCAAGTGATTGCACGGGGCCATGGCCAGGGCACAGGGGCTGGGGTGGCCCACAGGGGTGCCTCGAGGTGCCCCTCACCCCAAGGTGACCATGATGTCCGGGGGGGGGAGGGAGGTGGCCGGGCGAGGGGGGATCCCAAACAAGTGCACAGAACACACCCACGTTACTGCACCAATTGCTGCACACACATCTCAGGCCGCGAGGGTACATATGTGTGCAGGTTGCATTGTCCAGGCATGGGGTTCAGAGTGAGAGGTGGTTCGGGTGTTGCATTGTGCCTCAGTTTCCTCAAAGGAAAAAATTCACTTAGTGGTCCAGGCCTGACATGATCTGGTCTCAGTATAGGGTGCTCTTTTCCAATATGTGGAAACTCAGTTTACACTATTCTAATAAGCCAGCCAGCTAAGCAGAGTATTGTAAATGCAATATTATTTATAAATGAGGCCATGAGACAAGGATTATTATAAATATATAAAGTATAGTTTACTTAAGTTCAAAATAAAAACATGGTAAAAAAGAGAAACAGTGTCAGTTAAAAATACATGACTTAGAAAGACATTTCTGTTCAAGGAAAAGTTCTTATTACAAGTTCAAAGATCTTAACATCTATAAGATATAACATATGTTTTAAGTATTATTGCTGTTAGTTGGCTCAATGCATCAAAAAATATACATTTATATTCACCCAGTCCTTTGCCCCATTCTGTCAGATGGAAGGTGAGAAGAGCTCCATGGAAGGAACTTTTCTGAAAAATCCATCTTTCCTCTCCCTTCTTATGGAGTGAAAAAGCTTAGAAATCCATTTAGATGACATCAGGTCAAGACTGCTGACAGGGAGGGTTTCCTCAGAGTACATAGTAAGAAGCCTGTTAATACATAGTAAACAGGTTGCTATTGTCTAAGATAGGATTTAACAATGAGTAAACTCCAAACAAACACGGCCTTTTTCCTGACCTGCCAGGAAGTCACATCCACAATAAATGTTGATTTCTTAAGAGAAACAGACTTGATTGTATCTTTCTCCAAGATTACAGCTAAAAGGACATTCTAGAGACAGTTCATTAGAAATTAACCATTCAAAGGCCTAGTCTAATGTTCAACATATTGAAATACAGATGGTTAAAAATATATGCTTTTTATACGGGATACATCACACGGGCATGTTGACTGATAGGTGATAGTGACTGAGAGCAGAGCAGAAATGCTGGTGGTGGTGACCACTGTGTGTGTGTCATGTTGGTGGTACCATGCTGCCAGCTGATGAGACCCCTGAGGAGAGGGCCATTTTGTTAACGGTCCTGGCCTACTGCTTCATGATCCTGGCCCAGGTGTTCCAGCAATGGTCTGAGCTACTTCTGCCAAGGCCCCGCTTCTACAACCATGGCGAATGGTGCAGGAGAGCAGCCAACATTCGCTGAGTAGCATCGTTGTGCTGGGAATGGAGGGTAGCTGCCCACTGGCATTCCCTGTTTGGAACAGCTGTGTCCCAGGACATGCGCCTTGTCCTTTCCTGGTGGCCGCTCAACCTATACGGCCATCGTGTCACTGTCCCAACATGGAGGTTGAATTGGATGCGGTCATGCACCAATTAATGGTGGGAGAACATGCTGGCAACCTGCATGGATGAGGAATAGACGGATCACTTCTGCATGAACTGCTCCCTGTTGACCTGGCTTGGAGAGCTCCTGAATCCGCATCTCCGGAGGTGGGCGACCAACCTGTGGTATGCACTGCTGCTAGGGATGTGCTTGACCATGGCTGTGTGGAGGTTGGCCACCCCTAATTCCTATCGGAACACTGGGGAGCAGTTTGGGGTGGGGACCGCAACCATTAACAGGGCACTCCACAACTTGTGTGACCTGATAGTGGAGCAGCTGCTGAAGCGGGTCATCCAGCTCTGGGATCCAGAGGTCATGATCTGTGGCTTTGAGGACCTGGGCTTCCCTCACTGCATAGGGGCAATAGACAGCTCCCACATCCCTATAATCCACCCCCTCCCCCCCCACACACAACAAGACGGACTATCTGAAGGGGGGGTTCACTGTTTGTGGGGCCATCTCCATGTCTGTTTCGGTGCTCTACCGGGGCTCTCTCCCCTGTGGGCCCTTGCAGCCGCTGGCCACTGTGACTGGTGGCCTGTCAGTCCAGGCTCTCCATTGTCCACTGGCCGCTCAGCTCTGGGCAGTGGTATTGGACCCTGCGATGTTTGAACATAAAGTGAGAGTTACAATCTGGTCTGTTACCCCTGCACCGCAGCCCTTTCCATTGCCCTCTGCTGTTGGCATGCATCCCCATACAGCACCCCCTCCATCCATCCCTCTGCACGTGGCGCTGCATTCCCCTCCAACCCCCCCCCCCTTAAGCAGGCAGATATGTGTTGTGGCTTACCAGAGCTGGTGGGGCGGCTGGCATGGGCGGTTGGTTGCCTGGAGGTTCCAGGTTGATGGGGGTGGCCATGGTTCCCGGAGGAGGGGTCTCGAAGGCAGCTGTGGAGGAACTGGGAAGGGTGCAGGTCAGAAGGGCAGCCCCACAGGCTGTTGTTGTGGGGCTATGTGGAGGAGAGGGACCCTGTCCACCAGACCAGGGAAGGGGTGCTGCTGGGGAAACCAGGGTTGGCCAAAGTGCAGGGGCAGGGCACCTGTACCTGTGGGAGGGTGCCCTGGTGGTACTCCCCTGCCATCCCTCCATCCGGGCCTGAAGGGGGCGCGTTGCACCAGGGTTCTCTCTGCAGGAGACCCACTGCCTCCCCTATGAGGTCAAGGGCCCGTGCGGAGGTCCCCTCCAGCGCGACTTGACCCCTCGCCCTTTCAGCTCTGTCGAGTCGCATCTCACGGTGGAGGGTGCAGTCTGGTGCCTGTAAGTGGCTGCGGCTGCGGCTGCGGCTGCGGCTGCGGCTGCGGCTGCTCACTGCCCCCCCTCCCTTGTGGACACATCCCCCAGCCGGCTTTAAAAGCAATGTTCCGGTGGCCGCGGGGCCAAAAGCCCCATTCACTCACCATCCATGGTGGAAGCGGCGGCTGCAGAGCAGGCTCCGGGGAGGGCAGCTTCAATGATGACACCTGTGGAGGAAACAAGATCTGTAAGTGGCTGCTGCTGCTCACTGCCCCCCCTCCCTTGTGGACACACACCCCAGCCAGCTTTAAAAGCAACGCGCCGGTGGCCGCGGGGCCAGAAGTCCCATTCACTCACCACCCATGGCGGAAGCGGCGACTGCAGAGCGGGCTCCAGGGAGGGCAGCTTCAATGATGACACCTGTGGGGGAAACAAGACCTGTAAGTGGCTGCGGATGCTCACTGCCCCCCCTCCCTTGTGGACACCCTCCCCAGCCAGCTTTAAAAGCAACGCGCTGGCGGCCATGGGGCCGACGGCTGCGGGGCCGATGGCTGTGGGGCCGACGGCCGTGGGGCCGACGGCCGTGGCCAAAGGGTGAGGCCCTTTGGGGTTTGGAGGTGGGGAGGGGGAAACCCCCTGTGATGTTGTATAGATTGTGGGGATATTGATGTGGAGATGGTGGGGCTAGCGCCCTCCGGTGAGAGAGGAGTGGAGTTGGCTGGGAGTTCCCTGGTGGCAGCAGGGGACAGGAATGATTGTTGTGGGACCTGTCCCATTGCGTGGGAAGGTGTGGAATGAGACATTAGTGTGGTTAAATATGTGATAAATGTATTGTTAGTATATTATGTTAAATTATGTATACTGTATTGAGCTGGGTCCCCTGTGTGGGAATATACCCAGGAATTTATTTTCTTGTGAGCCGCCTCGAGTCACTGTCGAGAGAGCGCAAGATATAAATTAAATGGAAATGGAAAAAAAAATGTTAGCATGGCTTCCAATATGTCCCAGTCCCTCTCCTCATCCCCTCGTTGCACCTCCCATGTGAGGGTGAGCTCCCCTGTGTGCAGCTTGGCTAACCTTCTGGTTTCCTCCAGCAGTTCCCTGCCGAGGTCCTCTCTCCTCCACCTGTTCCGGGCCCGCATCTCCCAATTCCTCTCGGCGCTGCAGGCAGCAGCTCCCGTCACCGGACTGGGGCACTCAACTGTGGGAGTGATGGTAACAGGTTGGGGTGTGAGGCTTCCCAAGTCTGTACTCTGTATCCATAGTTGTGCATCCCTGTCACCCCGTGGGGTGCCTGCCCCCCTGCCCTGCCTGTCCCTATGGTGTATGTTACTTGTCGGGTGGGGTCTCGAGAAACATGTCCCCTCTTTCAGACCACTGAGCTAGCCCCATCTGGGGACACATTCACCAGGGACCATGCTGTTCCAGCTCCTCCTAGGGGCCTGTCACGTGGTCCCATCCCCTGGCGACACCCCGCCCCCCCGCATACCCTTCAGGGGCTGTTAACCCATGTGGCTCGGTAACCCAACTGTTATGGTCACTAACCCGTCCCTGTCATGCATGGGGGGCGGTTGGTTCTAGGGGCTGCCCCTGTGGCTGGCCTGTTACCCAGTACCGGCCAGGACACATCCCTTGTGCATTGTGGCCTATCATCATTGTCCTGGCGCCTGTCTCTCGGGGGTGCCTCAACCTCCTTCTCCTCCGTGACCTCCTCCTCGTGAACCTCCAGGGTGCCTTGAGCTGTAATGGAAATGTGGATCCATCAGTCAATCCCTGCTGCCCGGCTTAGGCTCCGGTCACTGTGGCCGGGGCCCTTCCCCCTTCCCTCCCAGGCCTGTTCCCCCCGCCCCTGGGCCCTGGTTGCATTCCTACCTGGATTGCCTTCCTCCGCTTCCTGGGAGGTGTCCCAGGTCTCCCCCCCTTCCCCGCAGTCCGGCGCCCTGTGGATTTTGTGGGCGCACATGGAGGGCGATGTTTGAGTGAGCGGTTTCCTGGGCCACCTCCTCCCCCTGCATGATAGGGCCATCCCCTCCCGCATCCTCGCTGGCCTTGCCAGGGGCAGCGGCCTCCCCCTGCTCCAGGGGGTCAGGCGGGGGGGTGTTGTGAGCACCCTCTGCCTGCCCCTGGCGAAAGCAGTGCCATATAAATGGGAGGTAACTATATCTCTGTCCATGCAGAGGAACCAGTCCAGCTCATCATGTAACTCCATTGTACGCATGGCATGGCCAGACTTGAGATTGTTGTCCTCGATATGCTTATATATGGACCTCAAGTCCTTTACCTACTACATGCACTGGGTGACATCCCTATTGTACCCCTGCTGCTGCATCTTCTGGGTGATGGCTTCATAGACCAGTTTGGTAGCTGCGCACCAGGTTGTACTGGACCTTTTTGGCCCCTCACATGCATATGAAGTCCCTGGTCTCCTGTCTCGACCAGGGCTCCCCCTTTTGGGTACTGCTTGTGTGGGGCCTACCAGCTTGGTGCCCGTCCGGTCGCTGTGGTGACAGCGGAGCTGGTCATCTCCTGTTGGAGGTATTGCAGAGAGGTTAGTATCTGCCCCATAGCCCCCCTGTGCTCCCTTGTGGGGGGATCCCTCCCCACTCCGCCCGGGGGGCACTGGCGCCTTACCTGGGTGTCATGGAGGCCCTCCTCGGCCATCTCCCTGGTGGTGCATTGCTCCTGTGTTTGGGTGCTGTCCTGGGGGTGGGGGTGGAAACTGTTAGCTGTCAGTTACCTGCCCTGTGCTCCCTTGGGTTGTTTTCTGCTGTTGGCGTGTGGGGTCCCCCTTGCCAGGTTCTTGGGGTCCCCTCGCACATACCTCATGGTCGGTCGCACTCCCTTCCCCGTGACCCATGGCTGTGCTGAAGTGGAGGGATGTGGTCGGCGCGGGCGCTGCAGTCTGTCCTTGGCAGCACAGGTGTGCTGTGTTTAGCAGTCCTTCCCACTTCCCCCCAGGCCCATGGGGCTGCCCCCCTTACCTGGGCATCCCGGGGTCCCTCTGCTTACCCTAGTCCATCCTGCGCAAGTTGTGGCGCTGGCTCCCTTCGTTTTGTCGGAGACTTTCCTTCCAGACATATTGGGAGCCAGCACACCCACATCCTGTTTTGTATCCCTTTTAAGGGCTCCCAGGCAGGTATCTAGCATCTCCCCGGGTGGGCGTGTCTGCTTGGGGGCACCTGCATAGCCTCATGGTCTCGGCAGACCTGTTCCCGTAGGTGTGGGTGTTTTGGCTTTTACACAGACGCTCGGGTGTTGAACACCCATCTTCACCCACCTCCACCCACAGAGAGTGCCAGCTCCCTCCCGGCTGCTCCGTGGGTGTTGGCAGGTATCAGAGCGTGGGTCATGCATGCGCTCCCACCCACCCATGGACATTTACACAGATGCTCTCCCACCCATCCGATGGGTGTTTCTGGGTGTTTGTGGGTGGGTGGCGTCCGTGTAAAAGTGGCCATGGACGGGCGCATGGTGAACACCCATCTCCACCCACCTCCACCCATTTCCACCCACAGAGCATGCCGGCTCCTTCCCACATGCTCTGTGGGTGTTGGTGGGTGGAGGTGGGTAGATGGGTTCTGAACGCGCACCCACCCACTTATGGATGTTTACACAGGCACTCTCACACCCATCCGATGGGTGTTTATGGGTGTTCGTGGGTGGGTGACATCCGTGTAAAAACAGCCATTGATTCATCTCTAGGTGGAAACTCTATGTAGCAGATATCTGCAAGCAAGACAAACTGCCTACAACTCCCTCTGCAGAAGGGGGCATGTAAGCAATTAGAACTGAGATGGTGGCAGAAGCATATATGGGCTGAGGAAGAAAGAACAACAAACTGCACCTATGCAAGTCAAGGTCATCACATGGATCAAAGTAAAAAGTTTATGAAAATAACAAAGTACAATGAAGAATAAAACAATATAAAGGAACAAACAACAAGACAGAGACATTTAGACCAAATACCCTGTGGGACAGGAGTTGCTGGCAGTAAGCAGGCATAAGAATAACCGGCACTCAAAATCCAAGTTCCCTAAAGGAAAGAGGAGTGGAACCAAAAAATATTTTCAAACTTTGGAGAGGAACGGTTTGGGTTCCCTTCTAGTCTACATCTATGGGATTGGAAAAAATATATGTCATTAGGAATTATTACTGAGACCGGCTTGAAATGTTATAAGATCGGTAGAAAATATCCCTGAAGAAGCTTTCTTAAGCGAAACATTGGACATTCAGGACTTTCACGGACATTCATCAGCTGTGGATATTCATCAGCTGTTCTTTGAGATTGTTCCCAAAAGGCGTCTCTGGCATTTGTTGCATTTGAATTTTGCCTTCCTGCATGGAGTTTGTACCTACATTTTAAAAAATGGTGTAGCCTGGTCACATTTCTCTCTTTCTTGGCATTTATATGCATTGATATACTTTTGTTGTTTGTTCCTTTATATTGTTTTATTCTTCATTGTACTTTGTTATTTTCATAAACTTTTTACTTTGATCCATGTGATGACCTTGACTTGCATAGGTGCAGTTGTTCTTTCTTGCTTTTGTATTTACTGCACCTTTATATCTGTTATTGGTGGTATATGGGCTGAGGAAGCATTAAGTCACTAAGCAATTTCAGCTGGGAGGACTCCTGTGCAGCAGATGCAAGAAAGAAAGCCCCCCAGAGCTGGTTATGCCCAAGACAGGGTAAAAGATTTTACTTTGCACTTATACATCAGTAATGTCAAGATCCTAGGTATAAAGAACCTCTTTGGGAGTTTCCGAGTTTTAAAATGTGTGTACTGTGATGCATTAGGCTCATGCCTAATTAAAGGGGTAAAACTATTAAATAAGACATACTTTTAAGATGCTCATGGACAGAACTGCTTGGATTCTGCACTTACCCCATTGACAGCAATGGTGGAAATGCAGAATTCACGGGGCCCTGCTCATGGCCACTGAAGCAGTTTACACAATATAAAAGTTGAGATTTTTTTTAATGGGTGCCTAAAAGTTAGCCTACTAAATCCATATTTAGAAACATAGGGATTGCCAAACTGGTTCAGATACTGGTTCAGCACCCAGAGCCTCAGAGGAGGTGCAAGACCTTCACACTAGGCAAATGTGGGAAAGTCTACCCCAAGAAAAAATCCTGCATGTGGCCTGATTGTGGCAGGGTTCTGAAGCCGCCCTCCTTTTGGCATGCCTGAATAGGGAAAATAGCTCTCCCCCTGCCACAGCTCTAGCCCAGGTTGCTTCCTCAGCCTAACCCTGGCTTCTCAAAACCACAATGGTTTGCGGATACTTCTGCAATTGGTATAGGGCCTGGCCTCCAACCTCCCTTTAGTCAGCCTTATGCCACCATAGGGATGTGCGAACGCAATTCAGAAGTTCGGTGTTCGGACCGAACTCAGTCTGTTCGGATGACCGAACCCGAACCTGAACCAACCGAACCCAAACTCAATCCGAACTCTAAAACGACCAAACAGTTCAGCCGCGTTTGGATAGAGGAAGGAGAAACACGACCCCTGACAGACACAGGCAGGCACGATGTGTGTGTGTGTGTGTGTGTGTGCATGTGTCAGCTGAGGAGCAGACTTCCAGGCACCAGGGGTGGAGAGGCTTGGAGTAGCAGCGAACCTGCTCAATTACCATCCATTTTCTCCTCAGACCACTGGCTTGGCAGGCTGCGATAGCGTTGAAATGTCATACCGCTGCAGCAGCATTTACCGGCAGAAAGTGCTCCTCCACACCAAGCAGCATGGTTAGGAAGGGAGCTATTTTCGCGCCTTGCACTCACAAATTTCTGCGGTTGCTGCCGCGGTATTTTCACCACTGTAGATTTCACGTGGAAGCGGCAGGTTTGCCACAGTTTCCCCTTTCCCTTAAGTGTGGCAGCTTTGTGATTCTCACAGCATTGCAGCCAGGGACGTAGCCACCGTGGTGCAGGGGAAGTTGCTGCCTTGTAAACAAAGTTGTTCTTCTTCGAGGGGCTCCTTCCATTCTCACTTGCGCGCCCTTCTCTTACCGGCATATACCAAGCTCACTAGCTTAAAAAAAAACCACGCGACGTTCACACGCCCCCACCTTATATAAGGTACCTAAACCCAACACAGTTCCTTCCAAACCTAAGCAATTAGGAAGAAATTTCCATACAGGGTCAGAAGGGTGGGTGCTTGTGAGAATGTTTGGAGACATCTGGAAGAACCTTGTTTACAAGACAGCAACCTTCTGTTCTCCTTTGAGTGGCTCCTCCCATTCTCACAAATGGGAGAGTACCAAGCCTAGGAAGAGGCGGTGGGAGAATTTTCTAACAAAATGACACTCCATGCAGGTTGGCTCTGGGGGGACCATTCAGCTTAGGGAGGGTTGGTTCTTCAGTGCTGTCTCTGTTAGAAGGGTGGACAGATCCTCCCTCTTCCCTCTGTGATCGCCCCATAGAGAGAAATGGGGGTGCAGAGCAGCTACAATGAGGCAGAGAGCCATCCCAGCAAAGGGGAAGAATTTGTCCTTGGCACCCTAACGCACAAGAGAATTCACAGAAGAGCAGGGGACCCACCCCCCAATCCCCTGGACCAGCATCAGGAGCCAGGTGCTCGCTCACTGCTGCTGGGGAATCCCTGCACTCTAAGCGGGACAGAGACAGCGACTAGTGCGCAAGGTGGGATAACAAAGATCCCTCCCTCAAAGCTCAACTCTGGGTGCTGCCCTGTTTGTTGTCCCTTTTTGTGCACTAGTCTCTGTCCCGCTTCGAATTCAGGGATCCCCGGCGTCGTTCTCTCACCGACCCCGCCCTGAGGGCCAGGGGGGTGGTGTGGGTTTCCTCCTTGCCAAGTCCTGTCAATTCAAAACCCTTTCCCCTCCTCCCTCCCTCTCCTTCCCTTCCTTTGAGGCCCATTCTCTGCGGTTATACTCCCCCCTACACCTTCATGTTGCTGTCATCTACCGACCCCCGGGTTCCCACTCCTCTTTTCTCCCAGACTTTGAATCCTGGCTCACCTTCTTCCTCTCTGATGACACCCCCACTCTCATTCTTGGTGATTTCAACATTCACGTTGACACACCTTCCACGCCCTCTATCTCCCACTTTCTCTCCCTGACCTCCTCCTTTGATCTCCGACTCTG
>QEPC01012964.1:318809-373616 GCA_003113815.1 Sphenodon punctatus | reverse complement strand
ATTGCCCTTCCCCCTTCCAACACCTTCTGAGCTAGCCACTGTTCCTGACAGCAAGCGTTTTCAGAAGGCACTCTCTCTGAGCAGTTTTTGTTCCTTCCTATTCCTAATACATTGCCATCCTTCTCCTATTTCACCCATCCCACACATTTACCTCCCTAGTATAATTTATTTAGATTAGATTAGATAGATTTAGGTGTTATTTTTATTTTTAAGCCCTCCCTGCGTTCTTTCTCCCTACCCTCCATTGAATCCTCCCCTCCTCCCTTTATATATTCCATCCCTGATTCCCTTCCCCTGTTTTTGGATTTATTTAGAGTAGGATTAGATTGATTTAGCTTTTATTTCAGTTTTGTACCCCTCCCTGTGTTGTTTGGTGTGAGCTGTCTGTATCCCCTCCCCCCCATCCCTGTGTAGATAGATAGATAGATAGATAGATAGATGTAGGAATTAGCTTAGTTATAGAGACAGATATAGTGTGTTTAGTAATTCAGTTTTATAGTGTGTTTGTAGGACTAGGCCTTTGTAGTTATTAGATATTCCATAGGTTTTAGAATAGTTAATAGCAGTTAGATTTAGTGTATATAGATAGATATAATATTAGATAACAAATTTGAATTAATTAATATATATATATATTTTAATTCAAATTTGTTATCTAATATATATATACACAAAATCTTTGTGTGCGTTCTTTGAGTTGGAAGACACGGAGAAGGGAAGTAGGAGAGGCTGGTCTGCTGCCCGTCAGGCAGGCAAGGGGGCATGTGGCAGAGGTGGTAGGGGCCGTGCCAGAGCAGTGGCAGCATGCAACAGCCTCCAGAGCCCATCACCATGCCCCAAGCTTCGCAGGCCTGATTTGGGGAGACAGGCTTCAGAGTCTCCCAGCAGTGGCACTAGTCTGGGGGTGGTTAAGCCATGCCTCCTGCCAGCATCTTCCACTGCCACACAGGGCACTGGAAGGCCTGCAGTACATGAGGCTGCGGATATCTCTGCTGCTGGAGCAGGTGTTTCCGATGTTCCTCCAGGGCAACCAATGTCACCCCATCGAGGTGATCCCCAGCAGTCCAGGGCTGGTGGATCCCACCCTGGCTGTTAGCGGCAGGGTCCAATCCCCAGGCAGTGGCAGTAGGGAGAGGAGTAGCAACAGCAGCAGCAGCAGCTATAGGGGGCACAGGGAGAGTGGCAGCAGCATGGCGGGCAGTCAAGCCTCAGGGTCCCAGTACTTTCCTTTGTGGGACATCACCATGATTGGGGACAGTGAGGCAGAAGAAGACACTAGTCCTGCAGAGATGTCTGGAGCTGAGGAGATGGCTGTCCCTCCTCCCAGAGGTGTGTCGCCACCAAGTTCTGCCCCTCCCAGCAGCTCTGGCAGCAGTGCATCACCCGGTGCGGGTCAGAAGGCAAGAGGGGGCAAAAAATCCTCTGTCTGGACACATTTCAAGCTGGTGCAGGCAGATGATCTGAGGGCGGTCCTGTACACTGTGTGCAATAAGGTGGTGAAGCGTGGGCAGGTGCTCACCAACCTTGGGACAACTGCCATGGCAAGGCACCTCAAGGCATGCTACAGTGCTCTGCTACTAAGCGGGCAGGCAGGGGCAGAGGATGCCAGTGGGCTCCCGACTGCAGCGGCCATGCTGGCCAGTCGTCCACCTCCTTCAGCAGGCAAGTGTCCTGCACCAACAGCTGCCTCTAGCAGCAGTAGCACTAGTATTCCTGCTAGGGGGGAAGAACAGCAGCAGGAGCCTCACCAGTAGCGTCAGTCCACCATGGAGGAGCTGGGGTGGGGGCAGCTGCCAAGGCCATCGGCAGCTGGAGGGCAGCGTGGCTTTCAAGTGAAAGCCATGCGCCTGTTGGGCGAAGTGATTGCGCTGGATGGGCAGCCCTTCTCCATGGTACAGGACATGGGCTTTAGGCGGCTGATTGAGTTCCTGGTCCCCCAGTTTCAGCTGTCATCACGCACCACCCTGAGTCATCAGGTGGTGTCAGGCCTGTACAGGGCTTTGAAGGAGTGGGTGAAGGAGCAGCTGGCAGGGGCTGGGGGTGCCATGATACACTTCACCACTGACCTGTGGTCCAGTAGAAATGTGCAGCATGCCTACCTGACCGTGACGGCGCACTGGTGACAGGACCCAGAGGCAGCTTTTGACAGTGGCAGGAGGGGTCCCGAAGCAGGGTATAGATGGGCCCTGCTTCATGTAGAGGTCATGGATGACCCCCACATGTCTCAGAACATGAAGGCAGCCCTGACTGCCATGGTGAGGAAGTGGGTCACACCAGGCGTGCCCTTCCCCAAGGGGTGTGTGGTGATGGACAACGCGGTCAATATATTGAAGGCTGTCTGTGACGGGTACTTCACGAGCATCCCTTGCGCCACACACCCCCTCTATCTTGTGGTCAGGTATGTTCTGGGCTTGGGGGAGAAGGGAATTGGGGCAGGCACCCTTAGCTCCCTGGCTGCATCAGGTTCAACTGGTGACGGAGAGCAGGGCACCTCCAAGGTACGATGGGGTGGAATGGGAGATCTTGGCTCACACAGTTTTCATACTCAGACCATTCCTGGCCATGACAGAGACCATGAGCAGCTCCACTACCACTTCCAGGTGACCCCTCTGGTCCAGAGTCTCATCAGGAGGCTGGATGAGATTCTCCAGGAATGAGAGTGTGGCCCTGAGGGCAGGGAGCTGGCCGATGAGGTGGTTGACCTGGTGCGGCATCTGAAGGCAGGGCTGAAGGTGTGGTTTGATGAGCTCCTGCAGTGGGCAGAATATGTCTTGGCAACAATGCTGGACCACAGGATCAAGGGCAGCGTGGCACAACAAACACCGCTCTATGGCCACTGGAAGGGTGAGCTGGTGGAGGGGGTCTGGAAGGCAGAGCGGGCTATGCAGCAGGACACTCCTGGGGATGGTGAGAATGGGAGCAGTCACCCCTTTCAGTCAGCGGGGTCTATCCCTGCCCCCAGCCCTAGCAGTGGCAGCACCAGCAGCAGGATGAGCAGCAGCAGCGCCCCTATTGCCAGCAGCAGCAGCAGGCCTGCCTCTCTCTCTCTCTCCCTCTCTCTCATATCCGGCCACCTTATCTGACTGACGGAATTCCCAGCTAGAGTGGGTCAGTATCAAGTGGACGATATTGCCGTGGCCTTGTCTCCAGTCACTAATTAACCTCCCTTCCAGTAACTGACAGTTTGGGGGGAGAGTGCAGTGGTGTTCTGGGTGTACATTCCCCACCCCCCTCAAGAGGGATAGTAGTTGTGGGAGCCTGCAGTGAGGATTGTGGACACCCCCTGGAGTGCCTGATTAGGAGCACCTGAGGCTAGTGGGACAGCGATACAAAGGAGAATACTTGCTTTTGGTGTGCGCCAAAGGCACGTGCCATGGACTGTGTACCTAAGGGCTGCGCATGCAAGGGCATGCCCTTGTGCGCATGGCCTTAGGCACTGGCTAGGTGCACCAGGGATCTTTCGTTAAGATTCCCTCCATCTAGTCATGTAAACCAACAAAAGAGCTAGATCTGAGGCAGCTACTAAATCCCCCCCTGCAACTAAGGTGCCAAAGCAAAGGAAGATGGAGAGTTTTTCATGTAAGGCTATCGTTCAGGCTCCTGGGACGGAAAGCCTGAATCCAGTTCTTCCAATTAGTAATTGTTTTTTGGCTCTGGCAGACCTGCAGGACTCTGTTCGTAGTTGACCTTGCGAGTTGCCTCCTTGTTTATCCCCTAGCGGAGGCCTTCCTGCATTGACCTTAAGAGCTAACTTGGAGGATGGTGGTTTGGATGCACCGCCGAATGAGAGATTTGCTGACTTTTTAACTGACCACGTTGTGTTAACCACGGAGACTTTATGTTATATGTTTTTGCAGCTGAACCAGCTAAATGAAAAGGTGGATACTCTAGGTTCTCATGTTTGTCAGGACATTAAATTGATGGGTGATTCTGGGAAGATGCAGTATGCTTTACAGCATGCAGATCTTCCTCTGAGGATCTCTCCCATTGCAGAGAAGGTTACCTTGATCTCCCATTGTAGGAAACTGAAAGGGGTTCAACTGCCTTTCTGCACCAAGGGAAGCAGATCCCTGTCCAGGAGGGGTTCTGCACCCTGGGCGAAGCTGGTCCCTGTCCAAGAGGGATTCAGCTACCTTTCTGCACCTTGGTGGAGCTGGTCCCTGTCCAAGAGGGAGTCAGCTGCCTATCTGCACCTTGGTGAGGCTGGTCCCTGTCCAAGAGGGAGTCAGCTACCTATCTGCACCTTGGTGAGGCTGGTCCCTGTCCAAGAGGGAGTCAGCTACCTATCTGCACCTTGGTGAGGCTGGTCCCTGTCCAAGAGGGAGTCAGCTACCTATCTGCACCTTGGTGAGGCTGGTCCCTGTCCAAGAGGGAGTCAGCTACCTATCTGCACCTTGGTGAGGCTGGTCCCTGTCCAAGAGGGAGTCAGCTACCTATCTGCACCTTGGTGAGGCTGGTCCCTGTCCAAGAGGGAGTCAGCTACCTATCTGCACCTTGGTGAGGCTGGTCCCTGTCCAAGAGGGATTCAGCTACCTATCTGCACCTTGGTGAGGCTGGTCCCTGTCCAAGAGGGATTCAGCTGTCTTTCTTTCACCTTGGTGAAGCAGGTCCCTTTCAGTTCCCGGGATCAAGTGGAAATACTGCTGTTTGAGAGGGTGGGGAATTACTCCTCTTCTATTTCTAGTAATGAGTCTTTTGTTCAATCAAATAGGCATTTATTCAATAATATCAGAACAATTAGCATACCAATTATCAAAGAGACATTTGCATCCAACATTTGCCCTCACCTGCTCTTGACTACTTCAAATACATACAAAAGCACATATTGTTACGTGATCAGAGGTAAACGGTCTGGTTCCAGAAGGAAGACAGTCAGGGGGCCCAAATGATGCTGAGAGCAAGAAAGCCTAGCTGCCAGGGATTGCAGGACTTCCTAGGGAGAAGTCCCAGAGTGGGCGGATCACCGAGCTCATCGGCGCTCTGATAAGAGCTAGTGACTGAGGACCGTGAAGGCAAGGAACTGATCCAGAGGCTGGCCTTATATACAAGTTTCCCTTATTATTTATCCATGTTAAGGGGCTGTCTGCCTCTTACTTCAGAATGTGCCCCCCTCATGGCTATTCTTCCCCTAAGGCTAAGGATATTCTGGATCCCACGCCTTTAGTTTTGACACCACCTGTAGGAGAAAGGCTTGGCGGGGGTTGCAGGTAATTGCCGACCACCTCGTTAGTGTCAACTCAGAATCAGGTAACTGGTAGACACTCTTTTTTGGAGGTCTGTTCTACCTCAGACAGATTTAATGCTAGGGTTTCTTCTGGACTACCATCTAATACTCACTTGCCTGTTAATAAATGACTTGGCTTAAGTGATAATCCAAAGTTTACCTTTGCCAGTTGGAACATCTCTGGTTGGAGGTCTCATCAATTGGATGTTGATTTCATTAATTTTCTTGGTAAACATGATGTTATAATTTACAAGAAACTTGGTCTTTAGTTGATTTTGTTTGTAAGGGTTTTGAAGTTTTTTGTCTGAAAGCGTCTCCTTCAGTATTGCAAGGCAGACCCAGTGGTGGCCTAGCAGTTCTGGTCTCAGTTTCCCTTAATATAAAAATAAAACTCATTAATTTTTGTAAATCTAAATTTGCCATTTATCATTGTTTATTTCCTTCTGTATTAGAGTTATTAGTTGGTAATGTCTATTTTCCATCCCTTGCCTCGCCATATTACTCTCATGAACTCTGGTCTAGGGTAATTGAACAAATAAAATCAGCTATGAGAGCTTTTCCTATGATCCCAATGTTGATTGGTGGCGATTTTAATACTAGGACAGGCAACCCAGCAGAAGCACAGACTATTTCTACATTAGATGATTCTTCAGCTAATCCATTTATTAATATTCGGCATTCCATGGATCGGGAGATCGGTGTAGGGGCAAGCCGAATTAATGAAATGCTAACTGAACTTGAATTGGTAATTCTCAATGGCCGAATAAGGGGTGACCTAGAGGGGAATTTTACTTTTCACTATTTGCAGGGATCCAGTGTAATTGATTACTTTCTGCTATCTGAAAGTTTTTTGTTTCGTGTCTCTGAATTTTACATCTCCCCAAGATTTGAAACTAACCATCTTCCATTAGTATTAATAATTTGTGATCCTTGCTCTAGAAGCATGGCCTTTAGTGACCAAGCTGCTGTCTCTCATCAAGTGAGTGCAGGATCGGTTTTCACTTGAGCTAAGTGGTCAGAGGAGCTACAGTCCTCCTTTATTACATTTATACAGCAAGATGAGGTTGCAGAGTTACGTTATAAAAAACATGGCCCAGGATGGTGATTATATGATCCCATTCGATAGGTTATTAGCCCTGCTATTTCCATTATTGGCAGTCAAGAGATCAGTGTGCTCTCCGAGCAATAGGTTTTCACCTTGGTTCAACGGAGACTGCCGAGCTATGAGAGCAAACCTTCGCCGAACTGCATGGGAATTAAGGAAGATGCCCTCTCGGGAATGCAGAAAATTGCTTCAAACTTCCAGGAAAACCTATCGTAAATTATTGGTAGAAAGGAAACTTGAGTTCCAAAGGAAGCAATGGTCCCTCCTACTAAGTGCTGTTAACTGGAGGGACTTAGAGCAATTTTGGGATCTTATCTGATTGGCTAAATTGGGAGGTAGTGAAACAAGAGCTCCCATTTTGCCACCCGAAACATGGGAAAAATTTTATGAGGATTTATTTTATAGACCCCTTCTTGTAGGTCATAGTATCAGAATCCCTCCAAGGGATAGATTCCAGACCTGGCAACCTGTATCTCCAGAAGAAGTATTGAAACTTATTTCCCAGCTTAAAGTAGGGAAGGCTCCGGGTGATGATTTCATCATGCCAGAATTATTGAAGAGCGCCCCGGAGTGATGGGCAAATATGCTGGCCCCTCTTTTTACTTCTATGATACAGGGGAAATTCCCAGATCCTGGCTGAACAGCATTGTGGTTCCTATCTATAGAAAGGGTGCTCCTTTACAGCCTGGAAATTACCACCCTATTCGTCTGCTTAGTGTTCTTGGGAAATTATATACTAGATTCCTGGTGGGCTGTGTGTGGCCAGTGCTTGGGAGAACAGTGCTGCTGGAACGTGTGGCCAGAGGTCTGCTGCCCTGGGAAACCTATTGCTGGGTCTTGGATGTTATTACCTGTGTGACCTTAGCTGTTACTGTTGCTGCCTGGGCCCTTTGATATTGCTAATTGCTGATGAAGATATGCCCCCGTCTGCCGGACCTGCTGACTGGACCGTCGAGGCCAGCGCTGAGTGAGCGGGATGCTGAAAGGTGAGGAGTGGCTTGCGGTGTTTGTGGGCTGTGTGTGGCCAGTGCTTGGGAGAACAGTGCTGCTGGAATGTGTGGCCAGAGGTCTGCTGCCCTGGGAAACCTATTGCTGGGTCTTGGATATTATTACCTGTGTGACCTTAGTTGTTACTGTTGCTGCCTGGGCCCTTTGATCTTGCTAATTGCTGGTGGAGACATACCCCCGTCTGCCGGGCCTGCTGATTGGACCATCGAGACCAGCGCTGAGTGAGCAGGACAATGAAAGGTGAGGAGCGGCTTGCGACCGTGCTGCGGGTGCACGTCCATGGGCAGCACACCCGCAGGCAGTGCGCGCAAGGGCGCGGCCTTGTGCGTGTAGCCTTAGACGTCGGGCGGAAACCGGTGGGTCTGTAGCTTGGCCGCCTGGACTTATGTTCTTTTCCCTGGTCCAGCTGTTTTGCACTATGATATAGTTGTAATTTTGTTTGTTTCTGTTAAGGTGTTGGGGTCGGAAGGGAGTGTGACCTTTTTCTTTGAACCATTCTGTGTTTTTTTCTTTGTGGGCAGGAATGACTTGTTGATTTCTCTGCCAATTGCTGCTTTGGGTTTTACTATGTCTACACTTAAACGACCTAGGGCAGAAACCGCTGGCATCCCGCCCCCCCGCCAGCTCTCCGCCCCCCGCTTTGAAAAACCGAAAGCAGAGGAAGATTGAGAACGTTTTAGTACCTACTACCAATAATTTTCCAGGTTCAGATCTTGTGGCTTATAAAGCCCCAGTATCTAATAATTATGCTTTGTTATCAGAACTTGGAGCGCCGGAGACAGTTACTGCTGTGCAACAAGTTTCCTTAATTTCTAATGAGCCTTTGGATGATCTGGGTGAGCTACTCTCACCCTTCATCGAATTCTCCAAAATAGGGAGGGAGGGTTTCCCTTCTATTATGGCCAAGCACGTTGCTTTAACAGCTAAAACTATACGCTATTTGTTCCAGCAGCAAAATACTTTGAGTGCCGAAGTGAGGGCATTAGTGTCCTCGGTGCAGCCCTTGGTGAAGGCTGACAGAGACCCACCTGGTTCGCTGCTCAAGGGCCAGGTTGACAAAAGTGGTCCCCACCAGGCTCCTGTTCCTGCTCATGACCACATTGTGGGTAATACTCCTACTGTTATCAGTGATAAGCTCTGCCTGACTGATTTTGCCTGCCTCCCCTTGAATGTTATTTTTACAATCCTCCCACTACCATCGGAGCATCTTCCACTTTGGAACACTGAATTAGACATTGCAGAGCACTTAAGATTAGTGCTGGGCAAACCGGTGACCATATGGGATATTATAAACTTGGAACATCTATACCTAATCAAAGGTTGCTGGTCAATTAATGTTTTATTTAACAACCAGCAACTGGTGAATGATATATTTCACCATTCCGAAAGTCTGAGAGGCAGGAATATCTTTGTCTCAAGGGCTCTTGGCCCTAAGTCTGGGGTAGACTCTACTTTTGAGCATAATACTCAGCGCCCTATAAGGGTTCCCCAGCAAGATATATATACTAAAACCCGTGGCCCAGCCCAAGGCACTATTAAGGGCCTTGGTGCTGGGAAGGGTAGGATGTTAGAGCCCTTACCTCCCAGGGTTCTGGATAACTTTATTGACCTGACCCATGAAGCCACAATGGAAATTGAGGGTGGCTACCCTAGTAAATTGCTTTCTCCTATCCTGCAGCGAAACTCTTTAGTGCAGGTATCAGCTCCTCTCCAAGCTAGCGCTCAGCAGGCTTTTATCAACCAACTAGAGGCATTGCATACGCAGCTGGTGGGGTCCTTTCTGGGGTCAAGGAAGGAGGTTGCGGGTTCAAGCCTGGCTATTGTGCCTAAACATTCTGGGCGACCCGCTCCATTATCATCATTACCAATTTCCCCACTTAGCTCATCTTTAATGGCATGTACAATGCCACATGGGCTTGGTGGAGTAAATTCCCATAGAATAAACAGGGACCTGCTGTATCAAGGGGTACTTTAACAGCTAAGCAAATAGAAGCCCCCTGTTAAAAGGGGTGCTGTCTTTGGGCAATGACTCTGCAGCCACTATTGCTCCCCAGCAAAGCGGCCCTCTCCCATTAATTGGTTGTGAGGGCAGTGACTCTCTGGGCCCTGCTGATGGTTTTCCTGTGCTAAACTTTTTTGGGCCTGAGTCCCATTTAGATCTGAAGGGCTCTTCTCCAATAATTAGCTCTAAAGATCCGGGGGTGGCTCTGAGATCCCCTGTTCATAAGGTACCAAGTCATCCTAATAAATATGTTTCTTCTCCAGTACAAGTTCCTTCCTCTCAAAGAGGTCATCAAGATAATAACCCTTCTATAGTTCCAGCTATGTTGGTAACTGATTGACTGGCTCCTCTTGAACCTGAACATCTTAGGCTACGAAGTTGGAACATTTCTGGCTGGAAACAAAGAGGATCTGATCCAGACTTTAAATATTTGCTAGAGAATAATGATTTTTTTTTATCCAAGAAACCTGGGCTGAGGTTCAGTTTCACCAGCAAGGCTTTGATGTTTTTTGTTTAAAAGCAGCATCCCTTAGCGTAAAAGGTAGATTGGGTGGGGGTTTAGCCTTGCTGCTACAGCAGTCCCTGCAAGTTAAGATGATTCTGATCGATTATTTTAAATCTTATTTTGCCTTATGGCATTGTACCTTTTATCAGGGTTCTGAATTCTTGCTGGCAAACATTTATGTACCACCCTTTGTGTGGAATTACTATTCTGATGAAATCTGGCTTTTTGTTACTAGGATAATACAAGAAGCTTATTTGAAATACCTGAGAGCAGTTCTTATTCTTGGGGGGAATATGAATATTTACACTGGGAACTCAAGAGCTAGTCTGGAGATTTTAGAGCCTGAAGAATCTATAAAAACCCCTTTTAATAATCTTTGTACATCTATGGACACCACCAAAAGCCCACGGTCTTCCAGACTGGCCCGTCTTCTGAGTGATTTGGATCTGATCATATTGAATGGTATAACTCCAGGCGACCTTGAAGGGCATTTTACTTTTCACTCAAAGATTTGTTCTAGTGTTATTGTTTATTTTATAATATTGTCTAGTTATCTACATGAAGTCTGGGAGCTAAAGGTTCTTAGCTCAGGGGAGGCAGATCATTCACCCCTTGCCCTTTTAATAGGTTGTCCCCATGCTGCAAGAATGAGAGTATTATCCATTGCTAATAGCCAGATCCCACAGGTCCCTGTAGTTGGCCCTGTTCATGTTAAATGGTCTTCCAATCTGGGAAAAACGCTTTCAGCATTTATTTGCTCCCCACTAGTCCAGGAGTTAAGTAAAAAAAAATTGGATGCAACCCTTGACCCAGTTACAGTATTTGAACAACTTGTGAAATTATTTATTCCTCTCTTAACCTCTTTAAAGAGTCATAGACTTGGAACCCTACACCCCCATGGATGGTTTGATTCTGACTGTGTGGGTGCTAGGAATTCCCTTAGAAAACTAGCTAGATTCATGAAGGATTATCCTTCAGAAAGTAACAGGACCTACTTGGTTGCCAGCAGGAAGTCATATAGAATTCTTTTATGAAGGAAGAAGTTGGATTTTCAATTAAGGCAGTGGAATCTGTTACATCAAGCTGCCCTGGCCAATTAATCTAAACAATTCTGGTCGCTTATAGCTAAGGCCAGGGTAGGTGATTCGTGCACGCCCACTAACTCGCTCTCTCTAACTAAGTGGCAGGCACACTTTGAGAGTTTATTTGCTAATCCAGGGTCTTTGCCTTGTGGAACTGAGCTTCATCCTACTGATAGGTTCCAGAACTGGCCACCAGTTTCGCCTACAGAGCTGATTGACCTCATTTCTCAACTTAAGAGTGGTAAGGCCACGGGAATCGATTTTATTCCCCCGGAGCTTTTGAAGCATGAATCCTCTTAGTGGGCCTCCTTGTTGGCCCCTCTGTTTACACAAATAAATGCAACAGGGGTCATCCCTAAACCTTGGCTTAAAAGCTTGGTGATTCCAATCTATAAAAAAGGGGACCCTAATCAGCCTACAAATTATAGACCAATCAGCCTTTTGTCTGTCATAGGGAAGCTTTACGCAAAGTACCTACTGCTTAGACTTCAGAACTGGCTTGTCTCTGAGAAAGTTATATTTCCAGAGCAAGCAGGCTTTCGAGCGGGTCAATCTACTCAGGACCATGTATTTGTGTTAAGGCACTTAATAGCAAAATACACTAAAGTTCAACCGAAAGGCTCATTATTTTTCTGTTTTGTTGACTTGAAGGCTGCATTTGATACCATCGAGAGGGACCGCTTGTGGTCAAAACTCAGTAGATCAACAGTGGATGGGTGCCTTCTCTTCCTGCTGATCAAATTACATCATGATAATGTTATTCAGGTTCGTCCTGCTCTCAACAAACCCCTAACAGAGGAGATTTCCCAGGCTAGGGGTGTGCGCCAGGGCTGTATCCTGGCTCCGGCCCTTTTTAACTTTTACGTCAATGATTTAGTCCCTTTTATGGCCGGGAGCAATACGTATTCACCTAAGCTGGGAGAGCGTAGGCTTTCCATTATGTTGTATGCCGATGATATGGTTCTTCTGTCTTTGGCTCAAATCGGCTTACGTAGAAGTATCCAGAGGTTAGTGTTGTATTGTAACCAGGAAAATCTGATGATCAATTATACCAAAACGAAGGTACTAGTTGTTGGCTCTCGCCGTTGCCAACATGTCTGGCGTGTAGACAATAACATAATTGAACAGGTCCAAACTTTTAAGTATCTAGGGGTGGTCTTTTCATCTTCTGGTAATTGGACTCCTCACTTTAGAGCCACAATGGCCCAGGCCCGGAAAACCACAAGTTCAATTTCCAGTTTTTTCAATAATCAGGGTGGTAAACTTATAGGGCCAGCTTTACGGCTCTTTAAAGTAAAAGTGATCCTGCAACTTTTGTATGCGGTGGCAGTCTGGGGAGCCTTATTCTTAGATCATTTGGAGGGCCCCCAGAATTCTCTTCTATGATCAATTCCTGGGAGTCTCAAATTGTGTACCTCTGGCTATGCTGAGGGCAGAATCAGGATCAACAACAATTAAATCCTCGGCCTTGATAGCCACCTTAAAGTTGTGACTGAAAGTGATAGTCTTTCCCTCCGTTTCTGATTCTCTCCTTTCCCTTATTCCTGCCACAAATTTTCCCAATTCTTGGTGATGTTTTGTGGAGGCTGAAATATCCAAACTATGCTTTTCAAAGGAGGCTTTGCTTCCTTTAGGCTATAAGGCTGCCATGAGATTAATAGCACTCAGAATTGCTGACCAAGAACTCCAGAATGAGAACTCCCTGCTTTCAGCCCAAATGACCTTTCCCGGTTATTGCTGTATTAGGTCATTTAATTCCCCACCGCCATATCTAATTAAATGGACATCTTGGTGTCATAGAAGAGTGCTTACCTTGATGCGTTGTAACATCTTCCCTTCAGCTTTTCTAAACGGTAGATTCCATGGAATCCCAAGGGATGACCACTTGTGCAACCATTGTGATATGGCTGTACCAGAGACAGACAAGCACATTATTCTATTCTGCCCTGCAATCAGCCACTTGAGGGACAAATATATTGGTCCCTTTATTAGGATGAGCGATAGGATGAGCGATGGGAGGAGTGACGACCTCAAAATGTATTGTTTGCTCGATGGGAATGACTCCCCTCGCTCTTATGCAGTGGCAGCATTTTGTGCAAATGTTATTCTTTTCAAACAACAGAGCGAATTTTCCGTTGGCGGTAGTATATAGTTTTATTTATTTATTATAATTGTGTATATTTTTTTTTTGGTTGTTTGTTTCGATCTTTGTTTCTGTTGTATTTTTGCATTTTCGCATGTTTGTTATGGCCTATGGCTAACAATAAATATTTTACCTACCTACCTACTAGATTTCTACTGAGCAAATTACAGGCTTGGTTGGATGAAAATAATATAATTGAACCTGAACAGGCAGGCTTTCAAAAAGGTAAATCCACAATTGATCATGTTTTGTTCTTTCCCTTCTCTTAAACAAATATGTAGCCCACCAGGGAAAAATTTATCTTTGTTTCATTGACCTAAGAATGGCCTTCGACTCAGTTAACAGGGAGTGGTTGTGGGAAAAATTAAGCTCCTTGTCGATGGATCCAAGACTGTTGTTTCTGTTGACCAAATTGCATACTGATAACACACTGCAAATTAGGTATGATTATTCTCAGATGCCATCTAAAAAAGTGGAAGTCACTTGCAGCATAAGGCAGGGTTGCATTTTGGCCTCTTGCCTTATTTAACATTTTTTTGAATGACATGATCTCATTTATGAAAGTAATAGATACTCATGCACCATTGATTGGCAACCGGAGGATTCCAGCTCTTCTTTACGCAGACGACACTGTTTTAATTTCACAAATGATCATTGGGCTTAGACAATCTATGCAACAGTTTGGGGAATATTGTAGTAAAGAAGTCTTATCCATTAACTATGCCAAGACAAAGGTAATGGTAGTAGGCACTCATGTGGCTGGTAAAACTCATCATTGAGCCATTGAAGGTAATCTGATCGAGCAAGTGAGCTCCTTCAAATACCTAGGAGTACTTTTCTCTTCCTCACAAGTTGGAACCAACATATGGAGGCTGTAAAACGCCAGGCAAGTAGATCGTCGGCTTCAATAGTTAATTAGTATTGTGGCAGTGGGGGTCAGTTAGTCTCCCCAGCTCTCCGGCTTTTTAGGGCAAAGGTAATTAGTCAGAGATTATATGCTTTCCCAGTTTGGGGTACCCCCTATTTAAATAAGGTGGAAGTTATGCAAAACAGCTTTCTTTGTTCAATCTTGGGGGTCCCCAAAGGTACACCTCAGTGTCACCGGGGTGGGAGAAGGGCACACTCACCAAGGGGAAGCCTTCAGTCACCTGAAGGCTCGAGCCCCGACTCTGCTCACACGATGTGAGAACTAAGTGCCCGTCAGGACTTCAGCCTGCTGTTTATATTGTTGTCGAGATTGTGCTGAGACTTGTTTGGCAATGGTTTGGGCTTCATGGATTTCACGGGTCAATGCACCTGCAGTGGGTACAGGGATTGGAGGTACATTGATAGCCCCCATTCAGGGGTGGAAACCATAGGACACAAAAAAAGGGGACGTCCCTAGTGAGGCATGGGGGGCATTGTTATATGCGAACTCCGCTAGGGGGAGCCACATGTACCAGTTGTCCTGCAGGTAGTTAATGTAGCAGCGAAGAAAATGTTCCATATTCTGGTTTATGCATTCTACCTGGCCGTTGGCTTGTGGGTGGTAGGCCATGGTGGGTTTAAGGGTCACTTGGAGTGCTTGAAAAAGTGCCTTCCAAAAGCGTGAGATGAATTACGATCCCCTATCGCTGATGATCTCTTGAGGGCAGCCGTAAAGTTTCAGGATGTGTTGGATAAATAACAATGCGGTGTGGCACGCTGTCGGGAGGCCTTTACATGCTATGAAATGTGCCAATTTTGTAAAGTGGTCTACTGCCACACAAGTACTATGGTGTAGCGATGTGATGGGGGCAGTTCCACAACAAAATCAAGACCGATCCATTGCCAAGGTCCTTGGGCAAAGGGGCCACTTGTAGGAGCCCTGTAGGCACTTGACGGGGGATTTTTGTGTGAGCGCACACTGCGCAACTGGTAACATGGCAACGGACATCTCAGGTGAGGGTAGGCCACCAGAAGGATCGCTGGATTAGCTGCTGGGTTCTTTCGATACCCGGGTGGCCAGCCAGGGGGGCTTCGTGGTGTGCCCATAAGACTTTGTTGTTGGCAGGAGTGTGGAACCACAACCCGATTTTGTTTTGTAATTAGTCCGTCCATCATGGTGTACTCTGGATCATCCGTCAAGACCAGTTCTTTGCTACTCACTCGACGAAGGTCCGCAAGGAACAGGTGGGTGGCTGCGATGATTTTCCCCTCAAGGATGGGCCCTTGGGAGTATTTGTTTACGAGTGACTTGTTCTTCATTGTACCTGGAAAGAGCATCCACAAGTGTGTTTAACCTACCAGGGTGGTAGTGAACAATGAACGAGAAGCGTGTGAAGAACAGCGTCTAACGGGCATGATGGGCATTTGCGATATGGGCAGTTTGTAAGAAGGTTACGTTTTTATGGTCTGTTATCACTGTTATGGGATGCTGTGCACCTTCAAGATAATGCCGCCATGTGTCGAAGGTGGCTTTAATGGCGAGGAGTTCCCAGTCCAGGACAGTGTAATTTCGCGCTGTGGGGCTCAGTTGCCGGGAATAGTAGGCGCAGGGCAGCACATGGTCTGAGTCAGTTGCAGATTGCAGCAGTACTGCCCCGATCGTGATGCCGGATGCGTCTGCTTCCACATAAAATGGTTTCTCGCAATTGGGGTGCTGCAGAATCGGTGCCATAGTGAATGCTCGTTTCAAGTACTCAAAACTACACTGCTGTTGGGGTCCCCAAGTGTAGGGTTGGTTCTTGCGTAACAGTAGTGTCAGAGGTGTGGTGATCTCCGCGTAGTTTGGTATATAATGGTGGTAATAATTTGTGCTTCCAAGGAAGCGCTGTAAGGGCTTGACTTCCTTGGGAGTGGGCCACCGCTGTAGTGCCTCGACCTTCCGGGAGTCCATCATGATTCCGCCAGGGCTGATTACAAACCCTAAGAACTCCACTGTGGTAATGTGGAACACACATTTTTCCTGTTTACAATAAAGCTGATGTGTTCGGAGCCATTGTAATACTTCTCAGACATGGGCCATGTGCTGGCTGCGAGAGGTGGAATACACGAGGATATCATCGAGATAGGCGATGACATAAATATCCAAAATGTCCCGAAAGATGTCGTTAATCAGATGTTGGAAGGCAGCCGGTGCATTCGCCAGGCCAAATGGCATGACCAAACACTGAAAATGGCCATACCTTGTGCAGAAGGCGGTCTTCCACTTGTCGCCTTCTCTAATTCGCAGCAGGTTGTAGGCTCCTCTCAGGTCCAACTTGGTAAAGATGCACACCCTTTGGAGGCAATTGAGGAGCTCTGGGATCATGGGGAATGGGTAGCGGTTTTTCACTGTGATGCTATTAAGGCCCCTATAGCCCACACAGGGCCTCAGCCCCCTGTCTTTCTTAGGAACAAAGAAAATAGGTGCTCCTGCTGGTGAGCACGAATGTCTGATAAACCCGTTTCGCAGGTTTTCGTCAATGTACTGTCGCAATACTTGTAGTTCCGGGGCTGACAGAGCGTAAATTCGGCCAAACGGAGGTTCCTTGCCAGGGAATAAGTCAATGGGACAATTGTAGGTCTGATGTGGTGGCAACTCCACCACCTGTTGCTTACTGAAGACATCTCGATAGTCTCCATACTCTCCTGGAAGGTCTGGGGATGCCGAAGGTGACACCTTGGTTCTTGTGGCCAGGGCCACCTTTGTTGGCATTGGGTGAAGACAGGCACAGGTACAGTGAGGGCTGTGAAAACAGAGCCATCGTTGGGACCAACTGATATGGGGATCATGTTTTTGCAACCAGGGGTTGCGCAGGACCACCGGGAACAAGGGGGTACAAACCACGTCCAGTTGTAGCTGTTCGTGGTGCTTCCCCAGCACACAGGTCAGAAGGGGGGTTCTTGTTGTGATGGGTCCAGGCACCAAGGGGGAGCTATCAGTGGAGTGGACAGTTTCTGGGGTGATCTTTGGTTTGGTAGGGATCTTCTTTGTATACACCAGATTCACGTTGATAAAGTTCCCTTGTCACATTTCTGTCACTCTTTTTATAAATAGGGAAAAAGGCTAGGTTTCCCAGCTGAACTAGACATACTGGATTGAACCTTTTTCTCCTAAATATACAAATTGAGTTTTACACTTACTTTGAAGTCCAGCTAGCAAATAAAGTATTGTAATAAACAATATATTTATAAATAAGGGAACATGAGACTTTTGGATTATAAAAATATATGCAAAGTTTACTTAAATATAAATAGAAAATATCAGTAGCTTACATAGAATGGTTTTAATAGCCAATCAAAGTTACATGATCTTAAAACATTTCTATCTTAAGAAAAAGCTTGTAAAAGCTTAACATATGCACAATTCATTGGCTCAAAGATATCAAGAAGTTATACATACAATGTATTCCCAGATCTTCCCTTTGCCATAAAGATGTTGAATGAGAAGGGGATCCAATGGTATTTAGGATCTCAATCTAAAGATTATTTCTCTGTGTGTCCCCTTATAAGACTAGCTTGAAATGGGAGGTTCAGTTTCTTAAACTGTCACGCTGACATCAGTCTGTAAGGAGATACACTGGATTCTAATTGGCTCTCTTAAAGAAACCAATCAAAGTTTGACTTTCTTCAAGCTTCAAAATGAATAGAAGCTTTTGTATTTTTTATCAGAGATAATTGTCAGATTACGGAGAAAATAACCAGATCTGTTAGCTATTTCAATCTATAAATTAATAGATTTGTTAGCTAGAAAAAACTAACTTAAATCATTCCTTTGTTTGAGATGATCTGAAGCTGGTATCATCCTTCATTTGGACAGGTCACAGATAGGATTCTAGACTTTAGTCTGAGAAAACTTAAGTAAATCAAAGGGAGTTAGAGATAGCTAAAAGGGGCCTCTTTATAGCCTTTTTATGGCTCATTTTATAGCTGGTCATTTGGCTGTTTCCTTGGCAACAGTCAAATGTCAATTTGGGAAGCTTAGAAAAAACTTCTATTGGAATGTGGTTGGAGGGGCCCATCCTGAACCTAGCTATTCACAAAAGCTGATTCTAAAAATCAATGCTGTGAACACAATTCAAATACATTGAAACATAAAGTTAACATATAAAAACTCGAAGTTAATACCTTTAAAACACAGATAGCCAAAATATATAGGTTTATAACTGAAAATACATGACACCCTGAGGCTCCAGAGTTGATGAGTGCCCATAGCAGTAATAAGCGCTGCGGCGCTACCTGCAGGGTGACTGGAACACACAGGTGGGGGCTACTAAGGAGCTGGGTACCCGGGTTTATGACTGAATTTAGGGCTGAGACGGCCCCTGCCCATCTCGGCCCCTGGCGTTTCCTGGATCTCTCCTTTGCAGAGGTAAGGTGGGGCATTCCCCTATAAAGTGAGAGGGATCCCCACAATAAAAACGTGTGCGAGATTTCCTTCTCCGCTCCCATTATTCTAGCATGAGTGGGCCCTGGGAAGCCCCGAGTTGCATAGGCTTGGGTTCTGGTAACTTAGGTCCAATAGGAACCGCGGGGGTCTGTACAAAAAGGGGTCGCACTTCTTGGCTTTCTTTCTGACAAGCAATCCTCAATTTGGAGGACCAAGTTTGCCAGCATTTCCCAGGTCTCAGGGAGGAGGACAAAGGCCAGCTGGTCCTTTATCTCCTCGCTCAGACCTCTGTGGAACATAACCTTTAGTATGTCGTTGGGCCATTGGAGTTCCAGAGCGAACTGCTGGAACTGTGTAATGTACTCCAATAGCCCACCCTTTGTCTGTTTCAGGGACATAATCAAGGCCTCTGCATCGCGTACCCAAGGGGGGTGGTCAAATAAAAATGTAAATTCTTTGACCAAATTGGCGTAGTGGGACAGGAGAGGGCTATTTCCCTTTAGCAAGATTGTGGCCTAATCTAGCGCAATGCCCCCTAATTCCCAATAAGGAAGGCCACCTTTAAGGAGTCATTAACATATGTGGCAGGCTGTAATGTAAAAGTTAGCTGACACAAGGCCATGAAGCCCTGAAAGGCCTTCCTGTCCCCCATGAATTTTTTGATTCTAGGTCCTTTACGTTCCTTAGGTGCAGGAGGTCGGCCAGCAGCCGGAGGAGGCAGCAGCGGCAGTGATGGTAATGTGTCAGGGAGTTTCCTGGGGGGAGGTGCCGCAGGAGGAAATTCAGAGGGACCTGCAGCTCCCTGACCATGGGCCTCAGTAGCAGCTTCCTGAACTTGGGCAACAGCTGTGGATAATTCTGCTTGGTGGATACGGAGATCTTTGATCTCCGTGGCCAGGGATTGGAAAGCTCGTATGGGCTGGCCAATTTCGGTTGCCACGTCCATGGGTCACGTGCCCCTATCAGGGGCAGTGGAGGGCTGGTGATTCTGTCACCGGGGTGGGGGAAGGGCACACTCACCAAGGGGAACCTGAAGGCTCAAACCCCGACTCTGCTCACACGATGTGGGAGCTAAGTGCCCGTCAGGATAGAATTGGGGCCCATATGATCTTGCTGAGATCAGACCTCTATCATCATAGGGTGCAGAGTACTTCGGGAGCCTTGAGCCGAGCCCCACTCGTTTTCTCGGCACAACCACACCAAGTAAAGGGAGGAGTGGGGGACTCAAGGGGAAGGGCTGTGAGGTCAGGGGGCATGCGCCTCAGGGAAGGGGAAAGGGAGCGAGGGCTCGCACACTGGAGGGGGTCAGGAGGGGGCCCAGGACCTGGTGGGTGAGGGAAGAATCCAATCGACACACACAGCACTCTTGCTCACACACACATAGGGAGGCAACACGGGGAACCACAGACACACGTAGGGTTCAATCTCTTGAGGCTAATGTTATCAGACACACCCAACACACACACACTCACAAAAACAAGGTCAACAATGATAAAACGCACTACTTAGCTCAGAGACAGGGGCCGGTTTCTCTGCAATCACCAGCACTGGGCTCAGGTCCAGCACTGGCCTTTATACTGAAGGCCCCGCCCCTGCACCTGCCAGCAAGTAATAATAATAATCTTTATTGTTCTGGCCACAGGCCATGACAAAACAAAACTATAATATGCACAGCATAAACACATGTAACAGAGAAAAATAAAATAATACAAACATTCCATAGGATGAACGTAACCTAACCCTTGAGGCGCCCCCAGATATTTGGGCGCATACCTATCTCATCTATCCTGAAGCCCCAAGCATAACATAAGGTCCTACTGGTCTCTATGCATTACTCCATCATTATCATATTCTGTACTCTGACTTTTTGGAAACGATAAGCATAAAGCGCCACTGTCGCAGTAAGTTGCTGGTTTTTCCCTGCCAAAAGAAACACTATCTTTTGCATTGCAGTTAATTTGGGGGGGATCGTTATCCTCTCCCATAGTTTTCTACACAAGCAAGCATACCTTGGGCAGACAAGGAGATAGTGCACAATATCCTCTATTTCTAATTGACAATAGGAGCACAATCTATCTCCATATGGAATACCCAAACATCTTCCCTCAAACACCACAGAGGGCGTAATCTGTAGCCTCAGTGCAAACAACGCCCGCTTGTGCTGGAAGGGAAGATCCCATTTAATGTATTCAGCCCCTGTATAGTCAGGGATCAAAAATTGATACCACGGGGAAGACCCCAATCCCATAGCAATAGTTCTAGAGTTTTGAATATCCAAATCTGTAATCCTGGTCCTCAACATTTTCTTTATTTCTTTAAGAGGGAATCCCAACAAAAATGAGTAGGACAAACCCATCTCATTTAGGGACTCATTTATTTTAGTCCACCAGAGGGACCTGGGGAGATCTCTACTCAATTTCTCCACGAGGCAACCTTTTACCAGCTCCGTCTCTTGTCTAAAACTAATTTTAAACAAATTTAACAACATTGTTTCTACTATGTGAGTTCTCAGAGGATACGCCCCCAATTCCAACTTCAGAATAGCTGATGGGGTTGAATTTGGCACCTGTAATAGCATCCTCAAAAATTTATGGAGGATAGGCTCTAATATTTTAACCACATACGGAGAGAAGCCCCACAGGAGAGCCCCGTATCTCAACTTTGCTATGACCTTAGCGTGAAATACCTTGAGGGTCGGAACAAATCTCTGACCCCCCTTTGTAGAGAAAAATTTACAGATTGCTCCCATGGTGCCCAAAACACTTAATCTCACAGATTTGATATGGGGAATCCAGGAAGCATTGAAGGAAAACACCAAGCCCAGATAGGTAAAAGACTTAACCTGCTTGATTGGAATTGAATCCATATACCAATGTTCCTGCTTAAAGGAAGGTCTGAAGACCATCATCTTTGTTTTTTTATAATTGATTTTCAGATCTTGTAAACTACACTCTTTAGAGAAGTCAACCATCAATCGCCTCAAACCCAGTCCCGAGGTAGATAATAGCACCGTATCATCAGCATACATGATGAGTGAGATTCGCGTTGTGCCAACCTTAGGTGCCATGTAGTCTCCCTTATCCCGTAATTTCAAGATGAGATCATTTACATATATATTAAATAGTAGTGGGGCCAACAGGCACCCCTGTCTAACCCCTCTTGACGTCTCGATTCTATCAGATAAATGACCTGCTTTGTCCAATCTCACTTTCAAGCCAGTATCAGAATACAAAGATCTTATTAACATCAGAAGCCTAGGGTCCATATTTAATCTTTGCAATTTCTCCCATAATTTCTCCCTATTAACTAGATCAAACGCTGATGAAAAATCTACAAAGGTAGAATATATGTTTAATCCCTTGGCTTTATACTTTTCGACCAGGTGTGTCAAAAGGAAACAATGATCAATAGTGCTTTTATTAGGGAGAAAACCAATTTGTTCCTCAGCAATAATAAAACTTTGCTGTACACATAGTTGTAATTTAGTTAACAATAATCTGGAAAAGATTTTTGAAATAATTGGTAGGAGACTAATGGGGCAATAATTCCTAGTATCCAATCTATCCCCTTTTTTATAAATGGGGATCACCACCGATGTTTTCCAAAATTCAAGAATCGCACCCGAGTTATTAATCAGAGTGAAGAGGTTAGCTAAGGCTTTAAGCCACCACTCAGGCATTGCCTTGAATAAATCAGGGGGCACGAAATCGTCCCCAGGTGCTTTGCCGTTTTTAAGCGACTCTATAGCTTCATATACCTCCTCCTCTCTGACCGGATCCCACTCAGGAATAACTAGGGAGCCCCCATTCATAATTGTATCCTGTGAGAGACTTGAGTTGAATATTTCACTAAAATGAGATTGCCATTTGTCGCTACCAATTTTTGGATCAACCAGATATTGAGGACCCGCAGTGGCACCATTTACCAAACTCCAGAATAATTTCCCGTCATGAACCCTAAGTGCTGCCAATAACTGGTTCCATCTTGTTAAGTGAAACTCCTGTTTTTTCTGTTTTAATAGGAATCTGTACTGTCGATACTTAAACCTATATTGCTGTAGGGAATGCCAATTGTAATTTAGTTTATGAGCTCGTGCCCTTTTCCGCAAGTCAGCTCGGACAGCCCTGCATTCAACATCCCACCAGTTACTGGGCCACTTCCCTATAGCTCTTCCAATGGGAACCTTAGACAAACAAGGCTTCAATATAGACAGGAGCCCGTTAACAGCACCCATAGCTGTTTCCAGGTCCGGCGTTGACTCAAGCTGGATCCTTAAGTCCAGTGCGTGCTGTGTGAACAGAAGTTCCATGACTTCCTTTGCCAAGTTTTCCATCCAAGGCCTACGGACCCTACCTGACTGAGCCGGAAACACTCTGATATGGGGATCGTGGGTCGCCAGGGAGTCTAAATCTCCCTTAAAGGTCAGGCAAATAGGGAAATGATCACTCATCATTCTATCACCCACTACAAATGACTCCACATAACACAGCAATGATGGGGAGATCAACGCATAATCTATAGTACTTCCCCCCTGCGAGGAGGGGAAGGTTATCTCCCCATGAATATCCCCCCAATAATTACCAGAGTTTTAGACTTATCATAGTTGATGGTGAGGCGCTTCTCATTACAGAAAGTGGCAAATGCCTGTAGTTGCCTCTGAAGTCCTACGTGAGTTTGTGGAAGCAGCGCGACATTGTCCACATAGCAAAAACAGCCGACTGGTCGCGCTTCTAACTTAGGAGGGAAGAACCGAGCATCTGCCATAAGAGGTATGACATCGTCTATAAAGTAATTAAATAGGGCCGGCGCGAGTACACAGTACACACCCCTGCCTGACCCCTACTGAGGTACTAACTGGAGGAGTAATATGGCCTTGCCTGTCTACTCTGACAACCAAGGAAGAATGCCGATGTAATGAGTAGATTAATGCTAATAAACGTTTGTCAATAGTCGAGGCTTGCAGCTTGTTCCACAGGGCAGCACGATCAACCAAATCAAATGCTGCCCTGAGGTCCAAGAATGCCACAAAAAAACACCATTCCGATCCATATATTTGTGGGCCAGGTGATCCAAAATGAGACATTGTTCGATTGTCGAACGACCCTGCTGAAACCCGGCCTGTTCAGGGGACAAGACCCGTGACTGGGCCATCCAATTAGTGAGTTTCCCCACCAAATATTTGGCATAGATTTTAGCCACCACTGAAAGCAAACTACTTGGCCTAAAGTTTGCAGGATCTGTATGAGAACCCTTTTTGTGAATGGGGACTATAACTGCCTTATCTCAGCTCCCCGGAACTATCCCACTGTTATTAATGGCAGTAAATAAAGCTGAAAATATAGGTAGCCACCATGATTTATAGGTCTTCAGGAACTCTATTCTAATTAAATCCAAACCAGGGACACGATTATTATGAAAAGAGTCCATTATGGTCTCTACCGCCTCTTCACTCACTGGTTCCCAAACAGGCGCCTCGGCCAAATTAATGTCCAGATGGTCTTGCACCTGCTCCCCACTCACTGGATTATATAATTCCTGAAAGTAATCCATCCAGACTGAGGGCGGAGGTAGCCTGTCTAAGTTTTTCAAAACCCCCTTAGTGGCGCCATTGACCAGGTGCCAAAATTTCCTACCATTCTTTTGTTCGGCAGCCTGCAAAAGATCCTTCCACTGTGAGTCCCCCAAACCCCTCTTTTGCCTTGGTCATGTATCGGGGAGAATAAAGTTAGCGCTAAAGGGAGATGATCCCCCACCACTGGAGGGCCCAAAGCGAAGTCTATTATAAAGGGCAGTACCCTAGAGGAGACCAGAACAAAATCCACTACACTAGACCCCTGAGTTCCCACAAAGGTAAATTCACCTTCGGGATCACTGAAGCCTGTGCCATTTAAATATAAAGATCTTGCGCCACGGCCAGCTTGGCCAACCTAATTCCCGATGAATTGATGTAATGATCCTTCGATTTCCTAGACGAGACTATATCCGTGTAATTGGATATACGCCCATCACAATATGGTGACATGGCCTGATCGTCAGGACCCATGCGAGCACTGAAGTCGCCTGCCATAACCAATAGCGCCCCCAGGTATTTAGTGGTGATCTCCTCTATCAATTGCTCCACTGTATCCCATGTAGCTGCTCGAAAGGAACCAGCATTACAGGGTGGTATGTAAGTTGATATAATTATCAGTGTAAATAACCCAACCCTTGATACAATTCCCAAGGAACATTGGGGGTATACTATACGTTCGACTATCCTAAAGGTTGTATCTTGGGCGACGAAACATCCCAGACCTCCACAGGGACGCCCCTTACCCTTCCAATGAACTGCTGGAATAAAGTGTGACACATAACCCTCAAGGTCCATAGGGATTTTGGACCAAGTCTCTTGGACTAGAATGACTGTAAAGCCCTTAATATATGATATAAAATCGGGGTCATTACAGTGCCTGTCCCATCCTGCTATATTCCAAGAACAAATAGTAACTTGGAAAGGGGCTGTAGCTTGAGGGAGTCATAAACTGGGACCCTCTCTAGAGGCTTGTCCACTATTGCTATCCACAAAGAGAGAGGTACAGCTGAGCATCATCAGCATATTGGTGACGGCAGAAATGCTACAGGTGGCCTCAGGATGGTGGGCACGACTCTTGTCCCCTCTGGTCTCTGGAGTAAGCAAAGGCCAACTGGTCCCACGGTCTTGGACACAGAGTTACATAGTTCCTATTTATAAAAAGGGTAAAGCCTCGGATCCAACGTGCTATAGGCCAATTAGTCTTTTATCTACTATAGGTAAATTGTATGCAAAACTCCTTCTGGAGAAGCTTGAGGCCTGGCAGACGAAAAGGCAGTGATCCCTGATCAGTAATTTGGATTTCGTAAGGGCCGCTCCACTCTGGACTGTTGCTACATATTGCAGCATCTTGTCTGCAAATATTATCCTATTAAAAAGGTTCCGTTGTATATGGCCTTTATAGATCTAACTAAGGCCTTTGACACGGTCCCCAGGGCAAGATTATGGTCCAAGTTGCAGGCCCGGGGTATAAGTGAGACCCTTCTTAATGAGGAGATTCAGCTTTAATCCAATAATGAGGCCTATGTTAGGCTAGAAGGAGGACGGACTGTTAGCAACTCTATACCAATAGAAAGAGGAGTACGACAGGGCTGCGTTCTGGCCCCACTATTGTTTAGTATTTTCCTCTCCCTAGTTGTGTAGGGACAGAGGAAATCCATGCCCCCAAAGTTGGCAATGTCCATATTTCCTTTATTCAATTTGCCGATGACATTGTTTGGCTGTCACAAACAGCAGTAGGTTTGAGGTGGGCGATTGCTAAGTTCCATCAATACTTCCAGTTGAATGGTCTTGAGATTAACCCAGCCAAATCCAATATTATGATTTTGGGTCAGAAGAGGCAGCCAGCTAAATGGAAGACACCAGTAGGGGACTTTGGTGTAGTAAAAACCTTCAACTACTTGGGAGTTATGTTTAACAATCAGGGAACTTGGAAATCCCATATACGGAGTAAGGCCAATAAGGCAACGGCTGCAGCTCGGGCGCTTAATAGAGTTGCTAGTATCTCCAAGGGGGTCCCTATCTCGGCCTTTCTCAGTGTCTATCGGGCCAAAGTTCCTCCAGTGGCTATGTTTGGCTTGGAGCTTATTCCAAGGCCAGACATAGATACCCTTGAAAGGGTACAAAATTCCTTCCTACGGCGTCTTTTACAAACTAGTTCAAATACTCCCGGAGCAATTTTGCGGGCAGAAATGGGAATTATTTCCATCCAAGCCCTTTCCAGGTTGGTTTTTCTCCGGTTTTGGTTAAGGCTACTGATCCAACGGGAAACATCTTTGCCTGTAAGGTGCCTTAGGGAGGAATTAGCCTGTTTAAGACCACAAATGTACCCTTGGGTAAATTTTCTGAGCCACTTGTTAACAACTTTGGGCTTCTCCTTCGGATATTTGAGGGGAGGAGTATAGTGGATATCAAAGCACAGGTCATGGGTAGAGTGTGGGATATTGCATCACAAGAGGATTTGGCAAGTGTCGCAAACTGGAAAGTAGCACCACTTTTGGGTCACTTTAAAACCTCTTTTGGCCTAGAGCCTTATCTAGACTGTCTCATGGACTCAAGATTATGGAGATGCTATATGCAACTCCGTTTCCAACTAGTACAATCGTCTGTGATTGAAGGGAGATATAAACAAATCCCCTATGATGAGCGGCGATGCTGTTCTAGCTTGAAAGAGGTAGAGACCACGATGCATTTCCTGTTGAGGCAGCTCTAAGACAAGTTTGGTTTCTTCCACTTCTGCCAAACGGACTAATTTTTGATGCAGCTGGTTGCTATGACTTCTTAATCACGGCAACAGAGAAGGAGGCTATAGTTGCGGTTGCTACGTATGTGTGGTTGGCAGTCAGAAAAAGGGGCCAAATTTTGGCCAAATTGGAAATATGTGGTCAAGTATCTATAGGGAATAATTTTTGAGGTCCCTATATTTGCTGCTTTTAGGTGAATATGTCACCCAAGGGGATTTGTTGTTGTAGTTCATAACTCATCCCTAATTGATGGAGGATGTCTTTTGCAATATAAATGCAGATGAGGGGCGTTACTGTTCCTTGTTCTTGATGTACTACTTCTTTTATTTTATGTAAAATTGTATTTTTATATGTAAACTGGCAATGGAGAAAGCTAGAGCTAAATAAACAAATTGAACTGAATGCCTCCAGCGGGGCGGGGACCATCTGCTGCCCCGTTGCCTGCCACCACTGGAAGTTCTGCTGGCTCCCTCTGCTGTCTGGCTGTCTCTGCCAGGGGGAATAAGAGCGAGGCAGAGGCCCCAACTCTCCCACATTTCCCCTGGCTGAGACTGACAGGCAGTGGAGGGGGGGCCGCCCACAGAGTGAGGGAGGGGTGGGACCTCTGCCACCCTCTCCCTCACTTCCGCTGGCCCCCTCTGCTGCCTGGCTGTCTCGACCAGGGGGAATGAGGGAGAGGCAGAGGCTCCGCCTCTCCCACATTTCCCCCGACCGAGACTGACAGGCAGCGGGGGGGAGGGAGCACAGAGTGTGGGAGAGGCGGGTCCTCTACCTCTCCCTCACTCCGTGCCCCCCCTCCGCTGCCTGTCAGGGGAGATGTGGTCAGTCAGTCAATCAGAGAGGCCCCATGCTTGGGGTCCCCAGCTCCTGGCCACTGTCAGGTTCTGAGTGCGGGGGCTCCTCCAGGAGCAGTGCCCAGGGCAGCCGCCCCGAGCCGCCTCACAGTAGTGCTGGCCCTGATTTTGTCTCACAGTCCCATGTTCATTTCACTAGAAAAGACTTCCTCCCCAGACCAGAAACAAGACACAGGTCCCTCCCCAGTGGGCTTACACTCTGAGGACAAGGGTAAGGGGAACAAAGGGAGAGACAGACAGACACATTCCAATTTTTTACAGATGGGAAACTGAGGCTGTAAAATTCCATATTAATTTCAAGATTCTAGTTGCCCCTGCCTACCATTGGGTTGGCCCCACTTAACGTTGGTCCCACCCACTGCTGGCTCCACCCACCACCCCACCAGCCTTAGAACCCACCAGTCGCCATTGGTACTAGAACTAGGGGACACTCCATGAAACTAACTGGTGGTAGATTTAAAACAAAATATTTTTTTACTCAATGCACAATTAAGTTGTGGAATTTATTGCCATAAAATGTGGTCAAGGCTAGCAGTATAGCTGGATTTAAAAATGGATTGGATAAGTTCTTGGAGAGTAGGTCCATTAGCAGCTATTAGCAAACTAATAGGGAACATAACTTCTTACTGTTGGGAACTGAAAGTGGACAACAGGGAATGGATTGCCCATTGTGACCTGATTAGGTACTTCATCCAAGCAACCGAGATTGGCCACTGTCAGAAGACAGGATGCTCAGCTTGATGGACCATTGGTCTGACCCAGTATGCCACTTTTGTTATGGGCGTCCTCATAACCATTCACTCCCTCTCCAGCCATGGCCTCAGGATCTCTGTGACCCAGAATAGGAGCCGCCAGGACATGTGGAAATGGATCACCCACTCCTTCTGTGCTCCTTAGTGTGACCCAGGTGATCCTATCAGAGGGCGAGATTCACTACTATGATGGGACAGATTAGGTAACCCATGGCTCATATCAGCTCCCTTTGCAGGGTCTCCATCCCCACCAGTGAGGCCCGTCGGCACCGGATGGCGTCAGTCTCTGGTCCCTGGCCCTATACTCATCCCACAGATGGTTGCACCACACTGCCCTGAACCCCAGTGAGGATCTGTCCATGGCTGGCAATGACCTTGTGTCAGGTGCAGCAGACGGTCTGCATTATCTGGAATGCTCGCTGGTTTGCCTCAGCTGTGATGAGGACCTGCAGGGCTACTAGGTGCTCGCACTCTATGGCTGTCAGATGGCTGTGGAGCCTTTAGACACCGCGGTAGAGCCTTTGAAGTGGTGACATGCCACGTCTGAGCACCTATCTTCCATCACTTGGCTAGCTGCACACTTAGCTATTGACTGGGACAATCCCTCCACAGCTGAGTCTGTTTCTGTCCTGATCCAGGAGGTAACACCCTGTCCCAGCCTTGTGCTTGGTCATATTGTCTGAATACTATATTGTATTGTAGGCCACCCCGGGCTGCCTGATGGCAGGAGGAGCGGGATATTAAATTGAAAAATAAAATTAAAAAAATAAAATATATCGTATATCAAGTGCCTTGCTGGGGAGGTCTGTGCACATGCCCAGGATCTGACTGATCGCCATATTTGGGGTTGTGAAGGAATTTTCCCTATTGGCAGTTGACTCCGAGGGTTTGACCTGTTGCCACCTGGCATATAGGGCATGGAGAGATTGGGGGGTGTTTGACATCTGAGCCCTGGCTGAGGGGGGATGTGCAAAGGATCCTACCTCCAGGGAGGCTGGCTATGGGGTTGTGAGCTGGCATACGCAGCTTCTGGGGCAGGGTGTGTGTGGGTCAGTGTGAGCAATGCGTGGTTGAGCTGGGTGTCCAGGTGCTGTCGTCTGCTGGTGTGGGGACCCCCTTCCTCAGGTGATGGGACCATGAGATGCAAACAAGAGTACAGCTTTGCTGGAGATTTCTGAGCTTCTGGAGTTTTGCCTGTGCCTAACAGTGGCTAGACACTCTCTGCCACTTTCTTTTACTACTGCCCTGCTGATGGGCAAGGGGACATGTGCGGGGGCAGTCCAAATGCCTTGATTGGATGCTGGAGCTTGACCTGTTGGGGGCAGGGAGAGCTGCCTATCAGGAGGGTGACCTGACCACAGCCAAGCTTTGTGCCCTATATGAGGACTGGGCATGGCCAGAGGTGCAGGTTACCCTGATGTCTAGGGATGCTTTCAACTCCCACTATATTTATTTTATTTTATTTATTTAATATATTTATATTCCGCCCCTCCTGCAAGCAGCTCGGGGTGGCAAACAAATTTTAGTGGTGCAGCATATGCTGGTGAGAGGCTACCGAGGGGGCATGGTTCAATGGTGGTGATATGAGCAGGGTTCCCCACCCGCTAGGTGCCACAACCCCCTTAGAACTTTGTGCTGTGGGCTGCCAATATGACTGATCCATGTAGATACCCGAGTTTGCCACGCCCCAGGTGCTGGGACCCCATTTGAACTTTGTGCTATGGGCTGCCAGTATCCATGACCCATGCTGTTAGCAGATGCTGGGAGGGGCTGCACTGGCAGCATACCAGGGGATTGATTGCTTGGACTGCACGCAATCACTTTCGTTTCTGCCTTCTGCTTTCTCTCTGCAGTGCCATAAAGTATGCACTTTGCTCCCTGTAGCCAGCTTTCCATCTCCTGTGGCTGGCATCTCCATGTGCTGGTGGGGATGCCAGGAGCTGCTTCCCTGGCCACCTCCTCCCAGAATACTGTGCAGGGTGGGTGGGAGCAGCTGCTGTGACTTCCTTTGCCCGCAGTTTGCCATGGCTGTATGTCATGGCACAGTGCTGAGAGCAGGGCAGGCTCGATGCAAACACAGGTGTGTTTGGTTGCTCAGCCACACTCGGGGCATGGGGATGGAGACGGCTGTCTGCCCCGCCCCCCCCAGTTCACCAGCACATTTGTTCTGCACTGCACAGTGACCTAGGGAATGGCGGGTGCTGTGGCATGCCACAGGGCGGGGATCCAGCTCGCCCGTGTCTCGTTTGTTTTCACTCATGATCTAGAGTGTATTTTAATATAAATATAAATTCAAGTATCTTTTTACATAATATGCAAGTTAACAAATGTATCGGGTGACACTTCAGGGAGTATCCTTTAAAAGGTTTTGACTAACAGCAAGGATAGCTCTTTTATAAATGACCTTGCTTTCCATCTTCCTTCAGTTGCCTGTCTACCCATCCTTCAGGCTGTAAGCCTCTAATTAGTAACAGTTAATACAGATGGGAGTAATTATAGTGGGGGATGTGTCCTCCACAAATTTCCTACCCCTGTAATTCTAGAGATGTGGGATGGAGCTCATGTGAATCAGCATTCCTTGCATATTTTAGCCCAAAGTTACACTCATAGATGCGAGTTCCATTTGCGTGAATGGGACTTGCACCTATGTTAAATGCTAGAGCACTTGCAATTTTACAGAGGATCACACTGCTCATCTTATCACCTCTTTTCTTGTCTCCTAACCTTCCTTTCCTGTGTCTTGGAAAAATAAACCTTCCATCCACTGTAACGCAATAGCTCATTTCCCATTTACTTTAATGGTGAAGGAATGAATCCATAGTTTCGCTAGACACAGCAGAAGTCAGTTCACACCTGTCTCTTCTATCACAATATAAAAACAGCAGCACAGAAGCATTCACAAACATTTGCCAAATCAAGGCAGAGATCGACTTTCAGACAGTGATAACTAATGTTTTGATGCCAAGACACAATGAAGATGAAAGCAATAGGTTTCTGCACATAAAGAAGGTGCTAACTCAAGATACAAAATATTTGTACACAAGTCAAACACTGGGTGTTTTTAAACAAGTGCCTCCCCACTCATGCGTGTTTCAGGGCTGCATAAGGTACTAATGTGGCCCTGCAACATGCATGATGGGTGGGGAGGCGCTTGTCTAAAAACACTCATTTTGACACTTGTCTGTCAGTTTTAGGATGTCAGCTTGCTCTCGCTAGCCGTAGGAGGATTTTCAAGCTGTATTTTATTTGCAGAACACAGAATTATCTAAGACAAGGCATTTTTTTTTTTTTTAAACAGAAGCTTTGTTTAAAGCAGCTTGATAAAAAAAACATCTTGAGAAATTATGCCATGAAATACCATCAAACTACTAGTTTCCTGTTGGCGGCACATTTTCATGCAGGTACTGCAAAGCCAAGTCCGCCCATTTCATTTCTTGCTCTTTTACTGACTCTGTCGTGCCACCATTGTCTTGTTCTGGTTCTGGAAGCTCATTCTGACAATAGAAGAGGGTACAATGTATTAACACTTACAAAGTACCTCAAAACAGTAAGATTAGTAAAATTTCACACCAATTCAGAAAGAGCAGAGTATCTAAAAGGCATTTACGGTTTGTAAAATGAATAGGCAATAGACAAGAAAATGCATCCTCAAGAGACAGAGCAGAAGGAGGGGAAGCATTTCCTCCTTCCAGAGTTTATAACCTGAATGGAGGCAACTATTGTGACCCCAACCTCCCAGACGTGGTTGTCTTAGGCAGATAGACAGTCAAGGAGTCCCTAAACCTCCCCACAAAAGGAATACAAGATCGGGCACTCGTGATCTGGCGCACCCCTTGCAGAGTTAGTGCTGTTGCCAACCACACTGGTACTCCACAGTGAAGTCCGTCCATTTGAAGAGGACAGAAACATGGGGTGTTTTAAAACAAAGACGGTATCACGCATGGCTATCCATCACCCACCCACCCAGCTGCTCATTTGAAGGTGGCGTGGGTGGTGTGCATTCTCATGACCCACACAGCACTCACCCATGGTCGCTCACAGTGCACTGGAGAAAAAGCCAGGTTGCGCTGTGTGGGAGAAGGCAAAATGGTGCATGGAGACAGGCACTCATGCATCACTAGCCCATTTGAACCAGGTGCTCACCCACATCAGCAGATGGGTATGTGGCCCCGCTGCTTCCCCATTCCACACTCAGTCCTACTAGGAACTCCTAAATGGATTATGGCTTCCCGTGTGCGCAGTGTGCAGGGCTGGTTGGGGATGGCTGGAGTACATGGTGGTTGCATGCATGGGTGCGGTAGCCACCCGTTAGAAATCCTCTCCACTTACATCAAGCGTGTGGGCGCTCCCCAGCTGTATCAGTCAGTGGACACAGACCCCGCTCTCCCCCCGCCGCCGTTGTTCTGCTCATTTAACAATACCCGTGGAGACCTTAGTTCAGGTTCCTAAGGAAGCTGGACTAATCACCTACCAGTGGTATTGCCACATCTTCATATGGTAACTTATCTTCTCTCCAGGCATCATCAATCAAATCCAAGATTCTTCCATCCCTCTGAACCTCGCTGTCCATCCTTGTTGGATACAGCAAGATCTGCAAAGTGAAGCTGACATAATTAGCAACATCAGGCTCAACCTATATGCTTGCTGTGGTTTTCTTCTTTTTGGTATATAACAATGATTATTGTATTTAATTTTTTAAAATATTTAAATTTGTATCTTACCCTTTCCCTTAGGTTCAGTGTGGCTCACATTTCAACTTATTACCTTTAACAATTAATATTTAACCATTAACAATTAACTCAACTCTTAATCTTTGTAAGTTTCAGTTACTGTTATTCAGTGTTTGTCATCTACGCTAGCTGAACTTGCATTTTAGTAATAATCTGAGCCCAAGATAAAATCAAAGGAAGATGACTCTGAGAGCAAGTAATATTCATATCCTGCCCAAACCTAGTTTACCCCATCCCAGCTGCTACATATCCCCAAAACTCAAAGCTAGATCCCCCAGCTCAAGCAGTAGTCAATGAAGTATCAATCCCTTGTTGTTGCTACAGGGTACAGAACCTCCTGGCATGCTCATGTTGATTCACCAAGCAAGGACATTCTGGCATAGGGAGAGGTACCAGTCACCACCCCCACAGCTGATTTTCATGTCACACACAACTGTAATGACTAAATGGTATCAGTGTGATTGGACAGGCCTGTGAAGAGTTTACATGGGCAGAGCCATTTTGGATTTTTATCCAAATCAACAGGCCTCTCCCATTGTGGCCTAGAACCTTCCTTGAAGATCTGGATTTGATCAGATATGGCTTAAAAAAATTATATTACAGGCAAAGAACATTTCCACATGCTTGCCAAACATGGAGCAAGAGCATGAAATAGCAACACATGTGAACTCATGCAGTCGACATTTACGTGTGTGGTACCAGATGAGGGACCACCATCAGTTCTTCCTGGTCATGTCTATTGCCAGAAGAGCATTCCTGGTCCACAGGCAAGAACCCTGGCCAGAAAGAGACCAGGGATGCTGTTGATGGATCAGGACAGTTTTTCTATGTGCAGTGCTTTAGGGTGAACAGGGATTTTCTGTTCATAGCTAAACAGCTTTTTAGCATAGAGCAGACCATCCCCTGCTTCGCAGTTCTCAGCACCAGCCTATGACCAACTTCACACATTTTGGAGACTATGTGTGAACACAACCCCATGACAGCAGCTGGACCTGTTTATGTATTTAAACACACAAGCAGGTATTTCAGTAGTGACACAGGGATGGGGAACCTCTGATAGTACAAGCTCCAAGAAGTTGGGGGAAAGGGTGTGCACTCAGGAAGAGGAGGGTCTAGATCATGGATCTGTACACCATCCACGTGTGCATGCCCTCATCTCTGCTCACTTACCCTGACCTTAGTTTTACAGTGCTTGAGGGTAGGAACTGGATCCAGGCAGGCCCAGACTTAGGGGCAGGCCCCCTGGGCCTTGGACGGCATTTTCTGGGGGGCGGCAATCCTGGCACTGACTCTGCCCTGCTCCGTTTTTGTTTTTCTCCCTGCACAGTCAAGGCTGCTGCCTACAGCTAACGCCTGCTGCCTGGGTCCCCATCCCTCACCTGCCTCTGCCGTCTGTCTGCTAGTAGTGCAGCAGCAGCAACATTCTCACAACTGGGTTGTGCACGCTCACCCTATTCAAATAGACCATGTGATGGTCTCGAATTCCTCTACTATAAAAAGCAATCTCCCCCCTGAGAATGACAGTTCCTTCCAACCCTTTCTAAGAATACAAGAAAAAAATTCCATGCGGGGCTGGAAGGGTGGGTGTTGTGAGAATGTCTGGAGTCATCTCAAAGAATTTTGTTTACAAGGCAGCAACCTTCTGTTCTTCGAGTGGCTCCTCACATGCCGTTTTTACATGGCTCTGCTGGGTGAGGGAATCCAGGGGCACACCGGTGCGTGAGTGGGAATGTGCACAGGGCTGCACACGCATCCCCAATCACCCCCTGCTTATCCGCACCCACGGAGCAACCTCCATTTTCCCATTGCTCTGTGCATGGGGACAAGCGGGAGGTGAGTGGGGATGCGTGTTAAGCAGGCGCTAGCATGCATTCCCAGTCACCGCCGGCGCGCACGCTATATCATTCACACGGAAGTCCAGCCCTGGATCCAGAAACTGGAAAAGGGCCACATATAAACTAGATTTATTTGGCCACTGGACCTGAGCTTCCCTACCCTTGCCAAAACATGAAATCAGTTAGGATGACAAACGTGTTGCTTTGCTTGCTCAATTAGGACTTGAAAACGTCTTTCCTATCTTCTGTATAGCTTTTGGCTATAATGTAAACATATTGTATCAAGCCCCTGTACACACTTTAATAGGGAAAATTTTATTAACCTCATCTTAAAGCAGGGGTGGGGAACTTAAGGTCTGGGGCCAAATGTAACCCACAGCCAGATTTTATTTCACCCCTTTCTAGTTCCTGAATCTCGACCACGGATCAGTTGCTACCCCGAAGCACAAAAAGAGTAAACTCATGGCAAGTGAGCAGATATGAGGACATAGCACGAGGATAAAGGACAGATCTATGATTTGGACCCTCCTTTTCCTGAATGCACCCTTTAAACACATCCAACTTCAACTTGGTCTTTGAAGCTCCTACTAATTTTCAATAGGCCCCAGGAGGAAAAAGAGTCAGTATACTCTTATAGGAACACCGTGAACTCAAAAGGCAAATAAGCCTTATACACCACCCTCTAAATAACATTTCTAAAAAGCAGATACCAAACTATTAAAGCTTGTTCTGCTCGTTTTAAAAAGAGTATCCGGGTTTTCTATGCTCCTGTCACTGGAATATCATAGATCATAATGGCTGAGTGGAATTATTCAGTGGGAAAGGTCTACGCATATTTAGGGAGCGCTGCATGTGCCTCTTCACTGCGTGATCCTCTGGCAGGGTAGCCCCACTGAGCTCATGGAGCGTGCGCTGCACCCGGTTTGCGGGACTGGGGTGCGGTATCGTCATAAGGAAACAGACCCCTGTATGGGCAGCCCGATCCTGCGGGCGCGGGTCCCACCGGCTTAGCCTCGCCGTGGGGCTGCCACCTCCTGCGCTCTCTGCGCAGAGGATCACGCTGCCCAGAATGACCCCCCGCGATAAAACCGCAGTCAGACAAGAATCGCCTTTGATTCTCGCCGGCTGCCCGGAAGTCCGAGCGGAAAGCGGCCATCTCAAGCGGTGGCCCAGCCACTGCAACTGCGCATGCGCCATTCCTATCACGCATGCCTACTCACAAGAATAAGTAAAACTGCCGCCCCTTCTTATTCCGGAGATACATTGTTCAGCTCCATCCCCACGTTCCTCCCGCGGGCCGGCAGAATCACCCCAACCCTGAATCCCCGCACCTGAGTCCCAGCGCTTCTTGCCGCTATCGGGAGTCGCGTGGTTCGCGGCTTCACTAGAACGTGGAAAGCATTGAGAGGGCGCGTGCGCGGCGGAGTAGGGAGCCAGGTGACTCCCGTCCAAAGGAGGTAACGGTCTATCAAGGGCGGGCGGGACCGGTACCTCTATCTGTCCAGTGGCTGGGCGCGTGACTGCTTCCCCCCCTCCTACGGAAATGGGCGGTCTGTACCGGGAAAGTGCCCCCCCCCTTCTTCTTCATGCACCCTATATCCCTGAACCCATCCCACCCTGCCTCTCGCCCATTCCCTGCTCATTCATATCCCTGCCCCCACCTGCGCTTCTCTTTCACCTGTGCTGTCCCTGCCTGCTACTTCTGACCCTTCCCCCGGGACTCTTCCAGACCTATCCTTTGCTACCGCCTTACAACCCATGCCATCTCCTGTGCTGCATCGTGTTCAGGGGCATAGCTAGGTGGGAATGGGCCCTGTTCTGGGGCGCTCCTTTTCAGTGTGCATATTCATTTTACATGCATGTGGGCCCTGTGTGGCTGCACCCCCTGCGACTATTATAGCTACATCTTTGATCCCATTCCCTTGCCTCCACCCGCCTTACGCTGTAGCCTGACACTCTTTCTCTGCACTGCATTCCCCTGCCCGTATCCTACTTCCCTCAGTATGCCCCCTTGCACATCGTACCACTGCTCCTTTTCACACACCAGCCTGTCCATCTCCTACCTTAACCCCCCTGCCCCTCTATACCCATACACCCTTGCACCCAGCCCTTTCCCCAGCTATGCTGTACCCCATGCTTCTCATTAGTCCAGCTTCAGTACTAGACAATGGGCTATTTTAAATTTGCATACACTTACCTGTGCCAACACATGCAAATAGGTTCCCCCCCCATCCCCTTCAAACCAATAAAGGAGGCATTGACAACCCCAGCCAGCAAAGGTCCCAGTGACTCCTGGCTGGCTTTACCAGCACACTCTCCTCATTGGTGGGGGATACCAATTGAAACTGATCCTGATAAAAAGGACAGGATTGCTTTCCCAAACTTCGACTCTGCAGTCAAATTAGCATCCCCCAAGTCAAGGTGAAAATGAGTGATTTTTTTGTCTGCAAAGTGCAAGCTCTGTTACCTGAGGTCTGTGTACTCATATCCTCACTACCTGGACCAACCAGCCATCATTCTTGATGTAACCAAGCCAAGCACGTGCACCTGGGACTTCACAGCCTCGTGAATGTTACACTCCTTGTCTCTCCCGCTGTTCCTCTTCCTTCGTCTCTTTCCCCCCACCCCCCAAAGTCTCTCAGATTGTAAGCCGTTCGGCAGGGACCATGTCTATTCAATTATTCTGTAAAGCACCAGGTACATTGCTGTCGCTATATAAATGCTTGTTAATAATAATCTCAATACTGTTGTCACTGTGTGACTGTGCCTTCCTAGCCCCCAACAGCCATGCCTACTCTGGGCAAAGAGCTGGGGCACTCAATTTAGCAATACTGCTTGATATGCCAGTACAGTATAGGGATTGCCAAAATGGGAGGGAAAGTAAGATCCCCCAAGGTATCTGTTAGAGCAGGGGAAGTAGTGGGTAGTGGAGCTAGGAACTGAGGAGAACCCATGGGCGGTGGGGACTCAGGCAGGGACTGTCAGTGAGTACGGCCCTTTTCACACAGACACTCTAACGCTCATAAAATGGATGTTACATTTTATTATACATGTTGCAGGACAATCATAGAGCACACTTGCAACATGTATAATGTAACACCCATTTTATCAGTGTTAGAGTGTCTGTGTGAAAAAGATCAATCACACCCACTGACAGTTGGACATGGGTCTGGTATAGGTCCCCACCAGCTGCCTTTCCCAACAACCAAATCAAGGTAGTGACTTAGAACTCATGTCTGACTTCTCATTGACTCTAAGGTAGAGGATTGTGCTCTTAGTAATTGTTACTGTGTGTCAGTGTCTTGCAAAGTGGATTTTACCTTGTGGAATGTACCTTGAGGTTACAACCCTGAGAGTAGCCTGTTTGTGTGAACAAGTCAAGTATTGTCAAGAGCGGTGCTGTCCATCGGACTCTTTTAGAGCTCATTCACCTAACCCTCCTCCGACTGGGGAAGCTGACCTAAAACACAGCCCGTTCTGTGTTCCTCCGTGGTAAGGAACAGAGCTGCTGTGTGAAAAGGGTGTATGCAACAAACTCATGCTGAGCAAACTCTTTCCCCACATACACACCCAACCCCCCTCCCCCATGAGGAAAGCCAGCATAGGTTGCACTGTGTCTGGTCCTCTCCTGCTAAGGGAGGTTGTTCATTTATTTTATTTGTTTAAATTTATATATTCTACTGTTCCCTGAGGGTCAGGATGGCTTGCAATACATAAAAACATTTAAAGCTAATTAAAAAACCACACCTAAAAAGCACACAAGACCCATCTCCCACAAAAACCTACACAATACCAGCTCTGCCGCTTGAGATACAATATTCATCCACACACATTGTAGATTGTGTATATTCCTCACTTTTCTCTCTCCCCCAACTATCAGACTTCTGTTGCACATTCTCTAGCCAATGTAGAGGGTGTAAATGTGGTGAAAAATTGCCATAGCATAACCTTTGATTGTTTTTCCAGCTGCCAAGGCAACACCATTTGGTGATGGAAGCTTTACTGGAAGGAATGAAAAGACAAGCACAAGAGGGGTACGTGTACAGCCATTTGTAAAGTATACAAAACACAAACACATGCAGGTATTAAAATGGACAACTATTTAGTGTCAAATGCGAGAGAACTTGGATCTATTTTAAGTCAGGCAAAAGCTCCACTGCCTGCAAAGTTATTTTAATCTGGGGATTTTAGGTTGTTTTGATTTGTTTTAGTTATGTGTGTTAAAATGTTGTTAGCCGCCCTGAGATGCTTGTAGCAGGAGGGGGCGGCATATACATTTTAATAATAAATAAATATAATCACTAATAAAAGGGATTTATGCTTGAGTAAGCCTGATAGAGCTGCGTCCATTGTTTTTAGTCAGTGTAGGGTTAATATTGATTGTTTTCCAGATAGCCAGCGTTGCCAAATCTTCATGCCAATTTGTGTAGTTTTAATGGTCAATATGGCTGACTACTAGGCTCCTGCAAGCATTCTTCCCCTTTTGTTTTTAACAGCCCTCCTACGGTTACAGCAAAGAGAATCTGTAAAAACGGCACCTTACTCTAGATCTGCTCTGTGCATCTACATATTTTACTGACTAAAATAAGTTCTCACTTGCTTGCTTGCTTGCTCCAACAAGGGATGGACACTTCATTGGCTCTATTGCTCGAGCTGGGGGATTTGTTTCCGTTGTTTTAAGGGTATAGCACATGAGTTAAGGCCTTAAGTTGGAGTTTAAATTGTTTTTGGAGCAAGCCGTTCCAATACCAGCTGTGAGAGACTGAGTTGGAATCTGTTCCTTGCAAATCACCAGTAAAATTGCAAACTAAGTTCCCATTGCATAGTGTTTCATTCTGGGTCTAGGGGTGTTAACAAATAAGATGTTAGCTAGCTGGAGTCTGGGTTCAGTCTGTGCAGCCCTTACAGGTTTAGAGCGTAGAACCTAAAAAACAGGCAGCCCCTTGGATGTAGTTGTGCATCTGTGCAGCTCCCATATACAGGTTTAGTGTGACTAGCTCAATAAACTGACAGATGCTCTTCCCTACCATCTGCTCCCACCAACCCTCCCCCTTTTCAGTATCCTGCCTCATGCCATGACTCTCAGCTTTTGTGAAGCCATGGAAAGAAAAAACTGCTTCATCTGTTTCTTCCAGGCTATCACTCTGAGAATTGAAATTTTTTTAATTGATTTTTTGTGGAATCAGTAAAGGCTTCAAAAATATTTCTTGTCTGTCACTGTGTTTCCCTCTGGTCCATCTGCCTCCCCCACAGCACTGGGACTGCTACCTTTCCCTCCTTGTGCCCCATCCCCCACAGCCATTTCCTGGCTGTCGGCCTTTCCCTTTGGGGTCCCTATCATCCTCCACTTAGCACCTGGCTAGCAGCTTTTCCATATGAGGTCTCTATTGCCATCCCTATAGTAACTGGTTATAGGCCTCTGCCTGTGTGTTTCTTATTGGCATTCATAGACTAGCTGACTGTAGGCCTCAGCCTCTGCGTTTCTTATTAGCATTTGCAGGCTAGCCGGGTCTGGGAATGGTAATAGAGACTGGTGAGTTACCGGCCTGTCTCTAACCTTCCCTTTTTAGGGAAGGTTATTAAACGGGTGGTGGCCCAGCAGCTACAGGTGCATCTGGGCTGCACCATCTTTCTTGATTCCGGGCAGTTGGGTTTTGGCACGGAGACAGCATTAGTGGCTTTGGTTGCCGACCTCTCAGTAGAGCTAGATAAGGGGTCGTGTTACCCTTCTACTGGTCTGAAATACTGCGGGCTGAAGTGTGCAATTATCCTGATCAAGCAAAGAATTGCTGACCAGAGGATTTGCAATGTGAATCCTCTCTATTGGAATCCTAAAGGGTAGCCCCTTTATATTCCAAATTGAGTAAGGGTAGCCAGAGCTACCTTGATTCCTGGTTATCTTATGTTCGGCGAATAGCTTTTACAAAATTTCGTTGTAATGTTTTTCCATCGGCGGTCTTGGAGGGTCGGTACAGAAGTATTCCATGGGAGGAAAGGATTTGTCCCCTATGTAACCTTGTGACTGTGGAGACCTGTATCCATGTGTTCTTGGAATGCCCTGCCTACATTTCCCCTAGGAATAGATATCTGCCCCCCCTCCTGGGGAGCGCTGTTCCTATCCCCCCCTCCTATGCTGCTCCTGAAATTGCTTGAGCCTGTTGATTCCATAGGGTCTAGGAAAGTGGCAGCCTGCAATACGTATCTGGAAGAACCTTATTGATAACAGCCGGACCTGAGAGATATGTATATGACTACAAGTTTATCACGGAATCTTGATCTTTTGTTCTGTAACGTTGAAACCTTCACTCCTGTATGGGAATGTTTTAAATTTTATGTTTTAAATGCTTAAGTTTAAATTTTATGTTGTAACAAATTGTAATAGCCTTTGGCTGCACAATAAATATATTACCTACCTAACTTCTACTGGATTTGTCAGCGGCTTTTGATACAGTTAACCACGAGACGTTGGTGACCCACCTGCGGGACCTGGCTGGGGTGGACAAAGCCGTCTTACGATGATTCCGTTCTTATCTCTAATCTTCCCTTTTTAGGGAAGGCTATTGAACGGGCAGTGGCACTGCAACTCCAGGTGCATTTGGACAGCATTGGTTTCCTTGACCCTTTTCAATCTGGGTTCCGTCCCGTGAGATGGCGTTGGTGGCCTTGGTGGATGATCTCTGTCGGGAGATGGACGCAGGATGTTCGACCTTTGTGATCCTGCTAGATCTCTCGGCTGCTTTTGGTACCATGGACCATGGGCTGCTGTTGAGATGGCTGCGAGACTTGGGAGGTCTGGACGGGACTGTCCTTGGATGGTTCTGCTCATTCCTCTCGGGTAGAAGTCAGCGGGTGGTGCTGGGGGCTGAAACATCTAGCCCCCGGGTGATGACCTGTGGCGTTCCACAGGGTTCCATTCTGTCTCCACTGTTGTTCAATGTGTATATGCAGCCCCTTGGGGAGTTCATGAGAAGGTTAGGGGTGCGATGTCACTAATATGCTGATGATACTCAGCTGTACCTCTCGTTTTCAACTGACCCAGGCCCTGCTGTCTCATTACTCTCCCAATGTTTGTAGGCTGTGGCGGATTGGATGCAGCAGAGCAGACTGAAGCTCAATCCCGATAAGACGGAGGTGATGGTGGTGGGAAGGGCGGGGAAGGTGCTGGCCCCCCTGATTCGCCTGCCTGTTGCTCTTCAGGTTCGGAGTCTGGGGGTGGTTTTGGATTCGGGCCTCCGTCTGCATCAGCAGGTGGAGGAGGTGACTAAAGCCGCCTTTTGCCAGCTGTATCTGGTACGGGGGCTTCGACCTTACCTCTCCTGGCCCGATCTGGCCACTCTCGTCCATGCCTTCATCACCTCGAGACTAGACTACTGCAATGCGCTCTACATGGGGCTTCCCTTATTTCTGGTTCGGAGGCTGCAGCTAGTGCAGAATGCGGCAGCCCGTCTCCTGACTGGGACGGGGTGGCGTGAGCACATAACACCGGTGCTCCATGCTCTGCACTGGCTGCCTATAGCGTACCGAGCCAGATTCAAGGTGTTAGTATTGATTTACAAAGCCCTGCACGGTCTGGGCCTCTCGTATCTCGGGGACCGCCTCGCCCTCCGCGCCTCAGACCGATCCCTTCGGTCCGCGGGGGCGCCTTTCTGGAGGTCCCCCATGTAAGATGGGGGGCCACAATGGAGAGGGCGTTCTCGGTGGCCGGGCCGCGGTTGTGGAACTCCTCCCGGAGGAGGGTCGCCTGGCCCCAGGCCTGTTGGCCTTTCGACGTATCTGTAAGACTTGGCTGTTCGCCCAGGCCTTCGGAGGAGAGGGTGGGTGGGGGGTTAATTTTTGTGGGGGGTGTTTTAAATTTGTTTTAATTATGGTATTATAGATTTTTTTTTATGTTTAAAAATTGTTTTATATTATGTTGGAAGCCACTCCAAGATGCCGTAGGCATGGGGGGCGGCATATAAATACAATGAAATTAAATAAATCAATCAATAAATCTTGCCAGCAGATCACAATGAGTGGGCTTTCGTGTGAGGTGTCCTGCAGGGTTCCATTCTGTCCCCTCTCCTGTTTAATGTGTATATAAAGCCACTTGTGGAGGTCGTATACAGCTGGGGAGTTAGTTGTCACCAATACATGACAACACCCAGCTGTATTTATCATTTTCATCCGACCCAGGCCGCTGTGGGGGACTGGATGATGTCAAGGAGACTGAAGCTGAATCCCGATAAGACAGAGGTGATGTTGGTTGGCGTGGTCGGTGATCTGGGAGAGGGGAACACTCCTATTATTGGGGGTATTCGCCTTCCTTTGGTTCCATCTGTGCAGAGCCTGGGGGTGCCACTGGACTTCAAGCTGTGCGTGAACCTTCAGGTGTCAGCTGTGGCCAGAGGCACCTTTTGCCAATTACATCTGGTGAGGAGGCTCCGCCCATAAGTCTCACTCATCTAGCCATCATCATACTTACTTATTTTTTTTTATGTTTAATACCCCACCCCCTTTGCTTCTGGCGACTTGGGGCAGCTAACAACAAAAATATAAAATATATAAATACAATATAAAAACAAACCATCAATTTAAAACTAAACTAAAATATCCCCACCCAACCCATCCTCCCGCTCGCCAAACACCTGACCGAACAGCCAGGTCTTACAAGTACGTCTAAAAGACAGAAGGTCAGGAGCCAGGTGAACCTCCATTGGGAGGGAGTTCCACAGCACAGGGACGACCACCGAAAAAGCTCTCCTGTTGGTGGTCCAGGGAACCTTCAGACGATCACAGGGGCTGATCAGGGACATGGAGGGTGAGACGGTTCCAAAGATAGGTGGGGCCCAGGCCATGAAGGGCTTTATAGGTCAATACCAGCACCCTGAATTTGGCCCAAAAGACTATCGGCATCCAGTGCAGTGCCCGGAGCACAGGTGTTACGTGCATCCAGCGGCCCGCCCTCGTCAGGAGGTGGACTGCCGCATTCTGCACCAGCTGAAGCCTCCAGGTCATACCCAAGGGGAGCCCCACGTAGAGCGTGTTGCAATAGTCCAACCTCAAGCTGATGAATGCATGTGTGACCGTAACAAGGTCGGAGTCTGAGATATAAGGCCAAAGCTGATGTACTAAATGTAGCTGCCGAAAAGCACTCCCCACCACAGCTGTCACCTGGGCATCCAGGTGGAGCTGCAGATTGAGGCGCACACCCAGACTCTGAACTTGGGATACCAAAGGGCCACATCAGTGATGGGAGACTCCACCACTCTGAGGCCCCCCAAGTCCTTGCCCACCAGCATCACCTCTGTCTTGTCGGGATTCAGCTTCTGGTGGCTGCCCTCATCCAGTCCCCCACAAACACCAAGACTGCAGGGAGACAGCCAGGCCTGTGTCCGATGTAACAGAGAGGTGGAGTTGGGTGTCAGCAGCATATTGATGACACCTCACCCCCTCAAACCCTCTCACTATCTTCACCAGTGACTGCATGTATATGTTAAACAGGAGAGGGGACAGAATGGAACCCTGCAGGAACTCAAACAAGAGGGCCCTGGAGGATGAAGTATACTCTCCCAAGACCACCCGGTGAGTCTTCCCAGCGAGGAAGGAGTGGAACCAGTCTAAGACCGTCCTGCTCACCGCTGCACAGTCCTGCAGGTGAGTCACCAACACCTCATGGTTAACAATATCAAATGCAGCTGATAGATCTAAACGGATCAACAGGGTGTGACGACTCTGGTCCGTAGCCAGGCAGAGATTGTCGACCAAGGCCACAAGTGTGGTCTCCGTACCGGACTGTGAAGGATCTAGGAACCTGATACGGTCCAGATGTGCCTGGAGCTGTTGAGCCACCGCCCGCTCAATAACCTTTCCTAAAAAGGGAAGGTTAGAGAGGCCGATAACTGGCCAGGGAGTCAGCAGCCAAAGATGGCTTCTTGAGCAGGGGCCGTACCACAGCCTCCTTCAGGCACCCTGCCCTCCCTAAGGGAGGCACTGAGTACCCCAGCCAGCGACGACACTAATGGCTCGGATCTAATTCACAAGTGGTGGCTCTAACAGTTCATAGCAGATCCTCGACATCAGTGACCGACACCATCTGAAATTGATCCCATAAAACAGGACAAGGCGGGGCACTAATTACCCCCGATTTACCCACTGCATCAAATGCAGCGACAAAGTTGTGATGGATGCGAATGAGCTTATCCACGAATTACTCTAAACATGTCACAGCAGCCACTGGACAACTCCATGTCCAGGTGGAGGCAGGCAGGACTGACCAAACCTCTCACCACCCAGAAAAGCTCTGCTGGATGAGACTTTGCCGATGCTAGGAGGACAACAAAGAAACTTTTATTTGCTGCTCATGCTGACATAGTATAGGCCCTCAAACTACTCCTATGCCGCAAGATCATCCATGCATTTGTCATCTCGAGACTAGACTATTGCAGTGCGCTCTACGTGAGGCTGCTCCTGGTGATGGTCCGGGAGCTGCAGCTGGTGCAGAATGCGGTGCCCCATCTCTTGACTGGGACGGGCCGCAGGGGTCACAGGACGCATCACACCAGTGCTCAGAACATTGCACTGGCTGCCTGTTGTCTTCTGAGCCCGATTCAAGGTGCTGGTTTTGACCTTTAAGACCCTAAATGTTCTGGGTCTTGCTTACCTGAAAGATCACCTCACTCCCTGGGTCCCTGGGTGGCTGCTGCAGTCCTCTGGGAGCGCCCTTCTGGAGGGTCCGGCTTGTCAGGCAGGCATTCTCGGTAGCCGCACCATCGCTTTGGAATGCCTTCCCTGTGGAGGTTCACTTCAGCCTGAGTCTCCTCGACTTTCCGATGTAGTTGCAAGACCTGACTGTTCCATTGGGTGTTTGGTGGGGAGGAGGGGGCAGGTGGGATGGGTTAGGGGAAGGGGTTGAGTTTTTCTTTTTTAACTGGTAATTGTAAATTTTAGCTTTGTTTTTATGGTTTTTTACTTGTTGGTATTTATATTGATGGATTTATTTTTGTATTGTGATTATTGCTGTGAGCCGTCTCGAGTCGCCTTGTGTGGAAAGGGCGGGATAGAAGTGCTTATAATAAATAAATACATTTTTTAAAATGTATTTATTTATTTTTTCATTATTTATACCCTGTGTCTCCTGTCTAGGCAGCTCAAGGTGGCTTACAAAAGTTAAAATATTTAAAAATATGCATAAAAGGGAACCATAAGAAAATAAAAACCCCATCCTCCCCACCCTTACCCTAAATAAAAATAATAGGAAGCAGAGAGGTGCAGATGGCTACTTGCCTGTGGCTTTCCAACACCCTCTGCACCCGGGCAGAGGTTTTTCCCCATTGGGGTACTGTGGCCCATCCCTAAACCTTCCACACCCTCAAGTGCATGGCCAGCAGTCCCTGCCCCCATTTTAGGTATACCTGCACCATGCTTACCTTCCACTCCCCAGCCCCATAAAACAGCGTATCACTATGCCATACCACCATTCTCCATGCCCCCCCCCAACATCCCCCCTTTCCCCAAAGAAGCATGAAAAGAATGGATTATGAAAAATAAAATAACTTTATTTTAATTTTTTTTTAAAAACCTATTTTTTCTTGTGCCTGCTCCTTTTGGGGGCAGCTTGGAGTGATTGCTTGAGATGGGCGGGGAGGGGGGGAACGTTTTGCCCGATCCTCCACTCGCAGATCCAACTGTGGCGGAATGTTTGCAGGAGGCATGCAGGAACAATTGGTGGGAGTGGTGGTGGGGGGCATGCCTAGGATCCTGATGTGGCGGATTGGGCAGTGATGGTAGTGGTGCTGGTTGCTTGACTGTCGGTTTGAGCTATGGCCCCAGCGATAGTAATCCTCTGCAAGTCATTACGACAAATACAACGGCTGGGAAAAAGCAAGCCTTGGGCACGTACTACCAACCAGGAAGAGCTGGGAGAACGCATGCTTGAAAATGACACATTGAGCTTTTAAGGCAGATGTTATGTGCTCACCAGTGAGAGGGAGAGGGACTGGAAATGGTAGCTCTATGGAGTGCTCTAAGCTTTTTTGCCTGTGACTTGATGGTGCTGGTGGACAAGGATACAAGGAGGCTGCATGCAACCTAATTGATGGGATGCAGATGTGTGGATTTAAATTAGTCTGCATTCACCCGCATTGCAGGCTATGCATGTTCTGGGACCATGCTGTCAGTGGGGGCTGCGTGTCCAGTGGATGGTGGCATTTGTCTGGTGGGGGTGAACATCTAATGGGCAGGTGGACACCCACCTGGTGTGGGCTATCGTCTTGTTTGATATACAAGAAGGCAAGAATTTCAGTGTAGTCTTCAGTAGTTGCAGGAAAACAAAAATGCTTGTAAGTTGAGCAGATTTGAGGCCCAATACAAATGGAATACTGCGGTACCATTTTTAGTTACATTTCAGAATTTCCACTAAGTTTAAATATGGCAAATATCAAACCTCTTCCTACTTCCCTCAAAACTCTGCATATACATTTTATAGACACACTTGCTGCTTATTTTTAGGCCATCTGGTACAACAGGGTGAACTTTAAATTGAACTGTAAGGTTGACTTCTTTTAAGAACTATTTTCCTTCCGTTTAGAGAAGCTGTTAAGAGAGTGAAGAATTTCAATCTCTTAACCTATTGATTTCCATTTCTTTTCAGTCTTTTGTATTTGACAGGCAAACTAAAGGGGTAAAGAACAGTGAGGAGTTCATGCCTCTCTAGGGCTCCATCTTACAATTTGTGATAGCGTTGCTAGCCTAGAAGCTTGCAAAGTTTCCGAGTAGTTAGTTGAACTGGCGTCACTGATTATTGCACCAGAGTAAAATCCCAGATCCTCTTGGCAGCCAGTTCTTGCTAGTAGATTGCAAATGTTTTATTCTTCATTATCGTGTTGTCATCCACTCTACTCTAGTTAGGGGGTTGTCAGCATTTATGTTATAAACCTCTATTTTCAGGAGCTGATAACCTGGCTGTAAGATGTCTCTGGTGTCTCAAACCCAGTGTAAAAGGTTTCTGCCTGGGAGCAAAAATCTCTCAAATACAAAATGATAAACCTGTTCAGTTAACCTTGAGTCATCAAAGTGTCAAAATCCAGAACTTAGTATTTATTGATGAATTGTAAGGTCCCACAGCTAACTAAAGTGACTCCTGTCTTGATTTCAATTGCACAGGCTCTTTCTTTGCTCTAGGTGGGATATTCAGAAGCACTCTCCATTGGCCTAACTCTGCTCCCATGTAAAGTCATTGGTGAAATGTCCATTGATTGTGATGGGAGGAGTGGTGGGCGAGTGCCGAGAGCTGTTGAAAATCTCATTCCTTGTATATAGTTACAGCATCTTGGGGCACAGATAGGGGAAAATAACTTAAAATGGTGGTTTGTAGCTTAGAAATGCAAGTAGATGTGTGCTTAAGGCAGAGTCCTCGGACGTGTAAATCGTTGTTGCTCCACTGAAGTCAATGATGTTGATTCCTGTTGGTGTAACTTAGCATAACTCCACTGAAGTCAGTGAAACCAGTTTTCTAGGTGATGTAAATTGGTTTGTTCCATTGCAACCAATGGAGTTGCACTGATTTACATGAGCAGAAGATCTTGCCTGTAAAGTTTTGAACACTGCCTTAATTCTGTGTACACAGGCTAAACATATATGTGCAGTAGCTGGATTGAAGTGGTAGGTCTAATGTATGCTTGGGGACCCTCAGTACTCCTGAGCTATACCAAATTGCCCTGCTAGTTGTCAACATTTTAAATATCTTTCTGCTGTAGGCTTATCTGATGAGGAGAAAGTTACATGGTTTACTATTTCCATCATTACTTCTGGAGTTCCACTCAGGGATTTAGGTGTATCTGTGTTTGTGAGGATACTTGTTAAAGGGTGGGAGTGTATATGAGGAAGTAGGGACAGTAGCTCCGTGTTTGCTCATTGGTCAAAACAAGCTGTTTTCTTACCTGCAGAGGTTTCTTGACATCGTGTGAGGCAGAGCTACAAGAGCTGATGAAGCAGATAGACATCATGGTGGCTCATAAAAAATCAGAATGGGAGACCCAGGCACAGACACTAGAGTCCTGCTTGGACATCCGAGAGCAGGAGTTGTCCTCTGTAAGAAGTCTGTTGGATGAGAGACATAAAGAGGTACTTTAATGTTTGTCTGTGTGTGGAGGGGGAAGGGGGTGGTATACAGAATCAGTGTAAATTTCCACTGTGGTCATTGACTCTGCCCATAAGTGCATCATCTTCATTTACTAGCCTAGACTTTCAATACCCATACAGAGAAGGGTTCATGAATAGTTTTTCTGGACAACAGCATGAATACATACCCCTAGAAGTGCAGTGAGAGAGGATGGAAACAAACAAGACGGGGTGAGCCAGATCCATGGGTTGCCCCGGGGAAGGCCACGGCAGCTGTAGTCACTGGGTCAGCATGCAGCACAGAACAAATGTACAGGTGAATCTGCTATCCCCAGCCACGGGTGGGGCAGAGGAACCAAACAAACATGCGGGCATCCGGCCTCATCCCCGCCCCACTCCCAGCACCCTGCCCGCTGCCATGCCGTACAACCATGGTGAACTGCAGGCAAAAGAAGCCGCAGCAGCCACTTCCACCTTGCAAAGTACTCCAAGAGAGTGGGGATGGAGGCCAGGGGGAAAGTCTCTGGCATCCCTACTGGTACAAGGAGGTGCCAGCCAGTCACAAGAGAAACCAGTCACCATCCACAGAAACCTGGCTATAAGGATCAAAGCACGTACTCTATGGCAGAAAGAGGAATAAAAGGGTAAAACAGAAGGGAGAAGTGAAAGCAGGCATGCACAGTCCAAGCAACCACTCCCCTGGCATGCTGCCAGCCTCTGCTAACAGCATGGGTCATGATCAGTCACACTGACAGCCTATAGCACAAAGGTCTAACTGGGTCCTGGCACCTGAGAGATGGGGAACCCTGCTCTCTCCACATATAACCCCCGTTAATACATACTTCTCGGGTAGCCTCCCACCAGTATATGCTGCACCACCATATAGCAGGGGTCGAAAGCATCTCCTTGTGCCAGGGCAACCTGCACCTCTGTCCGTGTCCAGACTTTGTAAAGAGCACAACCCTCGGCTGCAGTCGGGTAATCCTTCCAGTAGGTAGCTCTCCCTGCCTCACCCCCCCCGCCCCCCAGGAGATCCATCTCTAGCATCTGATCGAGGCATTTGCACCGACCCTACTTGTGTCCCCTCACTGTCAGCAGGACAGTGATGAAAGAAAGTGGCAGAGAGCAGCCGGCCACTGTAAGGTACAGGCAAAATTCCAGAAACTCAGAAATCTCATGCAAAGCCATGTTCTTGTTTGCACTCCAGAGTCTCATAACCCCCAGGTGTGTGTGTGTGTGTGTGTGTGTGTGTCCTACACCACTGGGCCACAGCACCTGCAAGCCTAGCTCGGCCACGCAGTGTTCATACTCTGTCCCGGACACATGGTGCCCCAGGAGCTGCATATACCGGCTCACTACCCCAACCAGCCTCCCTTGGTGATGGGTCAGCCAGCAGCCTCTGTAAATCCCCACTCAACCACATGTCAGCCAGGGCCCAGGTGTCAGAAATCCCCCAACTTCTCCATGCGCTGGGTGGCAACAGCAGGCACAAGCTGAAGCAGTGGCCATGGAGTCCTGTTCTTGGAAAAAGCACATAGAATGAGCCCAGGATGGCAGGATTGTGGCCAGGAGCAGTGCAGACTGCTTTTAAACAAGAAAAAGTGTTACGTACGCAAAATAAGGAAATACTTGAGTCGGTGCCAACTGCGTTGGAGCACAGCTTCTGCAAACACATGGCAAGTTCGTTACACAGGTCCGTTCTCCTCCGGGAGAGACACCCAAAGCTTGCATGATACCCATAAGCTGCAGATAAGCATGCACAGAGTGGTTACCACCCAGCTTAGAACAGAAACGGAGTCAGCTGTGGAAGGACCGTCCCAGCCAATAGCTAGGCATGTAGTCAGCCAGGTGATGTAAGACAGGTGATTATGCATGGTGCATCACCATCTCAAAGGCTCTGGAGCAATTTCTGAAGGTGCCATGGCCATCTGCTGGATAGACATGGCATGTGAGCACTTAGTTGCCCTTCAGGTCTTTCTCACAACAGCTCAGGTGAGCTAGAGAGTGCTTCTGGTGGTGTAAGCCGTCTGCCGCACCTGGCATAAGGTCACTACCAGCCAGGAACAGATCCTTGCTGGGGTTCAGGCCAGAACAGTGCGGCACAGCCATCTGTGGAGTGCGCACAGGACCAGGTGCCGGCGGCTGGGCTGTGCTGGTCGGGATGGAGGCACTGTAGGGGGAGCTGATGGGGGCAGTGGGTTACCTGTCGTGGGACATTGCAACAGTCAACCTTGCCCTCCATATCACTTGGATTGTACCGAAGACCACAGAGTAGTGGGAGATGGTGCTGGCCACGTGGGGGGAGGCAGAGTGGGTGACCCAGTTCCACTTGTCCTGGAGGCTGCTGTTATGGATCATGCAGATCCTTCAGCCATAGCTGCAGAGGGAGGGCATGGTAATGAGGATGCCCATACCGGTGGAAAAGTACATGGCCTTTGCGATTTTGGATGCTCCCCACACCAAACTCCTGCTGTTTTGTGGCCCAGCACTTTGGTGTGGGAACATCCACCATGGGTGCCATCCTGGTGCAGGTCTGTGAGGCCATTGAGATTATGCTGCTCAACAGGGTGGTCCAATTGATCCTCCCCGAGGAGGTGATGGAAGACTTCCAGGTGCGGGGTTTCCCAATTGCATTGGGGTGATGGATGGCATTCATTGCTGTCGTCCAACCCATTTATTTATTTTAAACTTTTTTATCTTGCCCTTCCCTAAAAGGCTCAGGGCAGCATACAACAGTCTTCATCTTCTTCATCTTATTTATTTATAAGCACCAGAAGTGTACCTGGCGCTTTACAGAGAATAAAATAGACACACGGAGAGCTTACAATCTAAAGACAAGGGGAGGGGTGACAGGGAAGGGGGAACAGAGGGAGAGACAAGGGATGTGACAGTCACGAGAATGCGAGAACTCAGGTGCACGTTCTTGGCTTGGTTACAGTAAATAGGAGTTTGTAGATAACAGGTAGGGGATAATCCTGGGTGGGGATGATTAGCAGGAGTTAGGAAAGGCGGAGCGGAAAAGGTGGGTTTTGAGGAGGGACTTGAAGATGTGGAGGGCGGGGGCAAGGTGGACAAGGGCAGGGAGGGAGTTCCAGGCGTGCGGGGCAGTGAGGGAGAAGGGACATTGGGGGAGCAGCGGAGGCGTGGGAGGGTGAGGGAGGGGATGGGAGAGGAGCGAAGTGCTCGAACAGGGGTTTGGAGGGAAATCAGAGCAGGGGGGGGGGAGCAAGGTTATGAAGGGCTTTGTAAGTGAAGACGAGGAGTTTGTGCAGAATACGCTCAGGAAGGGGAAGCCAGTGGAGGGAGGCGAGGAGAGGAGAGGATGCACATGGTCAAAGTGATGGGCTAGGTGGATGATCCTGGCAGCGGAGTGTTGAACAGAGATGAGGGAAGCAAGGTGAGAGCGGGGAAGGCCAGTGAGGAGGAGGAGGATACAATAGTCAAGACGTAAGATGACTAGGGTGTGGATGGGAGTTTTGGCAGAGGAGACAGCCAGAAGAGGGCATATCTTGACAATGTTGTGGAGGGAGAAGCGGCAGGATTTGGCTACGGAGTCAATGTAGGGTTTGAAGGTGAGGTGCGAGTCAAAGATGAAGCCCAAGCTACGGGCTTGGGGGACAGGGAGGATGGAGACCCCGTCAATGGCAATTAACAGGGAAGAGGGAGAGGAAGGACTGGGAGGGAAGATAAGGAGTTCAGTTTTCGCTATGTTCAGTTTGAGTTGGCGTTGAGACATCCAGGCGGAGATATCGGAGAGACAGTTGGTGAGACGAGCTAGAACAGAGGGAGAGAGGGAAGGAGTGGAGAGAGAGAGAGAGTTGAGTGTCATCAGCGTATAGGTGGTATTGGAAACCGTGGGAAGCAATGAGTTTGCCTAGGGACTGGGTTTTGATAGAGAAGAGGAGAGGGCCAAGGACAGAGCCTTGAGGAACCCCGCCCGAGAGGGGCAGGGAGGGGGAGGAGTTAGGAAGAGAAACATTAAAGGAGTGGTCAGAAAGGTAGGAGGAGAACCAGTCAAGGAAAGAGTTCCTGAATCCCAGGGAGTGAAGCGATTCAAGCAGGAGCGAGTGGTCAACAGTGTTGAAGGCAGCAGAGAGATCAAGGAGGACAAGAATAGAGTAAAGGCGGTTGGATTTAACCGCAAGAAGATCATTGGTGATCCTAGCAAGAGCGGTTTCAGTGGAGTGAAGGGGGCGGAAGCCAGATTGGAGGGGGTCAAAGGAGGAGTTGGCGGAGAGGAGGTCGAGGCAACGGGAGTAGAAAACCCGTTCAAGGAGTTTGGAAGCAAAAGGGAGGAGGGAGACAGGATGGTAGTTAGAAGGATCAGAGGGATCCAGAGTGGACTATTTGAGGTTGGGGGAAACAGTGGCGCGTTTAAAGGCAGAGGGGAAGGAGCCGGTAGAGAGGGAGAGGTTGATGATGTGCAGGAGGGGAGGGGCAATGGAGGTCAGGAGGCAGGAAGGAATGGGGTCCAGGGGGCAAGTGGAGGGGTTGGAGGAGAGCAGGAAGGAGATTGCCTCAAGGAAGGCAAGAGGGAAGGAGGACAGAAGAGAGGTGGGGGGAGGGGTAGTGGTCAGCGGAGAGCACTTGGAAGCGATATCCAGGCGAACCTTGTCAATTTTAGAGGTAAAAAAGAGAGCAAGATCCTGAGTGGAGAGAAAAGAGGGGGGAGGAGGACGGGGATTTGAGAAGGGAGTCAAAGGTGGAAAAGAGGCGGCGAGGGTCCCGGGTGCAGGACTCAATGCGTGAGGCATAGTATTGCTGTCTAGCGAGGGAGATAGAAGACTTGAGCGATGAGAGGGAGAATTTGAAGTGGAGGAAATCAGAGCTGTAGTGGGATTTGCGCCAGAGGCGTTCAGCAGCCCAGGTGCAGGAGCAGAGATGGCAAATGGTAGGGGTCAGCCAAGGGCGAGGGTTATGGAAGCGAGCTGGGCGTGAGGAGAGAGGGGCAAGGGAGTCGAGGGTGGAGGCGAGCGAGGAGTTGAAGGTGGAGATGGCAGAATCAGGGGAGGAGGAAGAGAAGACTGAGGGGAGAAGAAGAGAGAGGGAGGAGGCAAAGTCTTGGGGCAAAATGGCCTGCAGATCGTGGAAGGGACAGGGAGATGGGGAAGAGGAGGGGGGGCAGTGCGAGAGGTTGAAGGAGGCAAGGAAATGGTCAGATATGGGAAGGGGCTCGAAGGAGAGATCGAAGACAGAACAGTTCCTAGACTACACGAGATCAAGAGAGTAACCATCGGTGTGGGTGGGGGAGCGAGTCCAGAGGTGGAGATTAAAGGAAGAGGCTAAGGAGAGGAAGTGGGCGATACCAGGCTGAGAGGGTGCATCAACATGGATATTGAAGTTGCCAAGGATAAGTGTGGGGATGTCATCAGAGAGGAATAGGATGAGCCAGAACTCTAACTCGGAGAGAAAGGAGGAGAGGGAGCCGGGTGGGCGGTTGATAACAGCAACATGGAGGTGGAGAGGGGAGTAGAGGCGTACGGAGTGAGCCTCAAAGGAGGAGAAGGAGAGAGATGGGGGAGGGGTTGGAACTGGCAGGAAGAGGTGAGGAGGAGGCCTACGCCACCACCTTGGTCTTCAGCCCAGGACTGATGGAAGAGGGAGAGACCACCATAGGAGAGGGTGGCAGGGGTGACAGAGTCAGTGCAGGAGATCCAGTTTCAGTAAGGGCGAGAAGGTGAAGGAAGCGAGAGATGAAAAGGTCATAGATATAGGGGGCTTTGTTAGGAGAGGAGCGACAGTTCCAGAAGGAACAGGAGAATGGGAGTTGATCAGGGGGAAGACTGAATGGGGATAAGATTAGAGGAAGGGGGGGCGATGGGATC